>CM044006.1:38851319-39123819 GCA_024085815.1 Flaveria linearis
ATTCATGAGGAAAGAGTATGCTCCCCAACTTCTGGATCTAAGATACATCATACAAAGTAGGAGCAAGCATCCCACCTCTTGAGCTCTTGTAGCTACTGATCAAATAATAAGGTTTTGTAGGGGACTTTAGCATGTCACACGACTGTTATATCACCTTAAACAAGACCACTAAATTGATTCTACCACTTGAAATTTGAGAACTTAGCTTTTTAACCCATGCTAGTATTAGCAATTGATTAAAATACAAAGATTAGATCTAATGTAACAAAATACCCAATTCTGACATACAATCTTGCGTATTCATGAGCATGATGCTTTTCTTTTCAAACTTAGCATACGATGCTTAAAATTTGCTTTTGTGCAAGAATTACTTATAAAGCATCGTATTTCCTTGCTAATATGACATGATTTTTTTGCATTCTTTGGTGAAGAATCCCCAACTTCAAATATCTTCATATCATCCTTCAACTCCCTCCTTTCTCTAGTTTGTTTCCTCCTTTTTCGCTCTCTTTAAAGTCTTGATTTTAGACCTATAATTGAAGTAAATGTTGGTAGCTTAATAAGACTTTAATGTACATGTTTTACCAAAAAATGTTAGAGAGAGAGAGAGAGAGAGAATCAACCTATTTTGAAAATGTATAGCCTCATATTAAAGTGATCATTTGGCTTTTCCCCAAACGCCTCTATGAGGAAAACTTGTATAACTGACAAGCTACTTAACTTATCAATGTTGTCTTACGCTATTAACATTGGTCACTAAATTATTAACACTAGAAAAACTTGTAGACGTTTTCAACTTAACAAAAGACAAGAATAACTTCTAGACATTTTCAACTTAACAAAAGCCAAGAATGTATATATACTAGCATAGTTTTAAATGTAATGTTGGAAAATGTATAAACATTAGAAATTTACGGCAGTTGAAATGAAGTGTTATCCTCATGGCGATAACTACATTTTGAAGGTACCATTTGGGCATTGATGCACTGTGATACAAATATTGAGTCAGTAAATGAGCTAACATATACAACTATTAACAAAAATAAGATAGAAATATTTTTAATGCATTTTAGTTTTCAAACAATGAATGTTGAAATATGGTGAAAGATAGGTGGATGGACATCTCATGGTAACAAAGTACAATATGAGAAGAATGTTTAGTTAGTGGTTGTTTGACACGTCGAATTCAAATCACCCAATTTGAGCACCAATTTAACATAAACCTTATTATTTCCAAAGATAGTGTTATATAGCACCACCCACATGAGTAATCGGTCCTTACACCATATCATGACTATGAATCTAAAGATCTTCAATATGTTTGTATCACCGTCATCTATAAAAAACCACACCAGTACAATACAGACTTTCTTTGTATGTGTGTAAATAGATTATGAACATGTGATAGTCATTTTTAAACTTCAATTCTTAAATAGCAATCCCATGTAATGTGTTGTCATTTCTACCTTAGATACGTAGTGTAAGACAAAAGATGGGGGCAACTGAAAGACGAAAAGAGAATAAGGTCATACCAATGATCCCATTGTGGAAGCAAAAACATTAGAATAAGACCTAAGAGGCAACTGAAAGACGAAAAGATTATTGGCTTTAAGGATAAGGTCATACCAATGATCCAGGTTGGGCCACAGGAAGACGCAAACCAAAAGTGGAAGGCTATGGCTTCTAGATTCATACAAGCAACTAAAGAAACGCTGGGGGTCACAACAGGAAGGACAGTCAATCGTAAAGAATCCTGGTGGTGGAATGAGGACGTGCAAGAGAAGATAACAATCAAACAATAAAGTTTTAGAGAACTTTTAAGCTGTAATAAGGAGGAAGAGCGGCAACAACTAAAAGATAGATATAAGAAGGCCAGAAGAGAGGCGAAAAAGTTAGTGTCGGAAGCAAAGACAATAGCCTATGAGAAGATGTACAAGTGGTTAAAGTCCAAGTTAATAGTGATTTTAGACCTATAATTGAAGTAAATGTTGGTAGCTTAATAAGACTTTAATGTACATGTTTTACCAAAAAATGTTAGAGAGAGAGAGAGAGAGAGAGAGAATCAGCCTATTTTGAAAATGTATAGCCTCATATTAAAGTGATCATTTGGCTTTTCCCCAAACGCCTCTATGAGGAAAACTTGTATAACTGACAAGCTACTTAACTTATCAATGTTGTCTTACGCTATTAACATTGGTCACTAAATTATTAACACTAGAAAAACTTGTAGACGTTTTCAACTTAACAAAACACAAGAATAACTTCTAGACATTTTCAACTTAACAAAAGCCAAGAATGTATATATACTAGCATAGTTTTAAATGTAATGTTGGAAAATGTATAAACATTAGAAATTTACGGCGGTTGAAATGAAGTGTTATCCTCATGGCGATAACTATATTTTGAAGGTACCATTTGGGCATTGATGCACTGTGATGCAAATATTGAGTCAGTAAATGAGCTAACATATACAACTATTAACAAAAATAAGATAGAAATATTTTTAATGCATTTTAGTTTTCAAACAATGAATGTTGAAATATGGTGAAAGATAGGTGGATGGACATCTCATGGTAACAAAGTACAATATGAGAAGAATGTTTAGTTAGTGATTGTTTGACACGTCGAATTCAAATCACCCAATTTGAGCACCAATTTAACATAAACCTTATTATTTCCAAAGATAGTGTTATATAGCACCACCCACATGAGTAATCGGTCCTTACACCATATCATGACTATGAATCTAAAGATCTTCAATATGTTTGTATCACCGTCATCTATAAAAAACCACACCAGTACAATACAGACTTTCTTTGTATGTGTGTAAATAGATTATGAACATGTGATAGTCATTTTTAAACTTCAATTCTTAAATAGCAATCCCATGTAATGTGTTGTCATTTCTACCTTAGATACGTAGTGTAAGACAAAAGATAGGGGCAACTGAAAGACGAAAAGAGAATAAGGTCATACCAATGATCCCATTGTGGAAGCAAAAACATTAGAATAAGACCTAAGAGGCAGCTGAAAGACGAAAAGATTATTGGCTTTAAGGATAAGGTCATACCAATGATCCAGGTTGGGTCGCAGGAAGACGCAAACCAAAAGTGGGAGGCTATGGCTTCTAGATTCATACAAGCAGCTAAAGAAACGCTGGGGGTCACAACAGTAAGGACAGTCAATCGTAAAGAATCCTGATGGTGGAATGAGGACGTGCAAGAGAAGATAACAATCAAACAATAAAGTTTTAGAGAACTTTTAAGCTGTAATAAAGAGGAAGAGCGGCAGCAACTAAAAGATAGATATAAGAAGGCCAGAAGAGAGGCGAAAAAGTTAGTGTCGGAAGCAAAGACAATAGCCTATGAGAAGATGTACAATTGGTTAGAGACGAAGGAAGGAGAGCATGAAATGTTCAGGATTGCCAAGGCTAAGGAGCTTAGGAGACAGGACTTGGGAATGGTAAAGTTTATAAAAGGAGAGGATGGGAAAGTCTTGGTGAAAGAGCAGGACATCAAACGGAGGTGGGAAACTTATTTCCACAAACTTTTCAATGTAGGGAATGATAGTCAACAAGCAGAAGACGATCAAACAACTCAAACAACACAACAAAATAACTGTTATTGTCGAAGCATTACAAGCGAGGAAGTGCGGAAAGCCCTCAAGAAAATAGGGAGGGCTAAGGCGGTGGGGATAGGCAACATACCAATTGAGGTGTGGAGGTGTATGGGGGAGAAAGGACTCCAATGGCTAACAGAGTTATTCAACACTATCTTCAAGAGGGGGAAGATGCCGGATCAGTGGAGGAATAGCGATATAGTTCCTTTATATAAGAAGAAAGGGGATGCTCAAGTTTGCACAAACTTCAGGGGAATAAAGCTCCTGAGTCATACTATGAAACTTTGGGAAAGAATTATCGACTCGAGACTTAGAAGAGAAACTAAGATAACGATAAATCAATTTGGATTTATGCCTGGAAGCTCTACAACGGAAGCCATAAACATCATAAGGAGGGTAATGGAGAAACACAGAGAAAAGAAGAAGGATATCCATATGGTCTTCGTCGATCTGGAAAAAGCCTATGATAGTGTGTCACGAAAACTCATTTGGGTAAAGGTGTAGAAAGGTGCCAGAGAGATATATTACGTTAGTCAAAGATATGTATGAGGGGGAGAAAACGTGTGTGCGTGCGCTGGTGGGTGACACAGATTTCTTTTCAGTGGAGGTGGGTCTCCACCAAGGATCAACATTGAGTCCTTTTCTTTTCACGGTAGTTTTGGATGAGTTGTCCAAAACTATATAGGGGTCAGTTCCGTGGTACATGTTATTTGCTGATGACATTGTGTTAATAGCAGAGAATAAAAGTATGCTTAATGATAGGTTAGAAGAGTGGAGAAAGGTATTAGAGCGCAAGCGCTTAAGGATAAGTCGCTCTAAAACGGAATACATGCATTGTAACTGTAAGGATTCCTATAAGTTTGATGCAACCAAAACATCCAAAGTCTCTCTGCATGCATGCTCTAAAGAACTAAAGTAGAAATGCTTCGAAAGTTTTACACCTTGTACTAGAAAACCATTCTAAGTGTAAAATCTTCCGAAGCCAAGACCAACATCTTCTGAAACCAAAAGTGAAGTCTTCTGAAGCTTCAAATACAAAGTCTTCCGAAGTCAAAGAGTGAAGACAGATTTCTTCCGAAGACTTTTATGAACATGCTTTTATCTGATGTACTTTACCATAAAGCTGAACCACCTTTCCACTGCATAGTTCTGTTCAGTCACCAACTTACATGAGTTGGTGAAAAGGTCCATGCTTTTGGTAACTGTACATTGAGGTCTTGGGTCTGAGCTTTCTACTTTATGTACTTTTATCCTTTTTGTAATATATTAGGATGTGAGCTATGGCATATCATAGTCACTAGTCAAAATACAATCTGTCTTTTGACTCTATATTAGATTTTGTTGTTGTCTAGTTTTATGTATCCAGCTGGCCTTTAAAGTATGACCGGCTGTAGGATGTAGTATAAAGTATCTCAAGTACTTGTAACTTTGAATCAATGCTTTGTAACATCTTGTAAAAGAACTTGAGAAGCAATATACAACATTCTTAAAAACCATATACTTGTGTTGTTAACTATCTTATTCTGTCTCACTTTTTACTTGTGTTCTTAGCATCCTTCATATAAGTTACCAGTTCCCTATTTGATCTGTTAAGTGTTCTAAATAACTCTCCTCAAATTGTGTTATTGTGTTGTAAGTGCATACCCTTCTATGCTCATGCAGTAACTTCAGTTGTGCAAACGAAGAGGACATCCAAAGTAGTATTCAGGATCTGGTGGTTCCACAAACGAGTAGATTCAAGTATTTTGGCTCCTATGTCCAGGAAAACGGGGAAATTCACAGTGATGTAGCCCAGTGTGTCCAGGCACGATGGTGCAAATGGAGAGCAGCGTCAGGGATTTTGTATGACAAGAGGTTCCCAACAAAACTAAAAGGAAAGTTCTATAGAGTAGCAGTAAGACCTGCTATGTTATACGAAACAGATTGTTGGGCCATGAATAAGTCACAAGGGGGGCAGATGGAGGTCGTAGAGATGAGAATGCTGAGGTGGATGTGTGGCCATACAAGGATGGATCGGATAAGGAACGATGTGTTACGACATAGATTAGGGGTGGCATGCATCACTGACAAAATTCGGGAGGGGAGACTGAGATGGTTTGGACACGTGAAGAGGAGACAGATGACAACACCGGTTAGAATGGTAAATAACATTGTCTTAGATGCTAGGAGGGGTAGAGGAAGACCAAAGTTGACGTGGGAGGAGTTGATTAGGCGGGACATGTTAGAGTTGCACCTCTCCGAGCACATGATCGAGAATAGGAGTGACTGGAGGCGTAGAATTAAGGTTAAGGACTGTTAGTGGGAATAGGTTGAGATGGTGCATGCTTGTGACATAGGTAGACTCTATGTTTCTTTTATATGTGAAGGGCTAATACATGATTAAGAATATGAGCTTTTAGGGCAATAATAGAGCAGGGTAATTAGAAGTGATTTTATTGAGGGTGCGCTTTTTATTTTATTTTAATAATCTATCTGCCTTTTTATTTATTGCCTGACATGTATATGTGGGTCTATATGTCGTTGTGTTTTGCTAAACTAGTATTTGAAATATACGAAATGTGCCAGTAATCTTGTAGTTTTTTTTCGAGCCGAGGGTCTCATTGGAAGCGGTCTCTCTATCCTAAAAGATAGAGGTAAGATTTGTCACCATCCAACCCCTCCCAGATCCTGCCTCTATTGAGATATACTGAGTATGTTGTTGTTGTTGTATACGTAGTGAAAGAAGATAATACTTGAGCCCACCTTGAATTTGGGAGCTAATTATCACCAAATGTACATTTGTTGTTGACATGCAAGTGAACATATGCCATATAACAGTGGATTGATTTTTAACATGCATTGATAGGATAAAGATTCCAAGAGGATACAAAATAGTGAATTCGCGTATCTTAATGACTATCATGTTTATATTCTAACCTGTCTCTAAATACATAAAACAACTAAAAAATTACTACTTTGTGTGTGTAACTATATTATATGCATCAAGTCTTTGATAATGTGAGGCTAAAAGAACTTGTAGACGTATTACGGTCACCAATAAAACAAAAATTTTGGTATTAGGGGATTTGGAGTGGAACCCGAGAGAAGGTGGTGAAATCCCGTCCTTGAATGGGAATACCACCCTCTGGTTCTGGCGACTAAAAATAACACCCGGCCTGGGAATATTCATCAGGACTCACCAGATGAATTTGTGGGTTGCTAGTTGTTCCGTATCAGACATGAAAATTGTTAGCATTTCTAAAAGAATTGAGGCTCAAAACGAGTGGGAAAAGTGGGACAATAATGGAACGGCGCTTCCAAACTCTTGAGAAAATGAAGGAAAAAAAACCCTCTGATGTATAGCCACACAAACCAGTAATGGCCATACACGTGCAACGATAATATAAAGTAACTATAGACAATCAACTTATGAGTATTATTATGTATAATTCATCTAATTTTCAACCTAAATTTCTATAATTGATATTCGATAAAATATTAAAAACTCAAAATGCAAGAAATTTAGAAAAGCTTAAAGAATATATGCACATACAACACAATTAAAGGAATAAAGATATATAGCATAAGCAGAGCACCTGTGTTTTAGGTGGCATGAAAGTGTACGGACCGATTCGAATATTAAAGAGAGAGCGGAGACAGATAGCCGCATACAAACAATGTAAGAGGTAAAAGATAGATTGGAGAGATGGAGGAAGCCGTTCATGAGACCAGACTCATGAAAACCACTGACATAGCCAAGAGAGGGAGACATCCGTGGGGCATGCCATTGTTGATGTTCTAACTTCTAAGGGTGGTCGTGGATAGCAATTACATCAATAGGTGACCAGCCGTCTACAAAGATAGGTGATCGTTACTCGTGGACTGTAACGGGTGGTGGTGGTCATCAGAAGCTACCCATTGGTGGAGCACGTGGGGCAACACACGAAGGGCAATGATGAACGGCAGTGATCTGTTGGAAGAATTCAAAAAATTATAGAAAACAAATGTCAAAAGAAAGATTCTAGAAACAAGATGTTGAATTGTGATTATAAAGTAAAAAAAAAAATGTTTTCCTGTATTTAAACACTTTTTCTGATTTTACTGTTTCCCTAGAAAGTTCCAAGAAACAACCCAATTTCTACAACTAAACGTATTGTGTCATAGGCCCAATTGCACCTATGATTAACTCTGTGATTATGTCATTACAACTTACCAACGACACTTAGCTTTTGACTAGACCATATTTAGCCTAGAATGATGCCATAACAGTACATTCTATGATCATATTATCGATTAGAACCGGTAAACTTGCCAAAATAATTGATATATTCAAACTTTTAAGTCTTCTCAAGCTTCTTCCACAGATAAAATGCTCTTCTAATAACCGAATCAAGTGAAAAACCTTCTGCATAAGCACCGATCGCCGTCAAGAGGTTTGTAAATTTCTCCCCATTATCCTGTATCAATACAAATTTCATCAAACCAGTGGAAATACCAAATGTTCAAGGCCAGATGTAACAAATTCAACCCATTTAGTCATTAAATGTCAAAAAAGTAATGTAAAAATTTTGCTATAACAATAACAGGCTAAGGGTCGCCCAAAATGAATTTTAAATCCATAGACCTTTAATCACTTGTTAAAAATAGATTAGTATTGACATAATTTATTGTTTGTAATCACATTTGATAACCTATAAGTTCATAAAGAAAATAAAAAAAATTTCGACAAAGTATTTCTAGGTCGAAATGTCAATCCACCCCCCGTATTATAATAATATACCTTTTTGAGTGTTTGACGAGTTAACCAACCTGCTTGATCCACCCATCCATTTTGTAATTCTTAACTAAATCCTCAAGGACATAGTTTCTTATTCCTAATATTTATATATTACATATTTATTTATTTCATTAAAATTAACTTATTAAATGATTATCTCACTCTTATTTTTACAATAGGATTTTTACATATTGATTTTTTGGTATTGTAATTGTTCAAAATTTTGGCATTTGTTTTTGTATTTAGAGAAGTAACTTTCATTGTAGGTTTTGAAATAAAGTTTTATACATGATGCACCAACCTCTGGTTTTCTAAATACAAGATCACTTGTGGAAAACGGGACCATGTAGTGTGGAAGATCAGAACGTAAAAGGGCCTGCCAGAAAATAATAAAACTAATCACAAACAGCTTAGCGATCAAGCCAAAAGTGCCAGTAAGAATACAACAGAACCAAAAAAGACATTAGTGAGAACTACTAAAAAACACTGAAATGCTCATCATTCACATTCCACAGCAGCCAATAAAGAAATTAGGCCATTAGGGGCAGGATTAGTGAAAAGACGGAAAAGCCCACAATTCTTATACCACACATGTGCACAAAACAAATAGTTGGTAAGTCGTATTCAAATGTTTACGTTGCTAGTGGCTTACCAGTTCTTTGCTCAACAAGGCCTGTTCCTTATTTGCTATCAAAGCCTACATGTCATAATCACAAATTAGCTATTAATGGTCTCTAGAATAACAAGATTGTGAAAGCAGTTTTCTTTCCAATATATAATTTAAGAGAAGCAAGAAAATAAGCAATGGAACCTTTTTAATTCGTTCCTCATCAACTTGATCAATATGTTGCAACAAGTTCTCCAATGTACCTTTTAAATTCATGTAAACAAGCAATAAATTTGAAACATCATCTGATACACCTCATCACCTCAAATAAAAAATAAACGGGCAATTTCATATACACTTGAAAATTGAAAAGTTGCATAAAATCTAATTACTCGATAAAAAAAATAATATCAAATATACCTATTCAAAATACGCAAAATTACATGTTTATCCATTTCATAAATACAAGTTATAATATGGACGTTATACCCTTTTCTTTCTACACTCATAAATTTGAAAATGGGAATATTTGATATTATGATCTTTTGTTATTAAACCAAGTTATGAAAGGATGTATGAAATTATTCAAAGTGAAATTGATAAGCATACAGTGGTATGGAAAAACAATCACAGGGAAGGAACTATGAGAAAAAAAAAAAACCTTTACATACCAAATCTTGAAATTAGCTGCACAGCATGTACATCCCCGATTCCATCAACCCCTGCCTTGGCATGTAGCATTCAACACATAAGATCCTCATAGCATACATAGTGCAAGCACCACGATAGACGTACATAAACCATATTATGAAACCTAGTAAATTTAAAAAATATTATTCTCATAATACGATCCAAAAACAACCTGGTATGTTGTCAGATCTGTCACCAACAAGTGACATTACATCCACAAACTGAGAAGGTTGTAGCGTTCCATATTTTTTAGCAAAATCTTCAATTCCAAATGAAACCATTCTGACAAGACAAATACAAGACATAAGTGCCTCTATATTACAATTATAAATTATTTTTCACCTTGCTTTACAACAAAATGGAAAACTCATTAATACTCCATAAAGTATAATACTAACTCAAAACCACGAGGTGCAATTCGAAGAAGACGTAATGAAGGAGATAATATCTGGAAAAAGTCTTTGTCAGGAGAGACAACTCTGACCTGTAACAAATGGAACATATTATAGATATACAATTATATTGTTCTAGGTTTTAAAGTAATACATATTAAATAATGTCTACAACCAAAGGCTTAAGTCAATTAATATCACTCCTAAGAAAAAATGATTGATTTATATATTATATAATACATCAGAATGAGTTGTAAAAGGTTAACCTTGAACCCAGCATCAACACTGCGTACAGCCAAGGTCCCAATAACATCATCAGCTTCAACGCCAGGAACCTACCTTAATAGATATATATATATCATCGATACAAGAGACCTTGATAATCAGTAGATTTAAATAAACTGTGGTGATCTCGACCCTTTTACTTATATAAGACAATTTAGGAATTGGTATGCATTAAGATAGACCTAACAAATTTTAACCCATTTGACCAATCCCCCTTTTAATACGACTTGGTTTGAGATTTAGAAGCAATCCAAATTGACCCATTCATAAAGGTCTAGATAGGTACAATAATACTATTGTTTTTGTAGGCAAAGGTAATGCCTTTATAATAAAAAAATGACAAAAAAGTATTTGTAGCTCAACCGACCCAGACCATTTAGCCATGTAGTGACAATGATCCATTCCAACCCAAACCCATTTTAACCCGTTACCCAACCCACCCATCTTACCTCAATGACTTTGATGGACATGGCTTTGATGGATGCTTTCAAGTATTGAAGACCCTGCACTATTGTATCTGGAGTAGGTGGACGGTTGCTCTTATATGAAGGGTAGAGAGTGTGCCGAAAAGTCTGACCTAAAAAAAGTGATACACATATTGAACCGTTATTATACTCACATAACAGAGAATGTTATTAGTTTTTCTCATCATCATATGAATGCAAATAAAGTAAACCCTAAATTTTCTAAACCTGGTTTTTTCAGGTGTATTTCCAATATATCAAAAGTAGAATAGAAGTCTAGAACCAAACAGATTAAAGAAAGATACTAAGACATGTCATCTTGACTACAGTTGGTCAACTTAGGTAAAAACAGTTTATGTGACCTTCCAAAAGAGCTAGTGCGTCACACCAGTTTGAATGATAGTGACAAATTTTCTCCAGTTTAAACTATTAACATAACTGGAATATGTAAAAGAGAAGTCTAGTTCAGAATGTTTGATACAGATACACTCATGATACAGATACATCATTTCATGATAGCAAATAAACTTGGAAATCCATTTGAATACATTTATGACTTGTTTTCATCCTCTATTGAAAGAGGAACACAGAAAGCAAACCAACAGGACAGACTTTGTAAATTTGAATTCCAGTTTTTAGAATAAATAATTTACATTTGAAAACAGGAAAACAAAATAAAAAAAGCCCAGGCTGAGGGAAAAACAAAAGGAAGGAAAGCATACCTTTTGCCATAAATTTTTGTCTGGATGACTGAGGCATATTACCAAAGCAAAATCCTGAAAACATAAGTTATTAAAATGGCCTAGATCTATGCTAATTAGCAAACAGTATTAGTAAGAAACTAGCGGGCAGTATTTAGAAGAAGTTTTTCTGTAGATTCTTTACATTGACAAAACAAGGAAGTAAATCAATATAAAATTTAAGTGTTTCTATAATCATCTATCAAGCTGCTAGACTAACATGAATGCATATATCTAACATTAATCCTAGCAAGAAAAAAGAAAAGATTTACAAACAACGTAAAAGAATATCACAAGAAAGATCACAGATGATAATCCTAAAGGAACTAAAATGCTTGCACTAATTACACCGAAGGCAATTTATAGCAAAATAGACTCCTCAAGGTTAAAGCCTCACCATCGTGATCAAAAACCACCTGCATAAGAAAAGAAATTAGATGTAAGCTTTAGAATCACAAAAATCAGATAACATTTAAAACCACAAGAGAAACTTTGGGATGTATTTCATATAATTTTAGTTTAAATCATAAAGAATCTAATTAATATAAAATGAGCAGCCAGAGAGTAGAATACAATTCTGCATAAATTCCAGCAGTATAAAGTTCTACAACTATAAAACTCACAGACCGAAAGACTAGTATTTAGGTAAATTAAAACAAAGGACTAATAAAGTGCAGCAAAATCATGTTGTCTAAAATGTCTGCAAAATCTTATGTACATAGCAAGACATATAAACAAACAAACAAACAAACAAACATACCCAGTATGTCCCACTGTGAGTAGGGTCTGGGAGGGGTAGATAGTGGCCAGTCCTTCCTCTATCTTGGAGACAAAGAGACCGCTTCCAAAGAGACCCCCGGCTCGACAATGATAACAGCCAAATTATAGTGCATATATCACATAAACATACATCACAGCCGAGTTTTGTATATGCATATGCATGTCCATAAACAAAATAACCAGATTATATTTGTATACATCCCATATATCACATAATCATTAACATACTCATAACAATCACGAATAATGCATACCTCACATAAGCAATTAAGCATACGTCTTAAAAGCAAACACAACATCATTAAAACAAGTTTGAGGCCGATAAATTTTACTATGATATTAGGTAAGGGATAAGGCAGATAAATTTTACCACGATATTAACAATACTAATAGGGCTTAATTGCAGTAGACTTGAATCAAGCATTGATGATCAAACTTGAAGACGAGATTGAGAATGCATAATTCTCACTCAATATTAAAAAAAAAATTAAAAAGAGAAGATATGTACCGCCACATGTGATGGAGTAAATTCCAAAACATCAATTATCTGCAAGGGAAAAATCAAAACAAGTATGAGTAAGTTGCATCTTTATTTGTTAATGAGAAAATGTCATAAAATAGCAATATACTTTCTCATATGTCACATGGGTTGTAAGAATTGCCACGCAATTTAGTCATTATACTTAGTAGAAGTGTTCCATTATTGTAATATTTGGGGAATTCTATGATGACCAATATGGAACATTTAAGAAAAGTATGTTGCAATTTTATGGCATACAAAATGGATGTTCAAAGTTGATTCAGGGATGATTTTGTGATTTATAATTTAAGTAGAGAATTTTTACTGAGATGTAAGATAAAAAGATATAGTGAAGTTACAAGCTCTAGAGTAAGAAAAATAATTTTTATTGATACTTGGGGTTGAATAAAAAACATGGGCCTAAATAGAACATTTTAACCCAATTGAGATAATTTGGCGTTCAACCACCCATGTTAATACTAAACCCTTGCAATGGTAATGTCTTTATTATGCATTATAAAGACCGACTTCATAACTTCCAGAAACTGTCAACTGCGAATTTAATTATTTGACACCCCACCCACTTCTCATTTTGTATTTACATGCATAAATCAAGAGCATGACATACGAGTGACAAAGCTGTAGATATAGTTAAGACCCAATCTCCATTGCCATCCGCATTAGACAGATGCCCATGATGTAATTTCGCTAACCAGAATAAACATAGAAAAAGATTAGCCCAATAAGATTTTAATCTGCATACCAGGAAGATAGAAAATTAAATGTACATTGAAATCTGCAACGAAAGAACTGCAATTCATATTTACCTTAACGCACAGCTCAGGATATAACAAACCTTTTGTTTCGTTAAGTTAGTTTTTAAAAGGTGATCACTCACTCAGCAACTAACAAGTGCCAGGAGTTGTAATAGAGGATAACTAGTCACTGGTAGCTGGTCAAATTATGGAAATTATGCTAATCAAAAGAACCTAATCTGAGATCTTCATGACTTGAAACAAGAACTCCAAACCCTAAGATAACACAATCTATGCAAAAGGGACAAATCAGGTTCTGCAGATATCTTTACTAATCGTTTAGATTTTAGGAATTTAATCTGGAGTTAATCTAATGTCAGCAATTCAGCATAGCATTCTTTTATCATCAGAACAGAAAATGTCAACCTTAGCACACAAATTTCTAAAACTTAATGCATCGGACACATTCATAAACTATAAGGAATAGGATTTTAGATACATCCTTGCAACAAAATACAAATTCTTACCAAGAAGTTTATAATAGGATCTGTAGATGATAGAAGTGCCGTCAATAAGCATCACTCGACCATTTGAAGAATCCGTATTTAGTAAATTATCTGTTTTGTGGGAAGAATCGGAGGAGGTACTTTCATGTGGTGGTGTTTCTCCATCAATAGTTCCCAAATCTTTACGAGAAAAAACTGGAGCAGTTCCAGATAGTTCTGACTTGAAAGAGTTTGACAATTGTGGTAACCCTGAATAACAAGTACAAAAGCCTATATTCAGATCAACACCGAAAGGATGTCTGTTAGCCATATAAAGTGAATTATTCTCATGCCACACACCACTAATGACAGACTAACATTTATCTATAAACATAATCAAGAAAACTTCAACTTCAACAACCATAAAAAGTTAAAACCAATGAAGTATAATCAACAAACATGGTTTTCACCACACAGATTCATCCACAAGTATACTCTTCCTCCTTCATGATGTTATGTATGCATTTCAGCTGTAGTTGTCAAATTGGTAACCAATTTCAAAACTGCAAGCTTTCAGTTTTCTAATATACCAGGAGAACAAAACTAGACCAATATATAACAAAATGCATATAATCTTTGCGCCCAAAATATTTCAGAGAGAAACTTCGCTTAATGAGTATCATCTATGACCCCTCACGACCCCCAAAACCAAATTGTAGCTCTATCTATGAAGTCTTTGAATAATGTAACCAAAAAACACACTTTCCCACAAATCCCAATCCAATGATTCACAAAAATGGCACAATTGAACTGATTAACTGTGAGAAATACCTTCGGAAATCGTATGCGTGAAGAATAGACGAGATGAGGAGGTGTTATGGGCCTGTGATTCGGGAAAAAGCTCCTTCGACTGAAGTAAATGGTTTTGTAGAAGTTGTTAAGAAGATGGTTTGAGAAATGACAGCAACCCATCTTCGATTCATACGCATTTGTGATTGAATTTCTTCAAGAAGCAGAGTGTTGTGGTCCGTTGAGGGTTTAATGGTGAATTTTCTTCTTCTGCCTCCTAATCCTTTCATACACCAAAATGCAGTAACTAGCAGTCAACCCCCTCAGTTTCCACAGAAGTACGACTAGCACCCTGTGATCTTTAATTTTCTACTTTATATATTAAAGTACAACGAGTCATGTGACTTGTGTAGAATCTTTCTCTGTGTTATACGATAAACATGCTTTATATATGTATCTCATACTCGATTGATATTGATTCATTAAATGTATTCAAAGAGGTTACATCACTAAACCAAGTTATAAACTTGTCATTGCCTTTACACATGTGGAGCATGATAAATCTATTGTGACATATAATTCTTATGTTTGTGTGGTTCTAATACGTAAAGTATCTAATTTGATAAAAAATATTTCAAGAGGCTAATGAGTAAATTGTAATGGTTAAATTTATTTGTAAGTCTATTTGCAGGTTAATATTTTTCTTCCCTTGTTTTCTCCATGCGGTTCCTACATCGGAGAACAGAAAAACCCTAATAACATTAAGAAAATTCATCCAGCTTAGTTGAAAGTAAGTACTTTAAATCAAGATCATCAAAACTTAATCTTTATCAATAAATATTTCACCAGAAGGAGCTGAACATGTGAAAAAAAAGATGGGTTGAACTGCTTAGTGATTATGATTATAGGATACACTACCATCCGCGCAAAGCGAATGTGGTGGCGGACGCACCTAGTAGGAAATAGAGAGCTAAACAATGGGTTGAACTGCTTAGTGATTATGATTATAGGATACACTACCATCCGCGCAAAGCGAATGTGGTGGCGGACGCACCTAGTGGGAAATAGAGAGCTAAACCTATTCTTACATGAGCATTTAGAATGAAATTTCAATCAGATTTAAGAGCTCGAAAATAGTAGTGCAAACGGAGGAACTAAAGGAAGTTAACCTTCAAGAGGAGAATTACGCACATTGGTCAATCAAATGGAATTTAGGGAATATGGAGTGTATCATTTTATTGATCAAATTTAGCTTCCAATGTTTGGAGACGTAAGGAGGTTAGTTATGGACGAGGCATACAAATCTTGGTACTTAGTACATCCTGGAGCGGATGATGTACCATGATCTCAAGGAGTCATATTGTTGATCAAGCATGAAAAAGGATATTACTACATACGTAGGGAAATGCTTAACTTGCTCCAAAGTTAAAGCTGAATGCCAAAGACCCCATGGATTACTACAACAATCAGAAATACCTGATGGAAGTTGGAGAATATAACCATGGAATTGATCATGAAACTACCACAGACAAGTAGTGGACATGATTCCATCTAGGTGATTGGATAAAATGATAAAATTGGCTCATTGTCTTGAAATTCGCGAGGAATAGAAGATGGAAAATTTATCATGGTTATACGTAAATGAAATCGTGGCGGGACATGGAGTGCCAATGTAGATATATCGGATCGTGGTAGCCGGTTTACTTCACGATTTTGACAGGCCTTACAAAATTATAACACCTCGAGATTTCAAGAATTTGTTTTAAAACATGAAGCTTTTGCATAATGAATTAAAAGGGCTAGAGTTACCAATAAGGAAAAGTCAAACCCTAGGAATTGTACTATTTAAGGAAGGATGGCCTCCCTTACTCCCTACCTTCATGCGAAACCACCCCAAGGGCAATCTAGAGAGAGGTGAGAGCTAGAGAGAAATTAATGAAAAATGGTGATAAAGGTATGTATTTCAAGTTGTTCGATTCGCTTATGCATTAATGGATAATATACTGGTAATGATGCATGAATGTGTGGCTTGGGTGTTGAAAAGCTCTCGAGAAAGGGTGTTGTTGTGCAATCTTCAAAGAGGTGAGTTTCTAGCCCTTTCTTTTCTAAGTTTGATAAATTTTGGAGCTGATATGCATATTATTATGATTGTTCATGTACAATATGATGATACCGATTAAAATGATTACATTATAAAAGAATTAGCTATGTAAAGGTCGACGGATGAGCTGATTGATAATGTTATTAACTCGAATATACGGAATATTTTTACATGGTGATGTTTTCGCATTAGAGGTTCTCGCATGAATACAAAATTTTTGCACGATTAAGTAACTCGGTGCGCAAGGTCTTGTTTGATTAGATGTTTTCGCATGGTAGGTTTTCGCCCTAATCCTTTCATCGACCAAAGTGCAGAAAATATCATAAAACCCCCTCAATTTCCAGGAAAGTACGAATAGCACCTGTGATTTTTATCTTTTATATATTAAAGTACAACACATCACGTGACTTTCAAGGACAATGTAGACTCTTTCTATGCGTTATAGAATAAACAAGCTTTATATATGCATCTCTCACTCGATTGATATTGATGTTAGACTCGGTATGCCCAAGACACATATTAAATTAATGTGGCTAGTACGTTATGATCCAAGTCGGGTCATACTCAATAACAAGCTAGACAAACACCTACAATATTTATTTTATGATATGATCAAACAAATAAATATTAACACTTAGAGTATTTAGAAATTGGGTTTCTAAATATTGCACTAGTAAAGTAAATAATATATATGGATAATTTATATTCAAAGAGTGCATTCTACATTGTTATTTAAATAGTTGAATAACAATTAATATTGGCTTATAAAATGTTGTACGTCATATATATAAATTATGTTGTGTTATATTCTATTTATTGTGTGTGACACAATTAATATGAAATATATAAAAGAAGTTTAAAATGGGTGGAAAAGAGACAAAAGGGGCCGTCCCTTTAATGCCTCTCTCTCTCTCTTTATTTTTTATACAAGTTTCTATGAAATGCAATTAAGGATATTGGACATAGGGTTGTGTGAACACAATTAAGTTTTTCACACTTCACTCCATAGAACACACACAACTTAGTAAAAGTGCAAAATTTTTCTCTCTTCCTCTTCATATTTTCGGCCAAGAATAAAGAAGGAAAAAAAATGCCTTTCAAGTGTTGAAATTCCTAGCACAACAGTGTTTGTTGGAAGCTTGAAGGGTAGACACGTTTGAGGCCTTCTTCTTTGGAGAATACCATTCATCATTCATCTTCCTCAAGATCCAAGCAAAAGGTTGTTGTTTAAAACATTCTATGTTTGGTTTTGTAAGCATGAACCTCCATATATCGATCCATAATGGGTTTTCAACATATAAGATATTTTATATAATCATTCTTGAACAAGTTTTAAACTTTAAATATCCATTGTGTTTTCATTTTATTTGGTTATAAATGACTTTGATAAACTTGTTTAGAACCTAACAATGGCATCAAGAGCTGATTATATGGATACATGCTTCTTTAGAACCAAAAATTTCAGGTTTTGGGTGTTAAAACACCAAATGCCCGAAAATTTCGATCTTGTTTCCCCTTGGTTTTTCAAGATTTATCTTTACATGTATATTATAATCTTGAAGAATTATATCATTTGGATGTTTTAGTTGTTTGGACAATAACCACCATTTTCGGTTTGAACCATCCATGGCTGAAAATTTGTGGTTAAAAAGGGGAAGCATTTTTGGATTTAATTTCTTACATATTTAGACATATATTTTGATATTCATAACCTAGCCATGACCTTGTGTTTGGATGTGTTGAAATTTGTGGTTGTGATTTATGTTTAGTTATTTGAAAGGTTGTAATAATTAAATGTATTTGTTCTTATTTTGGGCTATGTAATTTATTTATTACATTTGGTATGTAATGTAAATATGTTAGTTGCATTTTATTTTACTAGAAAAATCTATTTAGGATATATTTTGTAAAAGAAGATGCAACAAAGTGGGTTTTTGGTGTGGGTCAATTTAAAGCTCAAAGAGCCTCATAGCTCTTAATGAAATTTAAGCCCAATAACCAAAAACACATAATGGAGGTCCAACGGAGTTTGGAGCAGAAGTTAAAACCCATTTAGAAGCCCAAATAAAATGAAAGAATCATAACACAAGTGGACACGTAAAGCATTTGGATATGGGATCAAGTGGGAGTTCACCGACACTTGTCATATGTTTTTCTTTACCCTTAGGAAAGACCTTATGAGCACACTTGTTTCGGTCAACAAGTGGTCTCAAATTAGTTAGATATGGTTATGTACCTTTTGTTATGTGTTGTGATTGTATGGTTGATTTGCTTTCATTGTTTGTATGATATTTAGATCTACATAGTTAACAATTAAAATATCCACAACCATAAACTTGGTTCTTTTGAAATCATTAACATGGGTAATAAAATGGTTTTATTAAAGGTTAATGTTTTCATAATAAAATTGAGTTTTATTAAAAGAACTTTAAAAATTAGTTTCACTTAAGTATCATAAAAATATAAGGTATATAATGTTTTACAATTAGGATTAGCAAAACTATAAAAAAACCTTTTAAAAGGCAACAAGTTAAACATCATCATTTTATACAACACTCAAATCACTTAGAAACTATTTGTGGGATAAAGGTCACCTAACCACATTTAGAAAACTTATGTGTTTGAGGTAGGGTTACCATATTTGTAGGATAAAGGTCATCTAACCAGTTGTATGTGTAAACTCACATGTGTGTATAAGTAGGAGAACTTGAGTTGGAAACCATGTGAATAGGGTCACCAAAGCATGGCGAACAATGGTGTTGATGGGATTAAACATGCCAACCAAACATAAAGATGTTTAACCGATCCCATAAAACTAGAAGTTGCAAATGGTTGCAACTATCAATTGTTGACTACCTTGTTAATATAAATAATGGGATAAAGGTCACCTAACCAATACATAAATGGAATGTTGGATTTTAGTTTTTAATTATTAATTGTCTATGAGACATCAAAGGGAATTAATAATTAAATTTTTATAATCTTTAAAATACTAAAATTTGGACTTTATTAAATTGTGTAGATGGCCACTAAGAATAATCCTTGAAATGGATTGTCTCAACCATAATAACTTCATGGACTGGTATCGAAACTTGAGAATTGTTCTCAAGCAAAAAAAAGAAATCCTATGAGTTGGATGATCCTATTCCCGATGAACCCAACGTTAATGATGTAGATGCCTATAACGATTGGATTAAGCACACTGAGGATTCAGTGCAAGTTTCTTTCCTAATGCTAGGAACCATGAATTCTGAGATTCAAAAGGACTTTGAACATCCTGGAGCATACGACATGATTACCCAATTGAAGGAAATGTTCCTTCAACAAGCAAGGGTAGAATGTTTCGAAACGGTTCAAGCGCTTCATGCATGTCGGATGGAAGAAACCCAATTGATGTCATCTTATGTACTCAAGATGAAAAGCCACATTGATCGCCTCGTAAGGATGAATTGTCCCGTCTCTAAAGAGTTGGCGACGGATTTGATCCTCAATGGTCTAACCAAGAAATTTGAGACATTTTTCATGAACTATAACATGAAAGGACGGGACAAGAGCATTGGAGAACTTCATGCAATGCTTAAAACGGCCAAAACGGGAATGGGAAAAAGGTTTTTACAAGTTCTCACGATCAATAAGGGTGGAAATAGGAAAAGACATCACCCCGAACCCAAGGCAAATGTTGCCAAAGGCAAGGGATACATCAAAGGGAAGGGTAAGGGAAAGGCTAAAGCGGAACCACCAAAACCAAAAGAAAAGAAGCCAAAAGTTACCGAGAATGATCCATGCTTTAAAAGTGGTGAGATAGGACATTGGAAGAGGAATTATCCAACCTATCTCAAAGGGTTAAGAAACAAGAGGGATGCAGGGCAGACCTCAGGTACAACTTTCATGATTCATATTGAACTTAATGTCATTTCTTCAAACACATGGGTAATAGATACTGGATATGGAACTCATATTTGCAATTTGTTACAGGGGTTCAAAAGAAGTAAACATTTCAAGAAAGGGGACACTAGTCTTTTTATGGGCAACGGAGCAAAAGTTGAAGTCGAAGCCTAAGGAGACTACATTTTGAAGCTTCTAAATGGTTTGGAAGTTATTTTAAAGAACATTTTGTATGCTCCTAGTTTTACTAGGAACATTATTTCTGTTCCCTTTTAAGACAATATGGATATGTTTTGAAGTTTGTTAATTGTGAAATTTATGTTTTTATGGATAATGTGCTTTATTTTAAGGCTATGCCTTATAATGGCATTTATGAATTAGTTCATGATAACATATCCTTTGATAACTCGTTGTACCAATCAAGCACCAAGAAGCTCAAAACGGGTTTGATAAAACATATCTTTGGCATTGTCGTCTTGGTCACATAAACAAGAATCACATTAAGACACTTCAAAAGAATGGTCTTTTGGATACAAATAAAGACGAATCATTTGACAAATGTGAATCTTGTTTACACGGAAAGATGACCAATGAACCCTTTAGTGGCACCAATGAAAGGACAAAAGATTTATTAGGAATCATACATTTTGATGTATGTGGTCCTTTTAAAGCAATAACAAGGAATGGTGAAAGATATTTCACTATCTTCATCAATGATTATAGTCATTATGGTCATGTGTACCTGCTAAGATACAAAGATGATGCTTTTAAAATGTTCAAAATGTCACACCCCGGGCCCAGGGGGGGGGGGTAGGACGTCACAGACTAGCAAGAGATGTGGCAGCGGAAACAAACCATCATTAGAGCACACAAGTAGAGAAATCACATGGCATTATATTAACTTAAATGAAATCCGAGACTAAACAGCTTAGCCCGGTTACATCCAATTGTTTCACGTCAAAAGTACATAATTTAGGGTATCATTTATTACAAATTGTTAGGAAGTTCAAAGTAGAGTCTATAATGCCATGAGGTTGGGGTGCTAAGTCATCCATGCATCTTCCAAGACAGCCTAGACTTCCATCAAGGGTTACCTGAAATATGCTCAAAAAGATTTGTGTCAACTAAAAAGTTGGTGAGTTCAAGCGGTTAAAGTTTCAGAAAACAAAAGGGACTCTTGAAGTCCACATGTTAAAGTTTTAGCATCAATTATAACTGTTGTGGGGTCACAATCAACCCTGCACTCAGTCCCGGCTAGCCTCTTCTAAAGTTATGTTGTACCGGCTAACCCCAAAGGGGAGAACTAAGCCTCAAACCAGTGGACCGTACCTGCCGGATGGTCCATTATAGTATCTTATAAAAACCTATCACATGCCACAAACGATCCCTCGGGATCTCAGTGGGGGTACCTCCCTATGGCGGGAGCCACTGTGTGTGGGGGATTCCCTAGGTAGATCTATCCATATAAAACAAGCGGTTCACAAAAGAATTAATGATTGTGATTCAAATATCAGCAGGTATCATCAAAATCCACAACTGACAGGATCTCAGCCTCTAGTTTGATCAATTAGGTTGTATTCGCAGCGGATTTAGCACAAGAATTAGAAATTATAACAAGAACACAAGAAATTTTACATGTAACAGTAAGTTATAGAGAGAGAGAGAATTCTGCAAAAAGGTGTTTTCTATTAGATCACACACTTCGGCAAAGATTACAGTTAGGTAATCTACCTTTTATAGGCAGAATGACGTCAGCTGATGTCACTTGATAGTGACATCAAACCGTTATTTTAACAAACTACTAAAACTACCTAAACTACTGAAGATGTCAAACAGCTGACATCTTCTTACAAAATGCTAAGTGTCAAACCTATTACAAGAACTGAAAAGAAACTACTGAAAAACTACAACGACTGAAGAACAAACTCTTCAGTCGTTTTACAAACTACTGAACTACTACAACGACTGAAGAACAAACTCTTCAGTCGTTTTACAAACTACTGAAATAGAAAAGACTGAAAGGTAAACCATCACAATAACTGAAGAATGCTTCTTCAGCTGTTGTGACAAACTCTGAAGCTTCAGTACTTGTCTTCAGACTTTAACTTCAGATGATTCATCAGCTGATGACTTCAGTAATTATCATCAGCTGATGTCTTTAGTCTTTGTCTTCAGTCTTTGTACATCAGTTATTGATCTTCAGTACTTCAGTTCTTCAGCTGTTGATCTTCAGTACTTGAGTCTTCAGTACTTGAGACTTCAGTACTTATGTCTTCAGTACTTGAAGTCTTCAGTACTTGAGTCTTCAGTACTTGAGACTTCAGTACTTGTGTCTTCAGTACTTGAAGTCTTCAGTACTTGTGTCTTTAGTACTTGAAGTCTTCAGCTGTTTTTCTTCAGTTCTTTGATCTTCAGCTGTTGAAGTCTTCAGTCTTTGTCAAACTGCTGATGAAGCTTTCAGCAGTTGTTGTGATGTCTTGTGGGACTTAGAGGTTTTCCTGATCTTGGCTCTTTGGTTCTTTTGGTCCAACAAACTCCCCCTGAACCAATGCAGCCAAAACCTCTAAGCTTATTGTTGTCCCACTTATTGATGGTAGAAATATCGGTCTATTTCCTTCTGGATCAGATCAGAAGTTGACCCATGTAAGCACTAGCCTGGGAAGAGGTCTCTGAGATTTGGTTGGCATAGTATGGATGGGAACCCTATCTTGGGGAACTGGACACAAGGCTGTTGTCCCATCCATGAGACCTACTTCCCATGTATGAGCTTGTAGGATTCTCTGGTGTAGGCTTCAAGAAATACAAATTGCTCCTCCATGGTAAGCTCCTCAGCCTTACTATCAAACAATCCTTCACGCCCATACAGCTCTGAGACATACTTGGCCTATTTACCATTTTTGAGCTCAACTATGGTTATCTGTTTGTAGGCAAATTCATCCGGGTGTTTGCCCTCAAGCAACAGATTGAGCTCATCTTTCCTGAACTTCTCAAGCCTCTTATAGACTAACCCCTTTCTGATCACCCTATTCTCCAACATCTTTTGGGGTGGCAGGTTAGCCTCATAGGCTTTCTTGAAATCTTCAATGATTTCCCAGGGTGATACTACAATGGCCAAGGTGATCACTTCATCTACAATCTTCTTCACTTGGCCCTTGTATCTTAATGGAATGTCTTCCTTGATGATCCTATGAGCCACCTTGGGATCAGGCCAAGTTCTCACTTTATCTCTTTGATATTGAAAGGTATGCATGAGAGTGTACAGTCTCAGAGCTTCTTTCCTCATGTTAACTATGGATGAGGAAGTAGCATAAGCTTTATTTACACTCTTTAAGATCTCATCATAATGAACTTTTGCTGCTGTTCTTCTTCAAGCTTTACCCTCACAATTTCCATCTGTGAGGTGGGAGTGATGGGCATAAGTTTGGCCTTAGGCAAGGTTAGGTCTGCAGAGAGAGGCAACCTATCTTCTTCCTCATCATCCTCTTCTTCTTCTTCTTGTAGCCTCAACACCCTTCTCTTCTTCTTCAAGGGTGCATCATCGGCTATGGGTTTTGATGGTGGGGGGGTTGGTTTTATGGGTGGTGGTTTGGTTTTTGGTGTGGGAATTTGGGCAGGCTAAGCTAGTAGTTTGGATGTGAGAGATGATTTGGTTTGTTTGGCTAACTCAGTCCTGTTCCCAGCACCGGCTTCACTGAGGGCTTCTATGACCAGCCCTTTTGTAAATGCTTCAGATGAACAGATCTTGGTGATTATTGCCAAGATGCTGTCCCTGTTCCATGACTTAATCTCCAAGACTGCTCTCCCTAGATACTTCGAAATGAATCTTACCATAGCCTCAAGTCTCTCTTTCTCCTCTTGGCTATAGCAAGACCATCGGTATTCTATCTCCTTAACCTCCAACTTCCTTATCTCCTGATCTAGCTTAGTAGTGTAAGTGTCAAAGCCTTGCCTGAACAGCTAATCAATGATATTGTCCATTGACCTGCTATGTTCAGCATCAGTCTCCTTGACAAGGACAGCTAGATCTTTCTCCTTCTCTCCCTTCTTCTTCTTGTATGTAACATGAAAGTCTTTTTGGCTTTCAGTTACTTTTACCAATTCAGCTCCCTCCTTCTCCTTCTCCCTCTCCTTCTCGGTCTCCACAACTAACTCCCTCTCTTTTTCCACCTCTACCTCCACTTCTTTCTCTTTCACTTCCTCCTCCACTCTCTTCCTCTTAGTAACTTTCACTGATGTCTCCCCCTTTTGGTTGCATTGGTTGCAAGGGTTTGACTATCAGAAAGTGTCTTGGCCACAACAGCTTCCACCAAGGGCTGTATTGTAGAGGAAAGCCTCTCATCCAGGGTTTTGATCACAATATCAGTGATCATGGGTGTGATGAGAGGCAAGGAATTTTGAAAGATAGCAGCTAATTGCTCAGGGGGGTGCTGTCCCTGAGAACTAGTGCCAGAAGCAGGGGCAGTTGGCTGAGTTTGTGGGAGTGGCTGTGTGTATGTGAGACGTTTAGGTGAAGGTGCCATCTGTGGGTTAATGGTGGCAGATGGACTTTGTTCTTGAGGCATTTTGGCTAGTAGCTCTTTGAGTCTACTAACCTCATCCTCAAGAATAGTGTTTTGAGCAACTACATCAAAGAAGAAGCTCAGGTCATCATCAGTTTGAACTGAATCACCTGACCTCCTGACTAAGTCAGGATGTACATGTGCTGAGTGTGGCTCAGTGTTCGCATGTGCCCCTTGTTCTTGGTTCTGGGGACTTCCAGCCTCTGGATTGGATGCATCATCGGTAGTTGCCTCTGGTGAGGACTTAGAGATGGTACCAGCTTCTTCCTGTTTATTTGCTGACACAGGGGAAGTGGCAGCCTAACCAGATTGTCCTATCTCCTTTGCCACACTTGGAGATGAGACAAGTGATTCTCTGTGTTGTGGGCTCCCATCAACACTTGTATCCACCCTCTCTGTGGTTGGAGTTTTCCCAGTTGTGATTGGTTCCTGGGGAGAGGGTGGAGTGTTAAGATGAGTCAACACTTCTGCAATTATTAATGCAGGGCTTTTAGGGGCGGTTGCAGTGGGAGATGGGGTAGAAGCAGTACGCACCAGGGGAGATTGGTGCATTTCAATGGCAGCCTCCTCAAGTGAGAAAGGCTCCAGATGTGTGGGTTCCCTAAAAGTGGTTGCTTCAGGCTCCTGTAGAGAGGATGCCTGAGCAGTTGTGGTTGGTGGAGTCGTTGTAATTGCTGGGAGAATCGTACCAGCAATTACTTCCTGCCTTTGTTGTGCAGGGGCATCCTCAGGGGACTCATCTCCCTGAGTAGCCGTTTTGGGCTTCTTTTTCTTGGGTTTGGTGGGGACTTTGTACTTTGAGGTGGAGGCTGTGGGTTCCAGCTGCGTGGGTTTGCGCAGCTTGGCAGCCTTTTTCAACGTTTGGTCAGTGTTGTGCCTGGAGTATACCTCAGGCAATACAACCATGGCAGGGACTCCAGTGCCAATAAGTCCCTCAGCATGTAGCTGGTTCTCTATTATGGCCATTATGAACCGTGGATATAAAATCGAGCGGTTATCAAAAGGTTTTGTGGCCATATCCTTAAGTTCCAAAAAGATTATTTCAGAAAAATTTAGTGGTTGTTTCTCAAGGATAGAGAATAATACCTGCTGCCACCTTGTAGACATTTGATCCCATGAGGAGGTCTTTGGGGCTAAGCAAACATTCACCATATGAAAAATAAGTTGTTCGACATCATGGAAATGTTTCTTGAGCAGGGTGGAAGCAGATAGGTCACCCTGATAGTCATGATGTGCAAAAGAAAGATCAGTGGTGCCTTTTGGATATTCGGTTGGGAAGGTGGCATTATCCAATTTTAGGGTTTGGCGGATGATTTCTGGATTGATAGCCACCTTCTGGTTGTTGATGAACGACTGGAGAGAGACCTCATCGTCGTTCTCTCCAGTGTGCAAGGTGACGTTTGTCCAGAGCTGGGTAAGGGAATCGGCATAAATGATAGGATTTAAGAGAAATGCCGTCTGGAAAGGAGAATCGATCATAAGATCGATGGCGTTATGAAACTTTGTCCAGAATGGCGATTTGGTGAGGTATGCGACACAGTTGTGTCGTGGCTTTAGCTGCATGGTCGCCATTAATGGTGTGAGAGAGGTTTCATAGTTTTTGAAATATTAGGTCAAGTGAGAATGAAAACTCTGAAGGTAAGGTTGGGTATTTATAGGGTATGGAAACGACTGAAAGAAAACGACTGAAGGTTTTGGTATTAGTCATCAGTTGTTGAAACGACTGATGACATGGTTTTAACTTTCAGAGGTTGTAAACATCCGAGGACTTGTCATCAGTAGTTGAAACTACCGAGACCTTGGTTTTGTCCTTCAGATGTTGCAAACGACTGAAGACTTGTCGTTAGTCATCAGTAGTTATTAACTACTGAAGACATGGTTTTCATCTTCAGACGTTGTAAACAACTGAAGACTTGGTGTTAGTCATCAGTAGTTGTAAACAACTGACATCAGTAGTTGTAAACTACTGACATCAGTAGTTGTAAACTACTGAAGACATGGTTGTGGCTTCAGTTGTTGAAACAACTGAGGACGTGGTGTTAGTCATCAGTAGTTGTAAAACTACTGAAGACATGGTTTTGTCCTTTAGTTGTTTGGATATGAAACAGCAGATGTTGGAATCAGCTGAAGAGTAAAGTTACTCATCAGCTGTTGCCGTCAATTCAGTTGTTTCATTCTGACCTCAACATTTTACTCATCAGCTCTTTGGCTGACTTTCAGATGTCTCATTGGCCTTCAGCTCTTATGAATATTTATTCCTCAGCTCTTGTGATCAGATGTTCATAAGTGCTGATGAAATAAATTATTCTTCAGAGCTTGTGAACAAATTTTGCCTTCAGTACTTATGTGTAATATTACACATCAGTACTTGTGAATAAAATTTGTTCTTCAGTACTTATTTGTTTGAAAATTAGACATCTGTAGTTATAACCACATCAGTAGTTGTAACTACATCAGTTGTTTTCAACAAGTAATGTACTTTAGTACTTTGAAGCATTTTAGTCTTCAGTAGTTATGAAAATGCTGAAGACTAAATTACTCATCAGTACTTATTTTTGACCTTTGCATACTAATGCTCATTAGTATTTGTAAACTGAGAACATCAGTATTAGTCAAATTATTCTAGCTGCAGCATACCAAGCCTTAGTACCAAATTTTGAAATGTGGCACTATCTAAAGGGTTAGTAAATATGTCTGCAAGCTCATCAGCACTAGGCACAAACTTTGGATCAATCAGGCCTTTTTCATAGCAATCTCTAATAAAATGATGTCTGATCTCAACATGCTTGGTCCTAGAGTGCTGGACTGGATTTTTAACAATACAAAGAGCTGAAGCACTATCCATTAGTAATGGTGTCTTAGTCTCTATAATGCCATAATCCAAGAGTTGATTATGAAGCCATAGTACCTAGGATGTACAACTTGCAGCAGCAATGTACTCAGCTTCAGCAGTGGATGTAGCAATTGAAGTTTGTTTCTTACTCTGCCAAGAAACTAAACAATTGCCTAGGAATTGGCAACCAACAGAAGTGGATTTTCTGGTGACTTTGCATCCTGCATAGTCACTATCAGAGAAAGCAACTAATTTGCACGAATGCCCAGTAGAATACCAAAGACCTAGTGATTGGGTACCTTGCAAATATCTAAAGATCCTTTTGACTGCAATCAAATGGGATTCTTTAGGTGCAGCCTGAAATCTAGCACAGGCACATGTTGCAAACATAATGTCTGGTCTAGAAGCTGTAAGGTACATCAAGGACCCAATCATACATCTGTAAAGGGTCTCATTAACCGCTTTACCTTTCTGATCAACATCCAGTTATGTGGTGCAGCTCATGGGAGTAGAACAGGGCTTACAGTTTTATAAATCAAACTTATTCAACAGATCTTTTGTATATTTGGACTGATGAATAAAGATTCCATCAGCCCTTTGTTTGATTTGCAAACCCAGAAAGAACTGTAATTCCCCCATGGCACTCATTTCAAATTTTTGCTTCATGAGCTTAGTGAATTCATCACACAACTGTGGATCAGAGGATGCAAAAATTATATCACCAACATAAATTTAAACAAGGAGCTTATGCTGTCCCACATTCTTTATAAATAAAGTTTTATCAATGGATCCTCTAGTGAAATTATTTTGTAGAAGAAAAGTTGATAATGTTTCATACCAGGCTCTAGGAGCTTGTTTCAGCCCATAAAGAGCCTTATCAAGCTTATACACCCAATCAGGATGTTTATTGTCCTCAAAACCTGGTGGTTGACACACATAAAATTCTATTTTATTTTACCATATAAAAAGGCACTTTTGACATCCATTTGATAAACTTTAAGATTATGAAAGGCAGCATAAGCTAAGAACAATCTAATTGTCTTTAGTCTGGCTACAGGAGTAAAGGTTTTATCATAATCGATGCCTTCCTCTTGTGCAAACCCCTGTACAACCATTTGATAAACTTTAAGATTATGAAAGGCAGCATAAGCTGAGGAATCGGTTGTTCATCTGACTATTGGAATACTCTTGTTTGACCATCTTCAACTCAGAGATCAAACATGAGAATCGCTCAAACTGTTGAGTCAGAGTCTCACCCTTCCTATAAGAGAATGTCTCATATTGTTGGGCAAGGATTTCCCTTGTGTTTGCTAAGACCTCATCGGTTCCTCCAAATTGTTCCTTTAGAGCAACCCAGAGATCATGAGCAGTCTCATGATGCATCAGTCCAGAATAGATTTCATTAGGCAGTGCCATGGCCAGAATTCCATGGGCTTTTGCATCAATCTCGAACAGCTTAAGATCTTCGTCCGAATATTGATCGGGTTTCTTCGTAACCCTCTCATTAGATTCAGGAACGCTCACCATCGGCTTGTATGGTCCATGTACCACTGACTTCCAACAACCAGCACTATTGATAGACAAGTGGTGGAGCATACGACGTTGCCAAATGTTATACTCACTCCTCACAAGCATCGGAGGCTTTGTTGAGGAGCCAGTATTGTGAGGATCGTATGTTGGTGTCGCCATTTCAGATTTCAAGCAAATTCAAGGTAAACTAAACAAATCTAGCTCAAAACCATGAGAACCTCAAGTTTAATGGCAAGAAGCAGCAGAAACTCAATCTCTATAACTAATTCTTGTAAATTTGCTAATTCGATCAAACGTAGATAGCAAACGAGTAGTTTCAATTATCAATCGTTAAATCGTTCAATGATTAACCTGCTCTGATACCATTTGACAGGATCTCAGCCTCTAGTTTGATCAATTAGGTTGTATTCGCAGCGGATTTAGCACAAGAATTAGAAATTATAACAAGAACACAGGAAATTTTGCATGTAACAGTAAGTTATAGAGAGAGGGAGAATTCTGCAAAAAGGTGTTTTCTATTAGATCACACGCTTCGGCAAGGATTACAATTAGGTCATCTACCTTTTATAGGCAAAATGACGTCAGCTGATGTCACTTGATAGTGACATCAAACCGTTATTTTAACAAACTACTGAAACTACCTAAACTACTGAAGATGTCAAACAGCTGACATCTTCTTACAAAATGCTAAGTGTCAAACCTATTACAAGAACTGAAAAGAAACTACTGAAAACTACAACGACTGAAGAACAAACTCTTCAGTCGTTTTACAAACTATTGAACTACTACAACGACTAAAGAACAAACTCTTCAGTCGTTTTACAAACTACTGAAATAGAAAAGACTGAAAGGTAAACCATCACAACAACTGAAGAATGCTTCTTCGGCTGTTGTGACAAACTCTGAAGCTTCAGTACTTGTCTTCAGACTTTAACTTCAGATGATTCATCAGCTGATGAATTCAGTAATTATCATCAGCTGATGTCTTCAGTCTTTGTCTTCAGTCTTTGTACATCAGTTGTTGATCTTCAGTACTTCAGTTCTTCAGCTGTTGATCTTCAGTATTTGAGTCTTCAGTACTTGAGACTTCAGTACTTGTGTCTTCAGTACTTGAAGTCTTCAGTACTTGAGTCTTCAGTACTTGAGACTTCAGTACTTGTGTCTTCAGTACTTGAAGTATTCAGTACTTGTGTCTTCAGTACTTGAAGTCTTCAGCTGTTGTTCTTCAGTTCTTTGATCTTCAGCTGTTGAAGTCTTCAGTCTTTGTCAAACTGCTGATGAAGCTTTCAGCAGTTGTTGTGATGTCTTGTGGGACTTAGAGGTTTTCCTGATCTTGGCTCATTGGTTCTTTTGGTCCAACAACAACGTAAGCATCAAATAGTATCACGAATAAAAGTTTCATTTTAAAAGAGCATGCTTCATCCACAAAACCAAAGTAAAAAAAAGGGAACACGAGAACTCACCTTAGTATCAGTCAGGTTCCAAAAATCGCAGATAGTTTCAAGTCCTAGCACCCTATAATCATGATTCAAGTAATAAGCTATAGATTCTTAGATCGTTGTAAGTGTAGCTAGGTGTCATTCGATAGTGAGAGACACACGTGGCTTTGTTTCTTAGAAGTCTACATTAAAAGTTTCCTTTCTAGGAAAGTTAGGGTTCTGGCGTGTGTACATCAAGTTTTATGGTTCTTATAAGTTTATTAACACATGAATAAGCCCAATATTAGTTTTTGGTCATGAGGTTGCTAAAATTTTACTAAAATGCAGAATTTACACTTTTGGCCCCTCAAGTTTCAAAATTTACATTTTCTACCCCAAAGTTTGTCTCTTTACAAATTTTGACCCCTAATATTTTCTTAAGCTTTTTACAGCCTACTTGAGCCTGTTAGAAGTCTGAAAATTCAGATCTTACTTGTGAGATTTAAGGCATAAGTTTCTAGTTACCGTATATGTTTACTTTTGTTAACTAAATTCGTAGAATTATCTTTTAATCCATAAATACACCAAATTCGATTTTATTACTAAAATAATTATCCTAAAGCCTAAAAATTCTTAGATTCTAAGTTGTTCATATTATGGCTCGTTTCTTGGGTATTTCGGGCCACCGAAATAGTGTATCATAGTCATACCATATCTTACTAAATTTTCCTAAATATTTTAACTCATATTCCAGGTATTCCAAGTCCTAAACTTACTGAAAGTCAAACTTAAGTCTCGGTCTCCCAATAACATAGTCATAATCGGGTGTTTAGCACCATTTGCATTAGTGTAAATATCATGTTTACATTTCTATCATTGTTATATCATTTGTAACCTCGAACCCCGCATATTTATATGTTAGTTTCATTGTTTTAGGCAGATTTCCAAGCTTAAATTATATAAACATACGGTTAAATGTTGCTAGAACACATAATATGAGGATTTACAAGGTAGAATCCTTGTATATCGACCCTTAGGCTCACGATTTACAAGAGTGGTACCTCGTATGAAGTTTGAGTTCCAAAGAAGACGAGGTTCAGGGCTGAGAATCTTCTGCTAGAACAGTGATAATGGTGTTTATAATAAGATAGAGGTGTAAACATTAAAATTCAGTAGGTGGAAGTTCATTGATACTTACTTAGTAAACGGTTAGAAGGCTAAGAGTGAGCGAGGGTCTTCGAGATGGGCTGGAAAAATCCTCTTGTTCTTCGATGGTATTGCTAGAAGAGTGCAAGAAGAGTGTGTGTTCGGGTGAGGAGAATCCGAGAGAAAGAGAGTGATATGAAAAAATGAAATGAAAAAGGGATCGATGGTTTTGCATGTATAGAAAGAAGAGAAAATGTTGAGTGTGGGAGTGGTTTTTGGGGTTTCACAGATTGTATTTGGTTGGTGGGTTATGGGTGGCCATACAGACTAATATATTTTTATCTATTTCATTTGTCTTTTATTATTATTATTTGTTAAGCCGCGGGCGTGCACGGGCACACCACATTCGAATATGTCTAAGTGTTGAAAACTTATATATCCGAAATTGCCTCAGATAATTGTACAAAAGATAGTTTCTATACAGGAATAAGTTTCCACGTTGTTAAATATCCATATTGGTTGTAAGATAAGTGTGGAAAATAATCAGAAGTGGAATATATATACACGAATACATAGGTAGAATTCTAGGCGCATTACCACTGTTTAGGCGCATGACAACTGTTTGGACGTCTGGGACTTAGGTGCATGACAACTGTTTAGGCGCATGAAAACTGTGTGGGCGCATGAGCACTACTGAAACGCCTAAGACTTAGCCGCGTGGGCACTGTCCAGGCGCATGGGTGCTGTTTAGGCGCATGAGCACTGTTCAGACACATGACTTAGAAGAATTTCCATATCTTTTGTAAGGGTCGAGGAGGGTTGTTACACAAAATCTTCAAAAATGAAGTAGATAATCAACAAAACAAAACAATCAAAGTTCTTTGCTCGGATAGAGGAGGTGAATACCTTAATGATGCCTTTCAAGATCATCTTAGAAATTATAGGATCATCTCACAGCTTACTCCACCCGGAACACCACAACATAATGGTGTGTCTAAAAGGAGGAACCGAACTCTATTGGATATGGTTCGGTAAGATGGCTAGAAGCACATTGCCTCTATCATTTTAGGGTTTCACATTGCACTCCGCAATCCGTATTCTAAATATGGCCCCGACCAAGAAAGTGGATAAGACACCTTTTGAAATATGGAATGGAAGGGTTCCATCATTATCAAATTTGAAGGTGTGGGGTTGTGAAGCTTACGTTAAACAGAACACCCCAAACTTTGTAGGATATCCCAAAGATTTTATGGGATATTACTTCTACAATCCAACAGAGCAAAAGGCATTTATTGCTCGAAAGCTGAGTTCTTGGAAACTAAGTTCCTTATAGAAGGAACAACTAGTTGAACAGTGGAACTTGAAGAGGACCGAGAACCATAAACAGATACATGTTTGGTTGATACTAGCAATCAACAAGAAGTTGTTGAAAATGATCAAGTGGTTGATCAATACACACAAAACGTTCGTAGATCTGGTAAAATTAGTAATCCACTCGAAAGATATGTATTTTTCATGAATGGATGCTATGTGGTTGACTTTGATGAACCAACTACATACCACGATGCAATGTCAAAATCTAATTGTGACAAATGGCTTGAAGCCATGAACATAGAGATGCAGTCCATGTATGACAATCAAGTATGTGAATTGGTTGTGCCACCGCTTAACTCCAAACCAGTTGGAAGCAAGTGGGTTTTCAAGAAGAAAACTGACATGCATGGAAACTTGGATACTTATAAAGCAAGACTTGTAGCAAAAGGTTTCACTCAAACTCAAGGGGGTGATTATGATGAGACCTTATCACTTGTTGCAATGTTAAAGTCGATTAGGATATTATTTGCCATAGCTGCATATTATGACTATGAGATTTGGCAAATGGATGTCAAAACTACTTTCCTTAATGGACATCTTGAAGAGGATGTCTACATGGTTTAGCCTAACGGTTTTGTCGATCCACATCATCCTAGCGAAGTATGCAAGTTAAAGAAATCAATCTATGAATTGAAACAAGCATCGAGAAGTTGGAATCACCTTTTTGATGAAGAAGTCAAGAAATTTGGATTCATCAAGAATGCTGATGAAGCATGTGTGTATAAGAAAGCTAGTGGGAGCATTGTCACATTCTTAGTATTGTATGTCGATGACATTCTACTGTTTGGAAATGACATTCCAACCATGGAAGGTGTAAAAACCTGGATTGGAAGTTGTTTTTCGATCAAAGATCTTGGTGAAGCTGCCTACATTCTGGGAATAAAGATCTATAGGGATAGATCAAGACGGTTAATAGGTTTAAACCAAAGTGCATACATTGACAAAATCTTGAAAAAGTTCAAGATGGAGAACTCTAAGAAAGGTTTGACACCTATTCAAAGAGGGACAATATTTAGTGGATCTTAATGTCCAAGTTTAAAGGATGAACAAGAAAAGATGAAAGGAGTTCCATATGCGTCTGCTATAGGATCCATCATGTATGCAATGATATGCACTAGACCAAACGTGTCATACGCCTTAAGCATGACGAGTAGATACCAGCAGAATCCAGGTAATAGCCATTGGATGGCTGTTAAGAGTATATTGAAATACCTTAGGAGGACTAAGGATATGTATCTAATATATGGATCTGCTGAGGAGGAACTCGTTGTAAAGGGTTACACGGATGCGAGTTTCCAAACTGATAGAGATGATTCTCCATCACAATTGGGGTATGTCTTCATTACGAATGGAGGGGCCGTCTATTGGAAGAGCTCAAAACAGGATGTCGTAGCATTGTCTACTACAGAATCATAATACATCATCGCTTCATTGGAAGCACAAGAAGCTGCATAGTTAAAGAAATTCATTGCCAACCTAGGGGTGGTCTCCACCATTCAAGACCCTATAGAGATCTTTTGTGACAACGAGGGTGCGATTGCCCAAATAAAGGAATCTCGTGCACATCAAAAGACAAGGCATATTGAGCAGAGATTCAACTACATAAGGGATGAAGTTAATAAGGGACAAATATGTATTCGTAAAGTTCATACCGACCAAAACATTGCAGATCCACTCACGAAGCTCCTCGAAAGGCCAAAGCATGAGAGTCATACTTGCGCCTTAGGACTTCGATATTCTAGTGACTGGGTTTGATCTATTTAGTATTTGAATAATAGAACAATTGTTATTTTGACTCTTCAATATGATTATGGTATTTTAAGTTATGTTCCATTTTAGCATGTTTAAATCCATGAATAAGTTAACTATTCTAAATGTTCGTAGTCGATCATAGTTGTGGGAACAAATATGAAGGTAAGACTATTATGAAATTGGATTGGTGGGTATTCATTAATAAGATATGAATATAGAGCAAAAGGTTGCTACCTAAGTTCATAGGTATTTATGAGATGCAAATATTGGACTAACCTGCTCTCAAATGTTACTGCATGGAATCTTTATGATTGATCATAAGTAAATTTGAGTAAAGGAGAACATCATAGTATCCTCCAACCTGAGATACATATTGGGTCTTGATGTTCACCAAATATCATACTTTGACCTAGTTCTTTGTTGTTCTAAAGTATGGACACAACATAAGACTAAGTTCAGGTGTGGTATAAGATGATTGTGAAATACGTATGTAGTCAAGAAGGGATTTGTCTCTCTCATTCATTGGGAGGAAGATGTCCAAGGCCTGCTAATGTTTAATCAACAGAGAATGATCACTCTGTGTCTCTAGATTTAAGAAGACATCTATGATAAAAGGATAAATGATAGATTCACCTAAATCATTTTCAAGTACAGGACTTGAAGTAGATGATGTTATTGAATGGCACTTCGTCATACGTATTAGGGGTAGTAAACCGTTGTTAGGCGGTATTTACTACTTGCATCAATCTTTTATGTATCTTGTGCAAGTGGGAGATTGTTAGACTCGGTCTGCCCAAGACACATACTAAATTAATGTGACTAGTACGTTATGATCCAAGTCGGGTCATAGCCAATAACAAGCTAGACAAACACCTAAAATATTTATTTTATGATATGATCAAATGAATAAATATTAACACTTAGAGTATTTAGAAATTGGGTTTCTAAATATTGCACTAGTAAAGTAAATAAATTATATATGGATAATTTATATTCAAAGAGTGTATTCTATATTTTTATTTAAATGGTTGAATAACAATGAATATTGGCTTATAACATGTTGTATGTCATATATATAAATTATGTTGTGTTATATTCTATTTATTGTGTGTGACACAATTAATATGAAATATATAAAAGAAGTTTAAAATGGGTGGAAAAGAGACAAAATGGGCCGTCCCTTTAGTGCCCCTCTCTCTCTCTCTCTTTATTTTTTATACAAGTTTCTATGACATGCAATTAAGGATATTGGCCATAGGGTTGTGTGAAAACAATTAAGTGTTTCACACATCACTCCATAGAACACATACAACTTAGTAAAAGTGCAGAATTTTTCTCTCTTCCTCTTCATATTTTCGGCCAAGAATAAAGAAGGAGAAAAAAATTCCTTTCAAATGTTGAAATTCGTAGCACAAGGGTGTTTGTTGTAAGCTTGAAGGGTAGACACGTTTGAGGCCTTCTTCTTTGGAGACTACCATTCATCATTCATCTTCCTCAAGATCCAAGCAAAAGGTTATTGTTTAAAACATTCTATGTTTGGTTTTGTAAGCATGAACCTCCATATATCGATCCATAATGGGTTTTCAACACATAAGATGTTTTAAATAATCATTCTTGAACAAGTTTTAAACTTTAAATATCCGCTGCGTTTTCATTTTATTTGGTAAAAAATGACTTTGATAAACTTGTTTAGAACCCAATAATTGATTCATTAAATATATTCAAATAGGTTACATCACTAAACCACGTGTTGGATATATGAGGCTGGTGCAACCATAACTATGCTTAGAACAATTTTGGTGCAAAAGTGAAGGACTTCCGAAGATAAAGGCTGCATTTTTGAAGATTAAAGATAAAAGAACTTCCAAAGAGGAATCATGTCTTCCGAAGACATAGTCATCTCTCTTCCGAAGTATCAACACTTAAGAAGATTTCAAGACAACAAATTCTGAAGCATAGAGTCTTGAAGACCAGCGAAAGTCTTGGAAGAAGTAAATTCTTCCGAAGCCAGTTAACCTTCGGAAGAACTTACTATGAACCAGTGGATATTAGTATGGTCTCTCTGACAAGCAGCCGCAACCTCTGAGACGCTGCATGGTGTTTTCTCACGCCCATGTAGTTGACCATACTTTAGTTCATTGTTCATTCCTTATCAGTTAGTACAATTACTAACTTTAGTTGGTAAACAAAAAGGTAAGTCATGGACAGGCCATGACTACCTTATCTAGGATATTATTTTATTCTAGAAACCTTACTTCTAGCAATATAGTATTTGTTTAGTAAGTAAGTTTCCAACTGGTTGTCTTTTGTATAGCCGACTGTAGATAGTAGCATATATAGTTCTCATTGTAAGATCATAAGAGCATGCTTGTAAGAGTCTTGTAAACTTTGAGTTGAGAATTAATATATACAAGTATCTTGAAAACTTTGAGTTGAGAATTAATATATACAAGTATCTTGAAAACCATTTCTTGTATCCTGCTTACTTAGTATATTATTATCAACTCTTAGAGGATTCTGCTTCATCATTTAGAGAGCAACTTAGTGAGTTAAAGAGAGAACACTTGTCTTGAGCGACTTATATCGATCCTGCAATTGGTATCAGAGCTTCCAGGCTCTTGATTGTGAGATCTTACCATCCCAAATCATCTTTACTTTTCACTCATACACTCATCTTACTTAAAAATGGCCATGAACCAGAAAACACCAGAATTTGAAATGGGAACGATGACTGAAGTTCCTATCATCACCCCTGAAAACTTCAGATCCTGGCGTATGCACATTGGAGGTTTCATTAAGTATTAAGAACAGGTTGTGAAAGCTCTTTCTGAGAAGAAAGAATCATCGAAAGAAAGCTATGCTTCTCAAGCTTTATCAAGCTCATCTTCGCTAGTTAACTAAAGGATGAAATGGAAGATTAAAGAAAATGATGCAGCCCAAAATGATGCAGCCCAAACCTCTTCTTCTCGAACCATCATTAAACCCCTATGTCTACATTTTGGTTCAATTATGTCATCCATATTATAAGAACCCAAGACCAACAAGGATTGGGTTTCTAATAGCAACTAACTTTCTCACCTTATGTGTAGGGACATCCACATGACAAAAACTGATGTGTGGATTATGGATAGTGGATGGTCCAGGCACATGATAGGGAACATATCTCTTCTTCAATAATTTCAATATTTTGATGTTGGACCTGTTTAGTTTGGAGGTAAAACTGGAGGATATATTTCTGGCAGAGGTAGTGTATCCAATGGTAAGTTAAAAATTGACAAAGTAAACTTTATCAAACAGCTTGAACATAACATGTTAAGTGTTTCTTAATTCTGTGATCAACATCACCACATGCTTTTCACTGAACATGAGTGCATTATCCTCAAACTCGGGATGATAATTCCATAGGAATTGGTGCTTCTTAGATCTCCCAGGAAACGGGATATGTACAAGCTTGATATGAAAAATGCTTCCCTACTGGGTGAAGTATCATGCTTTCTTTCCAATTCTAATGGTGATGAGTCAACTCTATGGCATAAAAGATTGTGTCATGTTAATTTTAAAACCATGAATAATTTGGCTAAAAATAACCTGGTACATGGTGTGCCTAAAAAGGAATTTCTCTGCAAGGACAAATGTGTTGCATATTTAAAAGGAAAGCAACACAGGGTTCCTCATACATCCAAAGAAGTTAACTCTATCACCACTCCATTACACTTACTGCACATGGATCTATTTGGTCCCATAAGTATAATGAGCATTGGAAGGAAATCATACTGCCTTGTGATTGTTGATGATTTTACTAGATACTCATGAGTGTTCTCTTTAAGGACTAAAGATGAAACTGCTGGAAATTTAAAGTCTTTTATTCTTAAAATAGAAAATCAAATTGATCATAAGGTTAAAATAATTAGAAGCGATCAAGGGACTGAGTTTAAGAATGAAGTTCTTGACTTATTGTGTAACTCAAAAGGGATTGCCAGACAATATAGTGCTCCTAGAACTCCTTAACAGAATGGTGTTGCTGAGAGGAGAATATGACACTTATTGAGGCTGCTAGGACTATGTTAGCTGATTTAAAGTTGCCTTTAACATTCTAGGCAGAGGCAGTTAGCACTGCATGCTATGTGCAGAACAGAGTTCTTATTGTTAATCCATATGGAAAAACCCCTTATGAGCTATGGAATAAGAGACCACCATTCATAGGTTTTCTTAGGTCCTTTGGTAGCAGGTGTACCATACTTAACACAAAGGACAATTTAGCAAAATTTGCTAAAAATTCGAATGATGCTATCTTTGTTGGATATTCCTCAAGCTCAAAAGCTTACAGAGTATACAACATCAAGATTCAACAATTTAAGGAATCATCAAATCTTGTTGTTAATGAGCACACTCCTTGTGTTAAGGGGAATGGTCCTGATCACATCTTTAATTTAGAATTATTTCTAAACTATTCTAAACCTTCTTTTGAGAATGTTTTAGCTGGAATAGGAACTTAAAGTGACTTAGATGACAATCAACTGTTTGAGTTACCCAGACCTCTTCTAAGTTCTTCAATAATTTTTGAATCTCAATCTCCCATCAAAATAACAAGTGGAGCTTCAACTAGTTGTCAACAAAGTAATCCTCAAAACTCATTGAGTGACAACTAAAACACCGTACAACACCAAGATGATAGAAGTAAGAATAAGGAATAATGGGCAACTGGTAAGGCTACTCCACATCAAATGGCTATTGACGCTGTTTCTCCTTTATTTAATCAGTCCTCATTGAATGAATGTGAAACCCTAACAGATCCAAATGTTCACAATCTTGAGTAAAAGCTTTCAAATCTAGATCTCTCCATACAAATGGATGTGATCCCTAGACTCAGGATTCACAACACCCACCTAGCTGAAAGCATTATTAGACATGTTTCTAAATGTGTGAGAACAAAAAGAAAAATTCATAATGGAAATGTATGCTTGTACTCATGCTTCCTCTCACAGATGAAACCAAGGAAGGTAGAAGAAGCTCTGAAGGATCGTAGTTGGATTGAGTCAATGCATGAGGAATTACTTCAATTCAAAAGACAAAAGGTTTGGAACGTATGTCAACTGCCATCTGGTCAAGTACTCATTGGCACAAAGTGGGTATTCAGTAACAAAAAAGGATGACAAAGGCTTGATTATCAAGAACAAGGCAAGATTAGTAGTTCAAGGATACACTCAAGAAGAAGGAATCGATTACACCGATGTCTTTGCACCTGTTGCAAGACTTGAGGCAGTTAGAATCTCTTGCTTATGCAGCATCCAAGAACTTTACAGTTTACCATCTTGATGTCAAGTGTGCTTTTCTATATGGAGATATAGATAGAGAAGTCTACGTGTGCCAACCCCCAGGATTTGAAGACCCACATAATCCCAATTACGTGTGCACATTGGATAAAACTCCTTATGGATTACACTAGGCACCTAGGCTGTGGTATGAAACACTGTCTTAGTTTCTCTTGAAGAATGGTTACATCAGAGGTACCATTGACAAGACATTATTCATAAGGAAGACCAGAAAAGACATTTTTCTAGTATAAGTCTATGTTGATGACATCATATTTGGATCTTCAAATGACGAAATGTGTAAGAAATTTAAAAGCATTATGAAAAAGAAGTTTGAGATGAGTTCCATGGGAAAAATGGACTTTTTCCTTGGAATTCAGGTGAAGCAGATGAAAGATGGGTTCTTCATCAATCAATGTCAATGACATTTTAGAAAGATTTGAAATGAAGGATTGCAAGCCAGCTAAGACACCTATACCTAGAAATCACAATCTTTGTCCTGACTCTAAGGGGGAGGATACTGATCAATATCAGTATAGGGAAATTATTGGATCTCGGATGTATCTCGCAACATGTAGACCTGATATTATGTTTGCAACCTACATCTGTGCAAGATATCAGGCTGCTCCAAAGGTGTCTCATCTAGTTGCTGCCAAGAGAATCCTAAGATTCCTCAAAAGAGCTCCCAAGTTGGGTCTCTGGTATCCTAGGAATCAAGACTTTAATCTTTATGGCTACACTGATAGTGACTATGGCGGCTACAACATCAACAAGAAATCAATATCAGGAGGATGTCAATTTCTTGGTAGAAGGATAATCTCCTAGCAATGCAAGAAGCAATCTTGTATTCCAACATCAACTGTTGAGGCTGAATATATTGCTACTGCTAGGTGCTGTGCTCAGTTACTGTGGATTCAAAATCAGATGTTGTATTATGGCTTCAATTCTATGGAGACTCTTATTCATATTGACAACAAAAGTGCCATCTCCATTATAGAAAATCCAGTCAAGCACTCAAAGACAAAGCACATTGACATCAGGTATTATTTTATCAGAGATATTCATGAGAAAAATCTGATCAAATTAGTCAAAGTTGCCTTAAATAAACAATATGCTGATTTGTTCATAAAGGCATTTGATGAACAAAGATTTAAATATCTAATTATATCTATTGGGATGATAAACATTGACTAACTTGTTTCGTATGAAAACCTTTTAATATGTGTTTTGTCTATGTCAATCAATCTAAGCCCTGTTAGAAAAAGTCTTTTCTCTTAAGTATGAGTAAGTCCAAAAGGAAACTTCTCCTCGGAAGCTATCTTTGTGAGTCTTCCGAAGGCAACTTTTCTAACACTTGTAGTATCTTCGGAAAAGTTTTAAGCTTCAGAAGAACATTCAAATTGTTGGGTTTGTTAGAACATAAAATCATAGTTTAACCATTTAAACTTTCTGAAAACGCAGCGGAAGTAAAGCATTATAACCATGTTTATAAGCTGAAAAATATGTTCATTAGATGACCATATTGATGTATAAAACAAACCCAAAGAACAAAGGATCATTTATGTGAATAAACAAGCTATGAACATATGTAAATGCACATAAAATCACAGCTATATAGAGCTGTGATTACTACCTTTCTACAGCAGCAAAACTCGACAGAAAATGATGTTGGATGATGTTGAAAATCGACCAAGACTTCAATATTAGAAGCCCTCAATCTTGTATACCCAAAGCTCTTTGCAAGAACACCTTCTTGCTAGGAAGAAGACACCAAAACAAGCCCAGAAAACCCTCTTTTCACTGCTGCTGCTCGTAACCTTTGGAGCTGCTGGAATTCGATATTGTTAAGGTGTTTATGATGAACTTATGGCTGAATCTTCAAGCTAGAAGACCTCAAGAAGGTGATACCCCAAGCTACCAACAAAACACCCTTTGATGCTAGGATTTCACACACCAATTTTTCAGCTTTAAAACACTTTTAAAACCTGAAAATTCCAGCTTCCATTTGTTGTTGCTACCGTGAACTAGAGGAAGAGAGAATAAGAGAATGATGCTCTTGAGACTTGAGAGAATAATGTGTATTTGCATGGCATATCTTGTAGGTGTAAAAGCTTACTTAAACCAAGTGAGTGGGACTTCTTTTCAGCCCACTTTGACCGTGAGTTTGGCTGCCACTTTGGGTGGTATGCCATTTGTTTTTCCACTCAATTTGTTTAATTAAACTCCAAAATAAAATTTGTAACAATTACAATTTATTTTGTACACTCAACTAACACTAACATGACATTAATTAAAACTTGGTTTAATTAATTTGTAACACCTTACATGCCATGTTATTGTTTTATTTTATAAATGTTAATTAACCATTAAATAACAATTATAAAGTAATCTCTCAAAATAAATAAACCCATGTTATTTATTAATTTCTTAAGTGCATCTAATTTAGAAAACCATTTTTTCTAAATGTTTTGGTGTTGTTATTTATTTAACTGATCAAATCAATAAATAAATATTGCAGGTGTTTGTCTAGCCTGTTATTGGGTATTACCCGACTTGGATCATATCACACTAGCCACATCAATTTAATATGTATCTTGGGCAGATCGAATCCTACAATCTCCCACTTGTACAAGATTCATAGAAGATTGATGCAAGCAGCAAATGACACCTAGCAACGGTTTGCTACCCCTAATGTATATGACTAAGTGCCATTCAATAACATCATCCCTTTCAAGTACCATACTTGAATATGATTTAGGTGAATCAATCATCTATCCTTTTGTTGCAGATGTCATGTTAAATCCAAGGACACAGAATGATCATTCCTTGTTGATTTAACTTAATCAGGCCTTAGACATCTAACTCTCAACGAATAAGAGGAACAAATTCCATCTTGACTACATATGTTTCTCACAAACACCTCGTGTTATACCAGAACATACCCTTATGTACTGTCCACTATTTCAGGACAGTGAAGAATTAGCTCAAGGCATAATACTTGGTGAATATCAAAACCCAATATGTATCTCAGGTCGGAGGATACCAAATGATATTCGCCTTTACTCAAATTTACTTATGATCAATCGATAATATTCCATGTAGTAAAATTTGAGATGTGGGTTAGTCCAATATTTGTATCCCACAAATATCTATAAACCTTGGTAGCAACCCATTACTCTATATTCATCCTTATGAATATCAACCAATCCAAGTTCATAATAGTCTTACCCTCACACTTGTTCCCACAAGTATGAACGACTACGGACATTTAGAGTAAATAATTTACTCATGGATTAAACATGGTAAATTGGAACATTAATTGAAACATTATAACCAAATAATTTTACTCAAATAATAAAGAGTTCCACATATTCAAATACAAAATTTGATCAAGTCCAATCACTAGAATATCGAAGTCCTAAGGCACAAGTGTGACTTTCATGCTTTGACCTATCTAGGAGCTTCGTGAATGGATCCGCAATGTTTTGATCAAAGTGAACTTTACGAATACATATCTTTCTCTTTTCAACTTCATCCCTTATGTAGTTGGATCTCCGCTCATTGTGCCTAATCTTTTGATGTGCACGGGGTTCCTTGATTTGAGTAATCACACCCTCGTTATCACAAAAGATTTCTAAGGGGTCTTGAATGGTAGAGACCACCCTTAGATCGGCGATAAACCTTTTATTCATGCAGCTTCCAAAGCTGCTAATGAGGCGGCTATGTATTCGTATTTTGTAGTGGATAATGTTACCCTATTCATAATGGAGACATACCCCAATTGTGATCGAGGATCATCTCGATCAGTTTGGAAACTAGCATCCGTGTAACCCTTTACAACGAGTTCCTCTTTCTCAGATCCGTATATTAGAAACATATCCTTAGTCCTCCTAAGGTATTTCAATATACTTTTAATAGCCATCCAATGGCTTTTACTTGGATTCTGCTGATATTTTCTTGTCATGCTTAACGCGCATGACACATCCGGTCTTAGTGCATATCATCGCATATATGATGGATCCTATAGCAGACGCATATGGGATGTCCTTTATACAATCTCGCTCATCCTTTGAGCTTGGACATTGAGATGCACTCAATATTGTCCTTCTTTGAACAGGTACCATACCTTTCTTAGAGTTTTCCATCTTGAACCTTTTTCAAGATTTTATCAATATATGCACTTTGGTTTAGACCTATCAACCGCCTCGATCTATCCCTATAGATCTTTATTCCCAAAATATAGGCGGCTTCACCGGGATCTTTTATGGAAAAACAATTTCCAAGCCAGGTTTTAACACCTTCCATGGTTGGAATGTCTTTTCCATATAGTATTATGTCATCAACATACAATACTAAGAATGTGATTACACTCCCACTAGCCTTTTTATACACACAAGCCTTGTCAGCGTTCTTGATGAAGTCCAATTTCTTGATCTCTTCATCAAAACGTTGATTCCAACTTCTCGATGCTTGTTTCAATCCATAGATTGATCTTTTTTAACTTGCATACCTTGTTAGGATGTTTTGGATTGACAAAACCTTCAGGCTGTTTCATATGGACATCTTCCTCAAGATATCCATTAAGAAAAGCGATTTTGACGTCCATTTGCCAAATCTCATAATAATGAGAAGCAATGGCAAATGATATCCTAATAGACTTTAGCATTGCCACAGGTGAGAAGGTTTCATCATTGTCAACCCCTTGAGTTTGAGTGAAACCTTTTGCTACAAGTATTGCCTTGTAAGTATCCAAGCTTCCATGCATATTTGTTTTCTTCTTGAAAACCCACTTGCATCCAACCGGTTTGGAGTTAAGTGGAGGGTCAACCAATTCCTAAACTTGGTTGTCATACATGGATTGCATCTCTACATTCATGGCTTCCAGCCATTTGTCACAATCCGAATTGGACATAGCATCATGGTATGTAGTTGGCTCATCGGAGTCAATCTCATAGCATCCATCCATGAAAAATCCATATATTTCAGGTGGAATGCTAACTCTACCAGATCTATGAACGTTTTGTGTGTATTGATCAACCTCTTGATCATCATCAACAACCTCTTGTTGACAGCTAGTGTCAACCAAACGTGTATCGGCTTGTGGATCTTGATCTTCATCAAATTCCATTGTTCTATGCGTCACTCCTTCCATAAGGGACTTGGCTTCCAAGAACTTTGCCCTTCGAGCAATAAATTCCTTTTGCTCTATTGGATCAAAGAAGTAGTATCCTATACAGTCTTTGGGATATCCAACAAATATACACTTAGTGGATCGACTTTCAAATTTGTTTTGGGTGTTAAGCTTAACATAAGCTTCACTACCCATACCTTTAAATGTGATAGCGATAGAACTCTTTCCATGCCATATTTCAAAAGGTGTCGAACCCACTTTCTTGGTTTGGGCCATATTCAAAATACAAGCCGTGGAGAGTAGTGCGAAAACCCAAGATGATAAAGGTGGTAAGCTCATAGCCTTAATGAATTGAACCATATCCAAATAGGGTTCAGTTTCTCCTTTATCAGAATGAAGAACTTAGATAGTTATGTAGAGTTGATTTTCTACTTCATTATTGAAGATTTTGAACATTTCAAAAGCTTCATTCTTATGTGTCATCAAGTGCACACAATAATAGCGACTGTAATCGTCGGTAACAGTAATGAAGTATCTTTTCACCAATCTTTGTTATTGTCTTAAAAGGACCATATACATCCAAATGTATCATTCCTAATAAGTCTTTTGGTTCACACTTATCAAATGAAACATTTTCAATTGTTTCCAAAAGACCATTCTTTTGAAGTGTTTGAATCCAATTCTCGTTTATGTGACCAAGATGACAATGTCAAAGATAATAATAACTTAAACCGATTTTAAGTTTCTTGGTGCTTAATGTGTATAATGAGTTATTATAGGACGAATTATCATGAACTAATTCATGAATATCATTAAAAGGCATATCCTTAAAATGAAATACATCATCCATAAAACTTAATACCATTATATACAAACTTTAAATCATGACCATATTGTTTTAGTAGGAAACATTAATTATGTTCCTAGTCAAACTAGGTGCATACAAAAGGTTTTGAGAACAACTTCCAAACCATTTGTAAGTCTCAAAATAGAGTTTCCCTCATTGAAGCGCACATTTCTTTTGAATTCATTTTGCAACAATTGCAAGTATGAGTCTCACATCCGGTATCCAATACCCATGTGTTTGAAGAAATGACATTTAATACAATGTGAATCATGAAAATTGTATTCGAGGTTTGCCTAGCATCCCTCTTATTTTTCAACTCCTTGAGATAGGAGGGACAATTGCCTTTTGTTGTTCTATCTCTCCATACTCAGAGCATGGATCGTTCTCCTTTACTTTAGGCTCATAAGCTTAGGTTTTTGAGGTTTCGCTTTAACCTTTGCTTTGATGTATTCCTTTCTTTTGGCAATAATTGCCTTAGGATCGAGATTGGCCATTTCTTATAGTCTCCCTCATTGATCGAGAGAATAGGTAGAACCTCTCTCTACCCATCCCTGCCTCGGTTGCTTTGAGCATTGCGTGAATTTCACCGATGCTTTTGTCCCACCCGTTCATATTACAGTTTATTATGAAAGTCTCAAACCTTTAGTTGGGCAATCAAGGATCAAATCCTTGGCCAACTACTTTGAGACAAGACATTTAAGCATCTTGAGGCTATCAATGTGGCTTTTCATCTTAAGAATATATAAGATGATATCGATTGGGTTTCTTCCATGTGACATGCATAATGTGCTTGAACCGTTTCAAAGCAATCTTACTAATGTTTGTTGAAGGAACATTTCCTTCAACTAGATTATCATGTCATATGTCCTATGATGCTCCAAACCCTTTTGGAGTTCGGGAATCATATTCCCAACATGAGGTAGGAAACTTGCACAGAATCCTTAATTTGCTTAAGCCAATCGTCAGAAGGCCTTAACATCAACAGTGTTGGTTGGTGAGACATGGGTTCGTCAAGGACATAGGCCTTTACTCATTTTGATAACGATTCTCAGTGATAGGGTATGGACGGTCGGGGTGGTAGCATTATTGTTTGCATCCATTCTACAAACTTTACAAAGTTCTTATTAGTATTTCTTAAAATTTTATTTTAATTATTAATACCCTTTTATGTATCATAGACAATTAATAATTAAAATCTAGAATCCAACGTTACATTCAAATAATGGTTAGGTGACCTTTAACCCATTATTTAATTTAACAAGGTAGTCAATATTTCACAATTGCAACCTTTTGCAACTTCTAGCCTTTATGGGATCGGTTAAACATCTTATGTTTGGTTGGCATGTTTAATCCCATCAACACCATTGTACGCCATGCTTCGGTGACCCTATGCACATGGTTTCCAATTCAAGTTGTCCTACTTACACACACGTGTGAGTTTTCACATACAAGCGGTTAGGTGACCTTTATCCCACAAGTATGTTAGACTCACCTCAAACACACAAGTTCCCTATAAGTGGTTAGGTGACCTTTATCCCACAAATAGTTCTCAAGTGATTCGAGTGTCGTGTAAAAGGATGGTGTTAAACTTGTTTCAAAAGTGACTTTTGGTTTTCATTAATTCTAGTTTTGAAAACTCTATATACCTTGTATTTGCATGCTTTCAAATGCAAGGTATCCTATGGTTTCTTTTTAATAAAACCTATTTTATTAAATCATTAATCCTTTTAATAACCTTTTATTAACCACTTAATGATTAAAAACCATAAATTTTCAGCTTGTTAAGTTTGCTAATGAGTTTGTTATGCATATCCAAATATCAAATAACAATCATACAACAAACAACCAAACAAGCATAATATAAACAACCACAATGTGCATAACCATAGCTACTATTGTGACCACACTTGTTTGCCATCACAAGTGTGGTCATTTGGTCTTTCCTAAGGGTTGAATACAACACAAAATTGAGGTCTTCATTGACTCCCACTTGAACTTGCATCCATATGCTTCAAGTCTTTTTTTTGTGTCTTTGATGTCCATCTTTGGGTCTTGATCTTGTGCATCTTCCTTTTACAAAATTATATCCTAATACATTTTTCTAATAAAAGAAATGCACCTAATCTATTTATTACATAACCAAATGAATAAATAATTACAACCCAAATAATAAACATAAATATTACAACCCAATTGAATGAATTAAAACAACCATTAAAACCATCCAAATCAAAAGGCCAAAGGCTAGGTTATGCACACTAACATATGAATAATCATAAATATTATTCAATAAATAAAATAAACCCTACCAAACCTCAAATTTTCAGCCAACATAAACTGAAAATTAGGGTTTGTTTGTCCAAACAAACAACATCCAAATATATCAACCAATTGACTTTCTTATCTTTCAAAGTTTAATCATAAGCATGAAGATATAACTTTGAAAGACTTGGGGTTTATTAAATCAACCAAAATCAGCCCCTAATTAGTTGATTAACATCATTTAAAACGATTTTTAAAGGGTAAGAACAAGCAAGCTATTCACATAACCGGCTCTTGATGCCATTGTTGGGTTTGTTAGAACATAAAATAATAGTTTAACCATTTAAACTTTCTGAAAACGCAGCGGAAGTAAAGCATTATAACCATGTTTATAAGCTGAAAAATAAGTTCATTAGATGACCATATTGATGTATAAAACAAACCCAAAGAACAAAGGATCATTTATGTGAATAAACAAGCTATAAACATATGTAAATGCACATAAAATCACAACTACATAGAGCTGTGATTACTACCTTTCTACAGCAGCAAAACTCGACAGAAAATGATGTTGGATGATGTTGAAAATCGACCAAGACTTCAAGATTAGAAGCCCTCAATCTTGTATACCCAAAGCTCTTTGCAAGAACACCTTCTTGCTAGGAAGAAGACACCAAAACAAGCCCAGAAAACCCTCTTTTCACTGCTGCTGCTCGTAACCTTTGGAGCTGCTGGAATTCGATATTGTTAAGGTGTTTATGATGAACTTATGGCTGAATCTTCAAGCTAGAAGACCTCAAGAAGGTGATACCCCAAGCTACCAACAAAACACCCTTTGATGCTAGGATTTCACACACCAATTTTTCAGCTTTAAAACACTTTTAAAACCTGAAAATTCCAGCTTCCTTTTGTTGTTGCTGCCGTGAACTAGAGGAAGAGAGAAGAAGAGAATGATGCTCTTGAGACTTGAGAGAATAATGTGTATTTGCATGGCATATCTTGTAGGTGTAAAAGCTTACTTAAACCAAGTGAGTGGGACTTCTTTTCAGCCCACTTTGACAGTGAGTTTGGCTGCCACTTTGGGTGGTATGCCATTTGTTTTTCCACTCAATTTGTTTAATTAAACTCCAAAATAAAATTTGTAACAATTACAATTTATTTTGTACACTCAACTAACACTAACATGACATTAATTAAAACTTGGTTTAATTAATTTGTAACACCTTACATGCCATGTTATTGTTTTATTTTATAAATGTTAATTAACCATTAAATAACAATTATAAAGTAATCTCTCAAAATAAATAAACCCATGTTATTTATTAATTTCTTAAGTGCATCTAATTTAGAAAACCATCTTTTCTCAATGTTTTGGTGTTGTTATTTATTTAACTGATCAAATCAATAAATAAATATTGCAGTTGTTTGTCTAGCCTGTTATTGGGTATTACCCGACTTGGATCATATCACACTAGCCATATCAATTTAATATGTATCTTGGGCAGATCAAATCCTACACAAATTGCCATCAAATCCATCTTCAAAGTGATACAACTTTTCATTTGGAAGACCTTCTTACTCTCGGAAGTAAGACTATCTTACCCGCGGATATAAGTTTGGCTTTGGAAGATATTACACTCGGAAGATCATACTCTCGGAAGAAAAAAATTACTATAATGTAAATCTTTGGGCCCCACTCGGTTAAAGGTAAAGATCTTCTTAATGATGTCGGAATAATTAAATAACTTATCCTTACCGCCCCTTTCAAATCATACCCTAAACTGTTATTTCACCTTATCCATCTGCCATTTTATCAGATTTAAATACTTCTGATCTCACTCATTAATCCCTTTCACCTATTTGCAAAGCCCTAACAACTATTCATCTTCATTCTTACTCTCTTAAAGTTACCCTATTCTTTTTGATCTCTTTCAACAATGGCTCTAAACTCTCAGCACAACCAAGTCGCGATCCTTGACCCCTCAAAGGATGCTAACTTCTTTGAAATCATCCAGGTTCTAACTCATTGCACCTATTACAAAGCTCTCACCATTAACCCCACCATTTACTCCAACCAAATGGCCGAATTTTTGGCTAATGGTCAGATTGACGCCTTGAACGAAGTTAGGGTTATTAGGACAAGAATCTGTGGCCAAGAATTGATCATTTCTGAACAAACCATCAGGGAGCACTTAGAGCTTCATGATAAGGGTTCTCCTATGGAATTTCCCAAATCTAATTTGGAGGATACCTGTACCCAAGTTGGGATACGGTTGCAATGTGAGCAGATCAACGATCTACAAGTTCAACTTCTCCTATAATTGGAAGTTCCTGCTTCATATCGTTATTCACTGTCTATCTAATAAATCAGGGGGATGGGATCAAATTCCCTATGACCTAGGATGCCTAGTTCATGGGTTGGTAAAAGGCCTTCGGTTCAACTATTCCAGGGTTGTGCTGAATCACATCAGGGGAAATCTTCAAAGGGAAACATTTTACATGTATCCCAGGTTCATTCAGCATATCATTAACTACGAGCTGGGTCAAGAGAAGCTTATCTGTACAACTACTCTTTCTATCCCTCTCATAAGGTTGGCCATCTTTAAAGTTCTAAAGAGTGTGTCCACCAACTTCACCAAAAGATATACTGCATTTCTTGTAGGTATGATCGAGCCAACTGCTCCTGGTGATATCCCTGTAAACCCACAGGTGATGAACCCACACCAGCACCACCCTCTTTACTGACAACTCTACCTCCTCCTCCCATCAAATACACATACCAAAGACGTTCCAATTGAACCCCTATTCAATCTTCTCTGATTGAACAAGCACCTCCTGTTCCATCCAAAAAGGCAAGAGTGGAAGAATGGGGTCCCACTCAGTTTGAGGTTTAACCATCCTTTACCATTGACCTCAATATGGGTATTGAATCTCCTCAGTCTAAATCTCATGAGCCCCAAACAAGAGCTAAAATCCCTTAGGATGAGTCACAATATTCATCTGGGCAACCGATAAGGGACAACCAAATCATAGGCTCTAAGCCTCTAGATATTGATCAAGGTCCCATGTCATTAGGCATTACTCCCATATCCTTTACTGACCTACTTAATGGTACTGTTGAGGATTTCATGTTCCTCTAAGGCCATGATTTTGATCTACAACACCCATTGAAGAATCAACTGAGCCTTGGGAAACCTCTGATTTCTAGCCCCCGTCAGCAAAGCCCAACTGAGGTGAGTCCCACTGATGTGGAGGGGACTCATGTAGATTCAGCTGCCACTACTAAGAATGTCTCAATGACCTCTCAGTATAGTGATAACATCTCTAAGGCCGAATCTACGACAACTTTGCCTATTGATGACCCTGAAAGAGACATCACTACGCAAAGGAAACTAGGGTGCCAAGAAACCACAACTGGTGGTGAGCATGAACATACAAGGTATGTTATCTCATTTCCCCTTGATTCTTCCAGAGAAGATGAGGGAAGTATGCAACTTATAACTAGAGACCTACTTTCTAAAGTATCAAACCTTGAATCAAAGGTTAATACTTTAGAAGATAGGTCTACCACTGAGCAACTTGAGATTGAATATCTCAAGGCTCAACTAGCTGAGACATAGACTGAGAGATCTGTTAGGCATGTACCAATTCAGGTCTCTCTGACTTCTTCCTCCAGCTTATAAAGCTCTAAAGATGATGCTACCAAAAAGGGGGATAATGTTCAAAGTGAAACTCATACAGAGCAAAGTTTGGCTCTCACAATCCTCTCGTCAAAATATCCTGCTCAACAAGCAACTGTTTTCTTTGAACCACCTCTAATCATACTTCAAGTGGACCAAAGGATTCTCATAGATCTTCATAGATTCCTAACTACATTATTAATGAGCTCTTCACTTGAACAACTAAATCCAGACGTTGTTATGGCTTACTTTGGAGCAGAGGAGCTTCAAAGGTTAAATGCACCTTGTTGGACTCAACAAATGCATTAAAGGTATGATGCACATAAAGGATAATGCTTGCCATAATCAAACATAAGATGTTCTAACAATCAAACAATCATCAACTAACACATTAACATCATTAACATTCATAACATACACTAATTATTGTTTAAATTTCTTTTTCAGGATTGTAGATAAAAGAAATTTTGACAAGTGTCTACAGCGGATGAGATGCTGCCCACAGCGGATGAACAAGATGGTGCTGTGGATGAAGAACAAATCCAAGTGTCCACAGCGTATGAAGACATCCCATAGCGGATGATCAACATACACAGCGGATGCCAAGTCCACAGCTGATGAACAATCCATAGCATATGTTCATCCACAGCGGATGAACATTTCATAGCAGACAACATGCAAACAACAAGTGTTCACAGTGGACAATATCCAAGACACAGGGGATGAGTTATCTTTCTCCACAGTGGACAACTTATCATCCACAGCGAACAGCTAATCATCCACAGCGGACAGCTAATCATCCACAGCGGACTGCTTGTAGACTTAGGATTTTTTATGAAATTTTCGTTTACATAAGGGTATTTTTGTAATTGTATATAGCTATCTATATAGGCTATAAATAGCACAATACCCTAATCCTTTATAAGCTTTTGAACAATCAATACTAACAAGCAGTTATTATCATTTGCAATCACTAGCAATCATACACACACAATCACTAGCAATCATACACACACAATCACTAACACACACTGATATCATAATCATTCATCATGGGTTTCTGCAACATGATTAATGTTTGTTGAACATTGATATAACAAACTATTATTGTGTCATTTGAGAGATTAGAAAAGGTCCTTAGGGAAATCAATCTTCATCAACAATAAGCATCATCATGTTACTTGTTGTTTGTTGCATATTTTGATTTCATCAGGTGGTATCAGAGCCTTGGCTCAAATCAAACATTGATTTTGATCCTCTCAATCAACAAACATGATATCTGTGGTTCATTAGCTTCTTAACACATAATTGAAGCTTAAAACCATCACATCTTCTTCTTCTTCTACATCACACATTCAACAAATGTTTAAAAACATGAATTAATTGTCTGTTTTCATTCATTTGAAGAAAATTTTGAGTTTTTGTTGTTAACCGAGCTCTCAAAATCATTCATACACTGTTTTTGGAACAGAAACATCAAACATCATTAAAATCTCATTGGTTTCATTGAGTTTCTTTGATAAAACAGTATACGAGTACTATTTTATCATTTTTCATCAAACAGATCTCATATTTGAATACTTTGATTTCCTTCATTATGTTTAATCATCACATTTGAGTTGCTATACAATCAAAACAGGTCGTTAATCTTTTTCAATCACAAACAAATTGTTGTTTTTGTTGAAGTTCATTGCGCTGCAAACAAACCCTAGGTTTAACCCTAGTTTTTGATCACTCAAAAATATTCATAATCATCGGAGATTGTGATTGTTCATCTCCAAAAATCAAAGAACAAAAAAAATCTTCTGTTAAATTTTTAAAAAAGTTGCTTTTTGATTTAAAAAGTTAAAATTTAAAAACAATACTTTTGTTTTTAGGGTTTTGACCTTGTGACCAAAGGGTTTCGACTGATTTTCTGATTTGACATTCTCAAACAGAATATTCTTTGAGTTAACCAAGAATTCATGGTGACATTACCTAGGACATTAGTTAAGTTAAATTAATTAATTTTTCTTTATCTGGTATTCAATTCAAATTAAAATAATTAACAAACAATCCTAGTGACTTTAAGATAAAACAAAGTTAGCATCAGTCTAAATATTCACAACAAATTTAACTTGAACCGTTAAGTTAAAAATTAATCAAACATGTCTAATGAACTTTCAGGAACAAACAGTGGTCTTAAACCACCAAGACTAAAAAACAAATCGGATTTGAAAAATGGAAGATCATGTTTCGAAACTGGATTATCTTCCAAGACCCGGACTTATGGACATCCATAACCGAAGGCCCATACATTCCAGTAAATCTTGGTCCTGATTATAACACACAAAACCAGTAAGCCTAAAAAGTGTAGCTAGTGATAAACTGAAGAAAGTAAAAAGCAGACATGAAAGCATACAGTATTCTGTCAATGACTTTGCCATTTGAAATCTTGACCAGGGTTGAGAATGTCAAAACAACACATGAACTCTGGAAGGTTCTTCACACCATGTGTGAAGGAGTGAGGAAATAAGGGAAATGAAAAAGGAAAAATTGAGGACCCAATATGAAACCTTCCATCATATTCAAGGAGAATCAATTCCATAACAACTTCACAGATTTGTTCAACTTGTGAATGAGATGATTGTTTATGGTCTCAAATACGAATCTATTGAAATTAACAAAAAGATGTTGCATACATTACCAGAGGGCTGGACTCAATCAGTGTCTTTAATAAAAGCAACATTGGATCTTGAAGCTTTGTCTTTATATGCTCTAGTTGCTAAGGTGGAAGTACTAGAACTAGATGAAAGATCTAGAAACAACAACACTATCAGACATATGGAAGCACACAAGTTCAAAGAAGTTTAACAAACAGACAGTGCATTCTTGACATGCACTGGAGAAGATGAAGATGAAGAATTCTTAGATAGCAGTGAAACTTCATTCTTCTCTGCTCCTGAATCATCAAACAATAAACAAAAGTCCAAGAAGACTGGGGTTCATGCCTCTCATGAAACACCACCATAAAGCGAACAAAACCAATATCATCATGCTTCAAGCTCAAGAAAGCAACAATAGCCAAAGTCTCAAAACATACATAAAGTTGATAAGCCTATTGATGATCTCACTATCATTCTACAAAGTGAAGAGCAGAAGGCAGCTTATGCAGCCTTCTCCATAAGATTTGAAGCTTATATGGGAGCTAACCTCACACAATCACAGGTAATTCAACAAGATTTGGAAGAATTAGCACCAGACATGGTTGGAGAAATGGATCTTCAGTGGTCTATGGCAATGATTGCCTATAGATCAAAAAGGTTTCTACAAAGAAACAGAGGGCTGAGCATGGATAAGAAAACAAAGATTGGTTTTGAAAAACCAAGGTCAAATGCTATAATTGTCAACTATACAGACATTTTTCAAGAGAATGTCAACAACCAAGAGTTGACAGAAACAACAATCCAACACAGGCATCAAGCAGTTTCCATTCAAACAGACAGATCCCACCTTAAATGAGTATCCCTTTGCACCAACCCCACCTCAAATCACTTAATATAACCCAATTCAGCACTCTCAATCTTCTGCCATGATTATGAAAAAGGACGGTGAGTGTGGCTGGAGCATGTATGAAGCTAAGATTCAATCTCCAAATCATGCTCTCATGGCAGATATTGAAGATAAAATTTTAGAAATCCCGAAAGAGAAGTTTCAGGTAAGCAACAAGAAGTTTGAAGAACTTCTTGCTCAACAAAGGGCTTTCAAAGACCCTTCAGGCTTAGGATATAATAAAGTTAATCCACCATACAATGATAATTATATTCCTTTACCTAACTTTATGACAAACAAACAGGGTAAGTCTCTTGACCCACATGACAGAACAGATGATTCAAAACCATCATCATCATCATCATCATCATCAAAGTCATCAATAACAGCAAAAGCTCCTTTGATAAAATTTGTTAAAAGTCAAGCTTCACCACAAATTAAATCAACAGATTTTTATCAAGGAAAGAACAATAAATTTGATAAATTGACATCTAATGAAGATGATGTTGACTTATTAGATGATGAGTTAATTCAACCAATTACTGAAACTCACAAAGTTTCAAGTGTGGTTGATGTACAAACCAATCAAACAAAGCAGACTCAAGGATTTGATATCTGCTCTAGTGGAAGAAAAGTAGGATCTTCCACTGTCTCTCCTAAACAACCATATAATAGGAAAGGCAAAGCCCCAGTTCAGCAAAAACAAACAACAGTAACTTTTGATCTTCCTTTGAAATGAAATTTAAAATCAAAAGTTATAAACAAACAAGGCAATATAAATTTACCATACTTTGAAATGAAATTTAAAATCAAAAGTTATAAACAAACAAGGCAATATAAATTTACCATACTGTGAGTGGGGGTGATAAATACACTCACAGAACGAAAAATGCAAGTATGGTAAATATTGTAAGTACTGTCATATGAACAATCACAGTACTGAAACTTGCTATTTTCATAACTATTTTGCAATTTGTAAAAGAAACAATCATAGCACTGCTAACTGTTTCTTTAACAAGAAAACAAAAATCAAAACACAAAATCTAAAATTGACAAACCAACAGAGACACATATAGCTGTTCCTAATAAGAACAAAGCAAGATTACCAAGACGAACTCCTCATCAAAAGGTTGTTTTAAATGATGACAAAACATTCTATGACACCTTTAAATAAGCACACAGGTAGCACTAGTCTCAGAATAGACAACAAACAAACATTAGCACTTATAGGAGAAGAGCTCAAAGTACTTCTCCTGGTAGAGCTAAATTTAATCAAAGGAAATCTAGTGTAATGCCACTTTTGAAGAAATTTGCATTTTGGGAAAAGACAGAAAACCCAAGACCATCTTGGCTTAGGTTGCACCTTCTGACTAATTCCTTTGATTTTACAGGGACATCAAAGAAGGCCTGACAACATCTGGTATGTTGATAGTGGATGTTCCTGACATATGACAGGAAATTATTCCCTCTTTCAGGATTTTAAGACCAAACATGGAGTACACGTAGCTTTTGGAGGTGATAAGACAGGTGGAAAGATAACTGGTAAAGGAACAATATCAAATGGGTTGACCAATTTTGAGAATGTCAACTACTGCTCCAACCTCCACTTCAATCTTCTAAGTGTATCTCAGATTTGTGATAAGGGATATGCCACCTTATTTGACTCCAACAACTACTACATCCTTGAGACAAGTTTTTAAATTCCCGAAGATTGTATCCTTTTCACGTCATAACAAAACATACATTATTGAATGAACAATATTTCAACATCAAATGCTGAAACATGTTTACTATCAAAAGCATCTGAGGATGTTTCTTTATTATGGCACAGACGTTTAGGACACAATAATTATAACAGAATGAATCAACTTGTAAAAGGTGACCTAGTCATAGGTTTACCACAAAAGGAATTTAACTATACAGACCACTGCACTGCATGTCTGAAAGGCAAACAACATAGAGTGTCTCATAAGTCTAAATTGATAAACTCCAATAACACATCACTCAAATTGCTTCACATGGACCTTTTTGGTCCAACAAACATCCTAAGCATTTGAAATAAGCAATACTGTCTTGTCATAAAAGATGATTACTCAAGATTCACATGGGTTTTTTTTCTTCTACACAAGTCAGAATCATCAAACATTATCAAATCATTTATCTCTAAGATTGAAAATCAATTAGATCTTAAAGTTAAATCTTTAAGAAGTGATAATGGTTCTTATTTAAAAAATGACTCTATCTCTTCTTTTTATACAGAGAAAGGAATCAGTCATCAATTCAATATAGCATAGCTGAAAGGAGAAACAGAACATTGATAGAAGCAGCCAAATCTATGCTAGCTGACTCTCTATTGCCCATATCCTTTTGGGCTGAAGTAATCAATACAACATGTTACATTCAAAACAGAACATTAATAATCACAGAACATTCCAAAACTCCATATGAATTAATGTTTAAAAGAAAACCATTCATAGGATTTATGTAAGGCCTCGTTCCCGGACACCTCACAGCTGGTTATCATCGCACCTAAAATACATCATTTTATAATCATTACAAAAATCATGCAGCGGAAACTTTGACATAATTCTTCAATTTACTATAAATGCTTTTGCCAGTTAATACAACATTAATCAATTACAAAATATCTATTGTTGTATTACATCATAAAAGCATTATACAAAAGAAAGCCATCCCAAAAGAGCTGAGTAGCCACCTCGTACGATCCTCAACAACCTTACCTGCCAACTGAAAACACATAAAAAGTCAGCGTTGCTGAGTGAGTTCTAGTTTTATAAATAAACATACTTTACTTTCATTAAAACCATTTCTTTAATTTTATGCTATCAGACATCATACGTACACATGGATAATATCGTTATTATCTTCATCATTCGTTATCTTTTTATTTCTATATGGGTCTTGTTACACTTTACCCTCTTCACGACACGCAGCCATGATTACGGAGGTCGAGTGGCAAGGATCCTGTTCCATACTTTATCATTTCATTTCTTTCGTTCATTACTTTCATTCATTCATTCTTTAACTTTCATTCATTCTCTTTATATCTCTAGCTTTCTTACTCTTTCATCTTTATCTCTTTTCTTTACATCTCCCATAAACCTTACCTTTCTGTATCATGGTACTGGACCTAGGCCTATCATAGACCTTCTATAACGGTGCATCGCACCTCCTGGCCACAGTACCTAAGGTAAAGTTTAAGGGTACCATAGCCACATGCAATATCCTTCTGTATCGTGGTACTTGACCTAGGTCTATATCATAGACCTTCTATATTGGTGCACCGCACCCTCCTGGCCACAACACCTAGGATATGCAGTGATGGTTCTATACAATGGTTGATCCCAGTGTCAGGATTTTACCCTCCTCGTAGCACACAACCACGATTACTGAGGTCGCAAGACAGGGATTCCATTTTGAGTCTGTTGCAACAATAAGGTTGCTCACCTCCTATATTTTCTTGCAAGACTTTATTACTCTCATTCATTATTAATGCATGCATTCATTCATCATGTTCCTCTTTCATTATCTTTCACTTTATGTTACATAATACTTTCATTACATTTATTAATAATAACACGTAAAGCCACGGAAAGATAAACACGTATCGAAACAAGGAACATCGACATTTACCAGTCATCAGTCATCACCATCATACATGGGCTACATCATACTTAACATACATACATCATGCATAACATGCAACGCTATCATCATCATGCCCAATATAACTTCTAAAGCCTCGATGACCATCTTACATGTATTTACGGGAACTACCACATTATTACTTACCCCTGCTCTTTTCCCCGAAAGTCAGTAATTAATCTATGCCTCTCCTCGTATACAACAGCCCTATTTGGGCGATTGGACACCCTTCAGTCACATGGCCTCCATGCGACTGAACATCATGCGACTAGACCAATGCGGATGAACTCCCATGCGACTAATCCTTCAATCGTGCAATTGGACACTTTGCGAATAGACTCCTATGCGACTGAACCTTCAATCATACGATTGGACACTATGCGAATGGACTCCTATACGACTGAGCTCTCAGTCGTGCGAATGAATAGCTATGCGACTGAGCACCTATGTGACTGGGCTCTCAGTCGTATGACCTGTCATGCGACTGGACCCCCAGTCGTGCGATTGAACCTCAGTCATGCGATTGAACCTCATTCGTCTCTCAGTCGGCCGATTGGCCCTCTAGTCACCTAGCCCTAACTGGGCGCAGACTGCAGTTCATCCCGAACTGCAGTCGCGATATCCGACCTCCAAACCCTTTCAAACTCATTCTAAGCCCAAATCAACCCTCCTAATCCATAGGAAAACATACTATGACACTATTCAAGCACACACAATCCCGAAATCACACTCTAAACACACTATACACAATCATACCTAATTGGGTCAAACACACACATTTTCAAAACGGGTTTCTATGTGTTCCAGCCCCAAAATCGGTTGAAAACAAGTAAAATAGGGGTCCTAGAACTCACACAAACAAGAAGAAGATGAAGAGCCTTGTTTGGACTAGCTACACGATGAATTTCGAGCCCGAATCGACCCGAATCAATTCTTTCTTCCTCTTTTCTTCCTTTCTCTCTTCTCTCTTTCTTTTGTGGTTGAAATGAGTGTGTGGGGAGGGGGAAATGGGCTGTCCTCTCCCGTAACATGTCCCCATTTGCCCAACTTTCGTGCGTTGGCGGGTTTGGTCCCCCGACTTTAGACTTTATTTCTTTTTCTTCTTTCGTCGGCTTTAAAGAAAATATCCAGGCGTTACAAGTCCACCCCCCTTATATAGGTTTCGTCCTTGAAACCTGTTATTCCTCGAACAAGCGTGGGTAATGCTGTCTCATTTCCTCTTCAGTCTCCCACGTTGACTCAGATCCCTTCCTGTGCTTCCACTGTACACGCACAAGAGGAACCACTTTATTCCTTAACCTCTTCTCTTTTCGATCGATGATCGCCACCGGTTGCTCCACATAATTGAGCCGTTTGTCTACTTCGATATCCTCCAGTGGAACGATCATATCCTCATCTGCCAAACATTTCCTTAGATGAGATACGTGGAATGTCAGGTGAATTCCACTCAACTCATCTGGCAACTCCAATCTATAGGACACCTCTCCTACTCGAGCAATGATTCGGAAAGGGCATATATACCTCGGGCTCAACTTGCCCCGTTTTCTGAACCGAATGATACCCTTCCAAGGTGAGACCTTCAACATAACTCGGTCACCCACCTGGAACTCAATCGGCCTGCGTCGTTTATCAGCATACGACTTCTGTCTATCTTTGGCTGCCTTCATGAAGGCCTTGATCCTTTCATGCTTTTCAGTCGTAGCCTCAATCACCTCGACGCTCCCTAACTCTTTATGACCAATATCACCCCAACAAGTGGGCGTTCTGCATCTCCTACCGTATAACATCTCATAAGGTGGCATACCAATGCTGGCATGATAGCTGTTGTTGTATGAGAATTCAGCTAATGGTAAGTGGTCATCCCAACTTCCCCTGAAATCAATCACACATGCCCGAAGCATGTCCTCCAACTTTTGAATGGTCCTTTCTGACTGACCATCAGTCTGGGGATGATAAGCCGTGCTAATATCTAACCTCGTCCCCATCGCCTTGTGGAATTTCTTCCAGATTTTGGATGTAAACCGGGTGTCACGATCAGACACAATAGACACCGACACACCGTGACGAGTCACAATCTCCTTAATGAAAAGGTCAGCCAACCTCTCGGATTAATACGTCTCGCGCATCGGTAGGAAGTGAGCACTCTTCATGAAGCGGTCAACAATCACCCATATAGCATCGTACCCTTTCGGATTGCGCGGCAGCTTCGTAATGAAATCCATGGTGATGTGCTCCCACTTCCATTCCGGTATATCCAAAGGTTGAATCTTTCCATACGGCTTTTGATGCTCGGCCTTCACTTGCAAGCAAGTAAGGCACTTACTCACATACTCCACCACGTCACGCTTCATACCCGACCACCAATAATCTTTCTTCATGTCTTGATACATCTTTGTAGCACTGGGATGAACAGAGTATTGAGTCTTGTGAGCTTCATCCATAATCCTCATCCGTAGATCCCCAAAACGAGGAATCCACATCCGCCCGAATCGGGTTCTAACACCGAGTGTGTTTTCACCTAATTCCGCAACCAGACCTCTCATCCTTTCAGAGTTAAGACGATCCTCTTTTAAGGCCTCATCTTGAAACTCCTGGACTTGCTTCATCACATCAAAGGTCATGATCAGCTGGTACGCCTTCACTCGAATCGGCACGGGCCTTTCCTTTCGGCTAAGGGCATCCGCCACCACGTTGGCTTTGCCCGGATGACAATGGATCTCACAATCATAATCCTTTATAAGCTCTAACCATCGTCTCTGCCTCATGTTCAGATCTTTCTGCTCGAATAAATACTTCAACCTCTTATGGTTAGTGAAAATGGTGCACTTCGTCCCGTAGAGACAGTGCCTCCAAATCTTTAGTGCAAAGACCACAGCTGCTAGATCCAAGTCATGAGTAGGATAGTTAACCTTATGAACTTTTAACTGTTGGGATGCATAGGCTATAACTTTTCCCCTCTGCATCAACACGCACCCTAATCCCGAGTAGGAAGCATCAGAATAAACCACCAGATCTTCTCTTCCATCGGGTAATGACAGAACAAGAGCTTGGGTCAATCTCGTCTTCAATTCTTCGAACGCCTTCTCTTGAGCTTGACCCCATACAAACTTTACATCCTTACGGGTCAACTTGGTTAGTGGAGAAGCGATCTTGGAAAAGTCTTGGATGAATCTTTGGTAGTAGCCCGCCAAACCCAAGAAACTACGGATCTCGGATGGTGTCTTTGGAGACTTCCATTGCATCACTGCTTCCACCTTTGCTGGATCCACCATAATCCCCTCCGGATTCACCACGTGACCCAAGAATTGGACTTCGCGCAACCAGAACGCGTATTTGGAGAACTGGGCATACAATTTTTCCCTTCTCAACGTCTCCAACACCTCTCGAATATGACCGGCATGCTCTATCTCGCTCTTTGAATAAATCAGGATATCATCAATAAACACAATCACTGATTAATCCAACATCGACCGACACACTCGGTTTATCAGATCCATAAAAGCAGCTGGCGCATTGGTCAAACCGAAAGACATAACAAGAAACTCGTAGTGACCGTAGCGCGTGCGAAAAGCTATTTTAGGAATATCCTGCTCTTTCACCTTTAGTTGATGGTAGCCAGATCGAAGGTCGATCCTTGAAAACCAACTGGCACCTTGAAGCTGATCGAATAAATCAATCCTCGGTAATGGATACCGATTCTTCACTGTCAGCTTGTTCAGCTCACGGTAGTCTATACACATCCTCATACTACCATCTTTCTTCTTCACAAATAAGACCGGAGCACCCCAAGGTGAGATACTCGGTCTAATGAACCCCTTATCTAGCAGCTCTTGCAACTGCTCCATCAACTCCTTCATCTTTGTCGGAGCCAATCGATACGGTGCCTTGGTGACAGGTTGGGCACCTGGTATCAGATCAATCTGAAACTCAATCTCTCGGTCAGGTGGCACTCCTGACAAGTCTTCAGGAAACACATCTGGAAAGTCACACACAACCAGAACATCGGATAGTTGTGGTGTAGGCGTTTCCACGTCCTTTACATAACACAAGTAGGTGCTACATCCACGCCTCATACACTTCCCCGCCACCACCATTGAGATCACTTTCGGGATCGTTGTGACCCGATCCACATAAACAGTTACCGAACTCCCATCAGGCGCTATCAACCGAATCATCTTCTTTCGACACACTATATCTGCCTCGAAGTCCGCCAGCCAATCCATCCCATGTACCAAGTTGAAACCACCCAAGGTTATCACAAATGGTCTAAGTGGAAATTTATGACCCTCTAACTCCACATCACAACCCTCTATCAACTCTGATATCCTGGTAGACTCACCTATGGCAGTTTCTACATCAATTGGCGCATCAACACGTCTACTACTAACAGGCAGCTTAGCACCTAAAGCAGCAGAAATAAAACTTCTACTGGCACCCGAATCAAACAACACAGAAGCTAAAGTTTGGTTCACCAGAAACGTACCGGACACAACATCAGGGTCCGTCCTAGCCTCCTGCGTCATCGTGAATGCCCTGGCGCTTGCCCTCGGTCCTTCATTCCACGTCTTCTTCACGCCGGAACCCTCAGCCCTTGGCTTCTTACAGTCCTTAGTTACGTGGCCCTCCAAGCCATAGTTATAGCATCGGAGCGCACGACAGTCCTTGGCTATATGCCCCGGTTTCCCACATCTGAAGCACACATTCAACCCCAGTCTACATTCCCCACTGTGCTCTCTCCCACATTTGCTACACTTTCTCGATCCCGTACCCGGTGTGGCCACATGGCGATCGTCCACCCGTGCCTTCTTGTTACCCGTCAAGGCATCACCCCGACCAAACCTTTTCCCGTTCCAATTCCTATCACCACCACCATTCCTACTACCTTCAGCCACCACCACTACAGCCCTTTCATCATACAGTCTTCCCGCCAAGTCCACCGCCGACCTAAACGTGCTCGGTCGGGCAGCGATCATGTGCCTGCGAATATCCGCTGGCAAACCCTGAATATACCTCTTGGTCTTTCACGACAGAGGTGTCACCTGATCTGGCACGAGACGTGCCATCTCGTTGAACTTTGTGGTGTACTGTTGGTATGTCATCGTTCCCGCCTCCAGCTGCAGGAACTCTCTCTCAACTTTATCCATTTCGGTAAGGACAAAACTCCTCAATGACCAACCTCTTCAGCTCAGGCCATCTCATCCTCCCAATAGCCATGCTACCCTCAGCTTGAACTATGTTATCCCACCAGCATAAAGCAGAGTCCACAAAAGAATGGGCAGCAAACTTTACTTTTTGATCCTCCCGGCACTCACTGATATTCAAAACGGCTTCCATTTCCCTCACCCACCGGTGAGCAGCAGCAGCAGTGCCATTACCATCAAAAGTTAGGGGCTTGCATCATTGGAACGCCCCATAATTACAGCCTCGTGCCCTTTCCAGCGCAGGCTCCTCTTCCTCCTCTTCTTCATCATCAGAAAGAACCGTTTCAGGCTCCGGTTGCTCCTGTCTTCCTGAGGACCTATTCCTCTCTTTCCGTTCTCCTTCCCGTACAGCCTTTATCACTTCGGTCACCACAGACGGTAAAATCGTCTGCATGACCTGATGCACCTCCTCCACTACCGCCTCCTTTACCGAGGCTCTCAGATTGGCGCTCTCATCTACACCCTCCGGATGAGGGGTCTCGGGTTCTTCAGGAACCACCTTTTCAACTCTAGGCCTGCCTCTTTTGGGTTGCGATGCAGCACCAAGTCCACCACGTGAGGCTTCGGATGATCAACCACCGGCCATCCTCTATGAAACACTAAAAGATTCAAACACCAACACGGTCATTCAAGGGAATAGCTCAGTTTATGTCAAGTATAGTAAGTCCCTAATTACAGTGGCCGGTTGTGATTAGCCACTTACTTTACTTTCCGTACCCCGAGCATTACCTGTCCTGACTACATCAGTATCTAAATCTACCAGCAACACATAAACCACATAACATGCACACATAATACCAGTTAACATTAAAGAAAATACCTGATGACACGCAGCTACTCAGATTGGCATCCCTTCCATTTCTGTCCCATTTTTAGTTTAAGTTAAGGTTTATTTTGAAAATTTACCCATTTCACATAAACTTTGGCTCTGATACCAACTTGTAAGGCCCCGTTCCCGGGCACCTCACAGCTGGTCATCATCACACCTAAAACACATCATTTTATAATCATTACAAAAATCATGCAACGGAAACTTTGATATAATTCTTCAATTTACTATAAATGCTTTTGCCAGTTAATACAACGTTAATCAATTACAAAATATCTATTGTTGTATTACATCACAAAAGCATTATACAAAAGAATGCCATCCCAAAAGAGCTGAGTAGCCGCCTCGTGCCATCCTCAGCAACCTTACCTACCAACTGGAAACACATAAAAAGTCAGCGTTGCTGAGTGAGTTCTAGTTTTATAAATAAAGTTGCTGAGTGAGTTCTAGTTTTATAAATAAACATACTTTACTTTCATTAAAACCGTTTCTTTACTTTTATGCTATCAGACATCATACGTACACATGGATAATATCGTTATTATCTTTATCATTCGTTATCTTTGTTTCTATGTGGGTCTCGTCACACTTTACCCTCTTCACGACACGCAACCATGATTACGAAGGTCGAGTGGCAAGGATCCCGTTTCATACTTTATCATTTCATTTCTTCTGTTCATTACTTTCATTCGTTCATTCTTTAACTTCCATTCATTCTCTGTATATCTCTAGCTTTCTTACTCTTTCATCTTTATCTCTTTTCTTTACATCTCCCATAAACCTTACCTTTCTGTATCATGGTACTGGACCTAGGCCTATCATAGACCTTCTATAACGGTGCATCGCCCTCCTGGCCACAGTACCTAAGGTAAAGTTTAAGGGTACCATAGCCACATGTAATATCCTTCTGTATCATGGTACTGGACCTAGGTCTATATCATAGACCTTCTATATCGGCGCATCGCACCCTCCTAGCCACAACACCTAGGATATACAGCGATGGTTCTATACAATGGTTAATCTCAGTGTCAGGATTTTACCCTCCTCGTAGCACACAACCACGATTACTGAGGTCGCAAGACAGGGATTCCATTTCGAGTCTGTTGCAACAACAAGGTTGCTCACCTCCTATATTTTCTTGCAAGACTTTATTACTCTCATTCATTATTAATGCATGCATTTATTCATCATGTTCCTCTTTTATTATCTTTCACTTTACGTTACATAATACTTTCATTACATTTATTAATCATAACACGTAAAGCCACGGAAAGATAAACACGTATCGAAACAAGGAACATCGACATTTACCAGTCATCAGTCGTCACCATCATACATGGGCTACATCATGCTTAACATACATACATCATGCATAACATGCAACGCTATCATCTCGTGCCCAATATAACTTCTAAAGCCTCGACGACTATCTTACATGTACTTACGGGAACTACCACATTATTACTTACCCCTGCTCTTTTCCCCGAAAGTCAGTAATTAAACTATGCCTCTCCTCGTACATAACAACCCTATTTGGGCAATTGGACACCCTTCAGTCACATGGCCTCCATGCGACTGAACATCATGCGACTAGACCAATGCGGATGAACTCCCATGCGACTAATCCTTCAATCGTGCAATTGGACACTATGCGAATGGACTCCTATGTGACTGAACCTTCAATCGTACGATTGGACACTATGCGAATGGACTCCTATGCGATTGAGCTCTCAGTCGTGCGAATGAACAGCTATGCGACTGAGCACCTATGCGACTGGGCGCTCAGTCGTATGACCTGTCATGCGACTGGACCCCCAGTCATGCGATTCAACCTAAGTCGTGTGATTGAACCTCAGTCGTCTCTCAGTCGGCCGATTGGCCCTCCAGTCGCCTAGCCCTAACTGGGCGCAGACTGCAGTTCATCCCAAACTGCAGTCATGATATCCGACCTCCAAACCCTTCCAAACTCATTTTAAGCCCAAATCAACCCTCCTAATCCATAGAAAAACATACTATGACACCATTCAAGCACACACAAGCTCGAAATCACACTCTAAACACACTATACACAATCATACCCAATTGGGTCAAACACACACATTTTCAAAACGGGTTTCTATGTGTTCCAGCCCCAAAATCGGTTGAAAACAAGTAAAATAGGGGTCCTAGAACTCAGACAAACAATAAGAATATGAAGAGCTTCGTTTGGACTAGCTACACGACGAATTTCGAGCCCGAATCGACCCGAATCAACCCTTTCTTCCTCTTTTCTTCCTTTCTCTCTTCTCTCTTTCTTTAGTGGCTGAAATGAGTGTGTGGGGAGGGGGAAATGGGCTGCCCTCTCCCTTAACATGTTCCCATTTGCCCAACTTTCATGCTTTGACGGGTTTGGTCCCCCGACTTTGGACTTTATTTCTTTTTCTTCTTTCGTCGGCTTTAAAGAAAATATCCGGGAGTTACAATTTGTCAAAGCATTTGGATGTTCTGTTTCTATATTAAACACCAGAGAACAATTATCCAAATTTGCTCTAAAAGTAGATGAAGGATTCTTTATTACATACTCTGGAAGCTCAAAAGCTTACAGAGTATACATTCCAAGACTTAATATTGTGGAAGAACCAACAGATGTTGTTTTTAATGAACATTCTTTCACAAAGAAAGTCATTGGATCAAACTGGTTGTTTGATATTGACTCACTAACAAAATCATTTGACACATCTTATTTTGATGTTTCAGGTACACAAGAAGATATTGAATATCCAATGGTACCTCCTTCAACAACCATTGATGTTACAGTAACTACTGCTCCTCCAAGGAGAACAAACATCACTTCTTCAAGTCTCCTCAGGAACAAACAAATACAACTGGAAGAACATAAGTAGACACACCTGAATTAACACCAATGAACATACAATCACAACCAACTACTCCAACTAAGTCACATCAACCAACCACAGTTAAGGAAGATGATGATTATCACTCACTACTAGACACACATCATGAAGATGAAAACCTAGATTTCTTTCATGATTCACCACAAACATTCCATAAACCTATATAATCAGATAATCCCACCCCCTCAAATACCCTTGCTCATCATACAACACCAGAATAAACAATCACCAATCTTGACTCAACAACCCAGTTGATCAAGTTGGCACGTCCAGAATACACAAAGATCACCCCTTAGAAAACATCATAGGTGACCTTCATACCAGACTGACAGAAGCCAATCAGACATAGCAAACATTTGCCTATATTCATGCTTTTTATCCCTAACTGTACCCAAAAATATCACAGAAGCACTTAAAGACAACAGTTGGATAGAAGCAATGCAGGAGGAACTACAATAATTCAGAAAGCAAGAGGTATGGAAGCTGGTTGATCTACCTGATGGTCAATATGCCATAGGCACAAGATGACTATTCAGAAACAAAGCAGATAACAAAGGAATTATCATCAGAAACAAAGAAGATGCCAAAGGAATTGTCATCAGAAACAAAGCAAGGCTAATTGCTCATGGATATACTCAAGAGGAAGGTTTGACTATGATAATGTATTTACTTCAGTAGCAAGACTTGAAGCCATCAGAGTGTTTCTTGCATATGCGTCAACCAAAAACTTCACTGTCTTTCAAATGGATGTCAAATGTGCATTCCCCTATGGCAAGATAGATAAAGAGGTATATGTTGCTCAACCACCAGGATTTGAAGATCCAGAATTCCCTCATAGAGTCTACAAATTAGATAAAGCTCTATATGTTCTTCATCAAGCACCCATGAAATGGTATAAAACTTTATCTAAGTTTCTACTATAAAATAGGTATACAAGAGGGAAAATAGATCAGATATTATTCTTAAAGCAGAAAGAACAAGACTTGTTAGTAGTACAAGTCTTTGTGGATGACATAATTTTTGGCTCCACAAACATTCAACTTTGTAGAGAGTTTGAAGCTCTTATGAAATCGAAATTACAAATGAGATCAATAGGAGAACTCACCTTCTTTCTTGTCTTACAAGTTTAGCAATCTGCCGAAGGAATTTTTATTAATCAAAGCAAGTATGTTCATCAGATATTAAAGAAATACAACATGTCTGACTGTACATCCAGCAAAACACCATTTGCAACTGGATTGAAGTTTGGTGCAGATACTGAAGGCACATCAGTTGATCAGAAGCTCTACAGATCCATGATAGGCTCCCTGATGTACTTAACAACAAGCAGACCAGACATCATGTATGCAGTATGCATATGTGCAAGATATTAAGCAGATCCATAAGAATCACACATCAATGCAGTGAAGATAATCTTTAGATACTTAAAGGGCAAACCAACACTTGGTTTATGGTATCCTAAAGATGGAGACTTCTCTTTATATGCATACACAGACAATGATTACGGTGGATGCAACAACAACAGAAAATCCACTACTGGAGGTTGTTAGTTTCTTGGATCTAAATTGATCTCCTTGCAGTGCAAGAAACAAACAAATGTATCTGTGTCAACAGCTAAAGCAGAATACATAGCTGCTTTTGCATGCTGTTCTCAAGTGTTTTGGATTCAAAACCAAATGCTTGATTATGGCTTTAATTTTCTTAAAACACCCATACACATTGATAACACTGCTTCCATGTTTATTACTTATAATCCAGTTCAACATTCAAAAACAAAACATATAGATATCAGATATCGCTTTCTAAGAGATTGTTCAGAAAAGGGTCTGATAAAGTTCATCAAAGTCCATACAAACAATCAATTGGCTGACCTCTTAACCAAACCATTTGATTCAATAAGATTTTAATTTCTGGTTCAGTCACTTGGTATGATCAACTATGAATCAAACAAGTAATGTTTTGTAAAAACATTAACTCATACAAATCTTGCTTTTGTCAAAGTCCAAGTTTGAATCAATCTCTTTTAATGTCAAGATATCATACAAACATTCATGTTATTAAATTAACAAACATTTTGACATCACACATAACCATTTATGAGAAATGATAGTACACTAGATTATTTCTTCACTAGAGTCCTTTCCACAAATAAAGACTGACAATACTTTATTTGATATGTGGATAGGCTCGGCATGGAACACCTAATATCACATACAACAGTGAAGAACTAAATGCTCATGATTGTGTGGTACACAATATATCTTGGTTTATGGTAGTATTGGTCTATCCAATAAGGATTACTAGTACACTAACTGCAATACACCAAGTGAAATAGTTTATAATTGCTCAATCACATAATTGTCTCCTCTGTTATGATTATCATAGACCTGGAGTACAATATGGCACTCTTTGTTGTGCTAAGCACAGACCTGAATGACCTACATCAATGATCCAAATGATTCCCAATATGGAAAACATCCATTAAGGATGAACAATCAAAGGAAATCCCAAAGAGGATCACCTTCTACAGTGAAGTGCAAAAGAATCCCAATATGGATCACACAAAAGGATCAAATTAAGTATTTATACTCATAAGTAACTAGGTCATAAGTATTGAAAGTGTTGGCTAGTATATCTTAAGGAGGATTGATTTTAATATACAATCCGATACGGGGTACATACAACTCATACAAATGAACCCAAAACATGATAATCACTCGCTGTTTTAATCAATCATGAATACTATGCATGAGTTTAAGTGGATCCAAATATTTGCAATCAATATTGTATTCGTCTATGTCTATTCTCAAACTACATCAACCAACTCTATAAGGATTTGAGACTAGTATGATCTCATGTTAGGTGCAATGATTCATATTAAAACATGAAAAGCAAAACAAATTCTTAGTGAGATTAAGTTTTATCTTGCTAAATTATTATCACACAAGCAATCACATTGGACTTTGATAAATTTCCATTCCATCACATTTCAAATTTTTGTCAATATATAAATGATTTTTATAAACATGCAAAAATTTAGGGGGAGAAATTGAACATGGAAATATCAATGTCAGCAGAACGAGTGCATTATCATACATGTTAAAATTTCAAAATTATTAAATTTTGAAATTTTAAATAAAGCCAAGTTAAGTAAGCACCCAAACATAGCAATTTGACATACATACATATGCATGATAATGCTTGTGAGTGATATTGTAAACATCCATAAATTGAAAATGTTACAAGTTTATGTTTTAACAAACATTTTTGGCTTCGGAAGAAAATTTTATTAAAATTATGCTTCGGAAGAAAATCAAACATCCTTTGGAAGAAAAGTAAACTTTTCAAACAAACAAAATAATTTTCAAGTATACACAACGGACACACAAACATTCATCCGCTGTAGCTACAATATCCTTGAAAAATACAAGAAAAGTAAAAAAAGTAAAAAATCAAGTCCACAACGGATGATGTTAGTAAGGCATCCGTCGTGAACACAATACCAATTCACAGCGCATGAAATAATGTTCATCCGTTATGAATGTCATTTGAATAAAAGAAATCTATACAACACATGAACAAATGCCCATCCACTATCTAAGATAAATAACATACAAATTTTCAAAAAGTCCATAGCGCATGAACAAATGTTCATCCGCTGTGAACAACTAAACAATTTCAAATATCCACAGCGTATGAATAAGTGTTCATCCGCTGTGACCAATCAAACAAATTTTCTAAGTTTACACAGCGTATGAACAAATGTTCATCCACTGTGAACAACAAGCATTCAAATAATTCACAACACATGACCCATTGGTCATCCCCTGTATCATCAGAATTAAAGGGATTCACAACGAACATTTTTAAAAGTTGTACAACGGACGCACTGTTCATACAACGCATGTGTAACTCACAGTGGACACTTAAAATTAAATTTTAAGTCTACTGTTTACACAGCGGATACACACATTGTATACATAGCGGACATAGTTTGTCCTATGTATATATAGTCCCACACTTATGTTTTTTCATTTATCATGAGTGAGAGAGAGAAATCAAAAATTCAAACTATTCAAACAGTGCATAAACCCTTAAACCCCTGATCATCCGAAACAACATTCTATTTGATTTTTCATCTGATTCACAATCAAATAGGTATACAAACATGATTTTAAACATCAAACATATATTAAAACATCTAGGTATGAAATTCTGATTCGAACATTGTTCAACCTAAGTCGAACATTGACTCAAAATCGAACATGGATCTTCTGATGTTTTAAACAAAATCAAACACTGAATAAGTGTTAATAGGACTTAGTCTAATGTATTAGAACTATTGTTTTGTTGAAATTTGATTAAGTGTTCATTGAGTTTATGAACAGTCTTAATGTTCACGTCAAAATTATACAAATACTAGTGTTTGATATACGAAAATGTTAAAAATTGCTTGAAATATGTTATTGCTTTGTAAACATGTTCAAAATGATATAACAAACATGAAAAATCCAGTTGATTTGACATGGCATTTAACACACAAGCATTAATTGCAATTTCAATAAATGTGCATTTAATGGTAAAAGTTTGACTCTAAAAGGTCAAATTATTATGAGATAAGTAAAATGTATAAATTAAACAAAACAACTAGTTGGTAATTAAACAAACATGATGTAATGCAATTTGAATAAAATGAAATTGAAACAAATAAGTTTTCTGATCAAAATTGATTAAGGTTGACTGTTGAAAATGTCTAACTGATTCATATGTAAGCATGTCAAATAATATACACTAAATTAAACATAAGTGTTTAAACATACATTTCAAACAGCTCATGACAAGCAGAGCAATCCAATGAGCACTTGATTAATATTTCGTCATCACACATTATTAGCACAACATATACTAACATATATCTCTTTATTGCAGATATGGCAAACCTAGTCTTTGTAAGAGATCATAATATTTGTGCATTTCTAGACCCTGATTCTCCAAAGGCTACAAACTACAGAGATATCATTCAAGACATAAGACAGACTAGGCTGGTTCATGCTATGACAGCCAGGCCTGAGATCTATAAAGATCATATAGTCCAATTTTGGACTCATGCTCACCTAGAGCAGATGAATGGCCAGCAAGTGATAGTATCCTTTGTTCACAACCATTAGATTACTATCACAGAAGAGATTATAAGGAGGGTTTTACAATTAGGAGATGAAGATGCCCAAGGTCTAGTTGAATTTGATGAAAACTATGTGCTATATGTTTTCAAACAAATTGGCTACACTGTACTATTCAAAGAAAGCAGATCAAGAAATCATACATATGTGCACAATTTAGATTCTTGATGCACACTTATCAAAAGACTATAACTAACAGAAAGACTAGCTGGGATGCCACTTGTAACGCCCTGAAATTGCCGAAGCAGGCCATTTAATAGTAATGGGCTTTGTAAGGGTTCATTAATATAAATAAGGAGGAAAAGTGGGCTATGGACTAAATTAACCCTAATGGGCTAAGTTTTGATGGGTTTAAGGGCCTTTAATCATCCCTTAAACATGCAGAACCAGCCTCCATCCCCTCATTTGCAACCCTAGCCCCTAAGCTTTCAGAGAGAGAAAGTAGAGAGAGAAAGTAAAGAGAGAAAATAAAGAAAAATCAAGGATTTGGTGTGCTATTATGGAAGGTATTGAAGATCTGCAAGTTGGAGCTTCAAACCAAAAGAAAGAAGCAACAAATCAAGGTAAGAATCATCCTCTAAACACCTCTGTAGAACAGATCCGGATTTCTAGGGTTTTGGGTTCAAAAGTTTCAAAGAATTACATAAAGGTCACATTTTTATGTATTAAAACGTGTAAAAAGGACAGATATAGTTTCATGGATGATAAACCAAGGATTTGGACGTAAAAAGTTAAGATTTTGGGTTAAAAAAGGGCTGGTTTGTCATTTTTGCACGTCCAGTGAAACTATAAGCCCAATCAGCAAAACTGTGGACTCATCCAGCGTAACTAAGAGAATTCCCAGCAAACTGCTATTATTTTGCTAGTGCCCTAGTTGACCAATAGAACCTGCAAACCTAGGAAATTCCAACGAAAGTTGGGCGCACCTGGCAGCAAAACTGTCGTGCGAAGCTGTTGGGCGAACCTGGCAGTGAAACTGCCAGCGAGCCTACCAGCGAAACTGCCAGCGAGCCTACCAGCGAAACTGCTAGCGAATCTGCCAGCGAAACTGACAGCGAAACTAGCAGCAAAATTGCATAGAAATGACCTATTTGAGTGTTGACTTATGTGTAGGCTGTGTAGTGCGAATCTAGCCTAGGAAACTTAGTCGTGAAACTATATACTTTGACCAGGTGAGTTCTAGATCCCCTTATTTAAAAGTTTTTCCATGTTTTTAGAGCTATTATGCATAGTAAACCTAAGGTTTTCAGGTCAGCCCAACCCCAGCCAGGGGCGTTGCCCCTTGGACACCACTAGGGGCTGCTGCCCCTAGAACCCTGCTATCAGGTGCTGCTGCCACCGAACCCCCGCTGTCCCACAGAGGGTCGTTATGTGATGTTATGTTCTTTTGTCTTTCAGATGATAGTTATGCTCTATGGTAAACTGTACTTAATATATTGTATGCTTAATAAGTATAGTATTATATATTAAAATGGTACATAAAACTAACAAAAAGTAGAACTAAAGAAATGTTACCCCCGAGCCCGTATGATGATGAAAATTCTTGCAAGCACTATGATGGACTTCACTTATGTGGGTCTAATGTCTGATGATGGATCTGTATTCATGAGCAGGCCATGTGCCTTGCAGTATGGATCAACTGTAGGGGGTTAGCTACTGCGTTTATGTGTACCGACAGGGATCGACATTCATTGTCGATCAACAGGGGGCTCTTGCTGTGTGCAATCTCGTTTAAGATGAAGTAGAAGATAATGAAAGAATGAAAGAAATATAATGAACATGTTTAATGATGCGATACGTCGCAAGAAATGTTATATGTTATGATGTATGCGTGATCATTAAAAGGAAGAAAAGTATATATTTTATTATATTACTTAAAACTAGGACTCACTCAGCAAAGCTGACTTTTATGCATAATAGTTGGCAGGTAAAGGCTGATGCTGAGGATGACACAGAGATGGAAGCTACTTGGCGTTCGATGAATGGAATCCATGTTTATGAAGTCATTTTCTTTTGTTTGAAAAGTACAACATTTTATTTTATTTGAGAGACAAATGTATAATTACTACATGACCTACAAGTTTTAAACGAATGTTTATTTAATTCCACTGCAATGCTTTGTTTATAAAGTGATTTTATGCTATGATTAACCAACTGTGAGGCTTCCCGGGAACGGGGCCTTACACCACTTCTTTGAGAAGTTCATCAGCAATTGCAATCATCATAACAAGAAGACCTTTTAACTTTGCTGCACAAGTGTTCAATAGAATGGTTTATAACTTAACTGAGGTGAGGAACAAGTTTCAGATGTTTCCAAGATTCCTTCAGATGATTATTAATGATCTTCTACCAGACATTCCAAGAGAAGGTGCTATTTTTGAGCCTGTTCATTTCAATGAACATGTCTTCACCAGAATCAAATCTAGCTTGTACCAAGGAGCTGAGGTGCCTGTGCCAGCACATATGATTAATCATCACATACTTGTTCCAAACATCTTTATGAGGATTCCAGGACAAGATGGTCCAAAGATGATGTTCTAACATGCTATTCAGCAAGATCCAATCATCCAACAAGCCCTTATCAAGCACGAAGAGCAAGCTGCACCTGAACATGCACCTATCATACATGATCCTATTGAACAAGACCTAGAACCATTCATTCAAGAACAAGAGCATGCTATTAAAGAAGCACAACAGATGGGTGAATTCTAGTTTGAGCATCACTACTTACCTTCACCACCACATAGCCTAACCAATTCAGATCAACAAACATTGTCTTCTCTTTTGAGAGACATTGATTCTTCATTTCAAGAACAGACCAGTCAGCAAGAAGAAGTAGGCACATCTTCTCAATATGAGCCCATTCAAGAACATAGTTCTCATGATGAACAAATGAGAGCTGAAGAGCAAGGAAGTGATATTCCTACTGTAGAAGAATACTCAAAGGTGTTCTTGTTCACTGCGTATAACAAACTAATTGAATAGTCAAAAAACAGAGCTAGAAAGCTTAAGGACAAGCTAAAAAGTAAAGATGAAGAAATAGAGAAGCTCAAATCAGATCAAACAGCTCAAAAGTTGATTGTTCAATTTCTAGAACAACTCAAACAAGCAAAAGAAGAGATGAAAGTGAAAGATCAAGATTTAAGTATTGCAAGGCTGGACATTGCATACTTAACAAAACAAACAAATTCAAAGGATTTGGATATAGATGAGCTCAAAAGCACAATTTCTTCTCAAAATGAAGAAATTGAATGATTAAATAGAGAATTGGAGTATGCAAACACTCTATTGAATGAGGAAGAACATTCAAAAGGTCAAGAGCAAGACCAGAGTGATGATTTTGAAGAACAAATTATGACTCAAGCTGAAGAAACAATTAACAAAGGGTCTGAAAAGCAATAATCATTTATGAGGAACCTTATTCAATGGACCAGCTTTTTGAAGAATCAAATCCATTTGAAAGCATGCACTATTCTCCAATCTTAAGATAACACTTTCATACTCTAGACACACAAACAATGGAAGCAAGCATTGTCCTTATGAACCCATTGTCAAAAAAACAAAAGGAGTTGATCAAACAATTTTCTGAATCTTTGAAAGAATCATCCAAAGATCAAGCTTCATCATCATTTGAGCCTCATGTTAAAACTTATTAAAGAAAGAGAAAGAGGTTGTATTTAGCCTCTTTGCTCAAAGGAAAACAACTAGATATTGAACAAGAAGAACCTACATCTCCTCCTCTCAAGCTTCTGAAGTTAAATCTGAGCCAGTTGAGGTAGATGAGCCATAACAAACAACCAAAGCATCAACACTTGAGGAAGGAGAGATAGATCAAAGCCTTGATCAGTAATATGATTCCATCATTATTATTAGTGATTCTGATGATGAAGAAGAGGAAAGAGATGAAGATGAAGTGATTCAAAACATTCAAGAGCTTTTCACAGATGATCCGTAAACATTGATGGGGATTCAACTGACTATAAGAGGGTTTCCTTATGACTCATTTATACATATTAACTTGTCTGAGGTTAAAGACTTGCTCAAAGACTTTCAAGAAGTCATGAAGAATGAAAAAGAGAAAACATACAAGAGGTATAAGGAAATAAAATACAAGCAAGAAATTGAGAAGAATCTTCCCAAAGACCCTTAAATAGAGAAGATGACCTACTCCCAGGTTAAAAGCTGGTTGAGTCATACAAAAATCCCATACAGCTCATATGCAAGGAGATATTTATCTCAAATGAAAGAAATGGCTAAAGAAATCTACAAGAACATGTTGGTAAATGCTCTTAAGCCACAGGTATTTAGACCTCATCCTACATCTTCTCTATCTACTTATCATCAAGCTCCACCTGAACTTGATGCTATTGAGGAGCCCAGACAATTCATGCCTCATAAGCTATGGCCTAAAGGCACTAAAGTGAGGGAAATGATAAATGAGAAGACAAATTTTGTTAAGCTTTATGACAAAATCACACTCACAGCTGATATCAATGAAAGAAAGATAGTGGCATGGAAATATGATGAAATCTCGGATGCTGTCTTGATCAAGAGAGTATCTGGACTTGTTCAGTACTTATCATACATATCCTAACTGGGATCATTAATCTATGAAGACAGATTGAACCTGATGCAATTGAGAGTAGTCAATCACACAAACAATCCCGGTGGTGTAGATTTCTATCATATAGTGAGAGCATACATGAACAGACATCATCATGAAATGAAAGCAAATGCTGACAGAGAAGATAACTTGCATATTGAAAAACTTAGAAGAGAACAAAAGTCAGCAAGCAAACAAAAACAAATTAGTAAAGAATCATCTTCACAGATTGACTCTGACATCCTAGAAAGGGTAGGTAACCCTTTGAGGCCATCAGATTTAAAGTTAATCATGAAGAAAATTGATGGCAATCAATACCAACATCCAATCATTAGATGGTATTATGATGAGACCCACTTTGAAGTGGTGTTAGAGAGAAAGCTTGAGGGCAAAGTAGCAGCAGAGATAAGACTCTTTAACCCAGTGGAGATAAAGCTACTTCATCCATCTTATGTCTTATTCTTGAAAACCAAGACATTTCTAGCAATAGAGGATGTGCTGTGTAAGGGTGATTGATGCTATTTCATACACATGCTAAGGATTTTGGGCACTATGTATGTATATGCTGCTCTCAAACATAGATTAGAAAGAAATTAGCAACCCTTAACATGCATAGAGGGAATCACAGGAATAAAAATCTCAGAAGACAATAATCTTGAGACTTTGAAAGGAAATCATGTTGTAACTACTTTGGTTAGCAACATTGATGTGCAAAGTCTAGATAAATCCACTTTGGAGCAGCTTGTTCATCAAACAATAGAAAGCAAATATGATGATCAGAAGGCTGTTGTTGATTATTTTGTAGAACACATAGTTAACTGCAAAAATGCTCTAAAAATCACTCCTTTATTTGAGCAAGTCAAGGAAGCTCAACAAGATCAAGCAACAGAAAAGGATGTGGAAGAGTCTCTGAAAGCATCTGAAGAAATTCAGAAGAATGCAAAAGAAGCTAGACCTTCTTACTCATAAGAGGTTTCTAACATACCAACAGACAAAACAAACAATCAATCATGTCTAACCCAAACAAACAAGTATGACAAATAATGTCAAAACAAACATTCAAGTAGATCTGATTACATCTATGTAATTAGCAAAACATACATATTATCATACATTCATACATGTAATTGGTAAAACATACATGTTATCATACAATTAGTCACAAAATCAGAACATACAGTTAATCATACAATCATACATAACATACAAACATGCAGTTAAACATTATAAGTCAAACACACAATCGTTTCAAACCATACATAACAAACACAAACACACATAGTATTACTAACAAACAAAACACTAACAAACAAACTCAAAGTAATGGCAGCATCATCCTTAGAGGGAGTATTGTTGGACTCAATAAGTGCATTAAAGGTATGATGCACGTAAAGGATAATGCTTGCTATAATCAAACATAAGGTGTTCTAACAATCAAACAATCATCAAATAATATATTAGCATCATTAACATTCATAACATACACTAATTATTGTTTAAATTTCTTTTTTAGGATTGTAGATAAATTTTTTTGACAAGTGTCTACAGCGGATGAGATGCTGCCCACAGCGGATGAACAAGATGGTGCAGCGGATGAAGAACAAGTCCAAGTGTCCACAGCGTATGAAGACATCCCATAGCGTATGATCAACATACACAGCGGATGCCAAGTCCACAGCTGATGAACAATCCACAGCATATGTTCATCCACAACGGATGAACATTTCACAGCGGACAACATGCAAACAACAAGTGTTCACAGCGGACATTATCCAAGACATAGCAGATGAGTTATCTTTCTCCACAGTGAACAACTTATCATCCACAGCGAACAGCTAATCATCCACAGGAGACAAATTGTAGACTTAGGATTTTTTATGTAATTTTCATTTACATAAGGGTATTTTTGTAATTGTATATAGCTATCTGTATAGGCTATAAATAGCATAATATCACAGAGTCAATTCCTAAACTAGCCTCTGAGATAAATAGTGAAGACTATCTCACAACTCCTCCTACTCAACCACCTTCATCAGCACAAGCTCATATGTCCACTCACCATCCTAAATCCTCTACAACAGAGTCTCCAAAAGCTCAAGCTTCTAAAGACATCAAAAGTAAAAGAAAGATGACTACGAAATAATTGCTAGGGGAGGAAAAGATGGAGAAGTTTAAGAGGAAAGGTAGACTCCCCACTGGAGCTACTAGTTACAAGTTGCAAAGCAGCTGTAGTAGCCTAGGAGACTATCAACAGCATAAAGAGAGTGGAGATTATTGACAATCTTGTTAATCTGGGTGTAGCAAATAAAGATGTGCTTCTATTAACACTTGGGGAGCTGGTCGAGTTAGAAAAGGCAACACTGTTACAAAAAGAACAAGATAAAGCAGCAAGGTTGGCCTTAGAAGAGAGGAGAAGAGGAAGAAAGAGGAAGCTGAGCAGCAGCTGAGATTAGAAAAGGTAGCCTTCTTAAGTTCCAGGGGCTACTCCTTTGAAGAACTAGCTCCTCATGACAGTGATATGATCTTGTGGCATCCGGTAATTTTCCGTTACCAAACTCCATTAGTTCCGTTAAGTCTTGCATACACGTGTCATAAGCACACACTAGTTGTGTTGAACGTTGGTGACTTAATAATAATAATCTATGATAAACAGTGATAATCTAATTAATAATGTTGATTATTAGTTGTGATTATGTGATTCATGATTTTATAGATTTTAAATATTTATTTTGTAGATTTTACGCGATAACGTGACTACGGGTTGTGTATATATATTATGTGTTGTGTCACTTATTGTAAATGTTTATGATTATGATTATTGGTTAATAATACTTATGCTTTGTTAGTTTTTATAAAACACAAATAAAAGGGTTAATCTTGTAAATAGTCATTAAACTAAAAGTTACCAAAATTACAACCCTAAACCCACCCCAAACCCCATTTTCGGCCGCAACACTCATCCCACACCCCCTTTCATTCGAAATTGATCCTAGCACAAGCAAAGCAAATCGATTTTAGTGGAATCCAAGTACTACAAGTTGATTTCAAGTGTAAATCACCATCTAAACTCATCTAAAGGTTAGTATTATGTTGTTCTTGCGATTTTTAGGCTCTTGAGGAACCCTAATTCGAAAATGTTGATGATAATGTGAAATTGATGATGATTCCATGTTAGTATGATTGTATTGATGCTAGATTAGGTGTCAATTTCATGTTTTACAATGGATTTTGATGTTCTAGTCATATTAGGTCAAACTAGAAACTTGATTTGGGGAAATTTCATAATTGATCAAATTGATGGTTGTTTGATGATTCCATGATGTTAGTTTGATCATATGAATGCTAGAATACATTGATCTTGCAAGAAATTGATGAATTGGAAGTTTTGTTCATATGTTACTAATAATAGTAACTTTATTTTGCATGTAATGTTGAATTGTTAATGTATTGATGTTATAGATGTGTTTATGATGATAATTGGATGTTAGATTGTTGCTATGAACATTGGTAATTCAAGATTACATGCTAGAATCCATACATTACTAAAGAGAGTAACTTTTTAGATATGAATTGATGAATTATGTTAGTTTGATGTTGTTGATCATGCTTAGGGGTTACTATGAACTTGAAATAGTATATTATTGATGAATTATGTATACATTGGGTGTTTAGTAGATTTTGGGATGTACTTTCCCAAAAGGGAAACTTTATTTTTGATGAACTTTGGATATGATGGTTTGGACATGTTCTTGATAATAGGATCATGCTAGAGTGTTTATTATGGATATCTAATGTGTTAGAATGTGTTATTAGAGTTGTATGAATGCTTAGTTGATCATGTGGGATTGATGAACCTTGATGATCATGTATGGTATTGAATGTTGATTAGTAACTAGGACATCATGTTTGGGACTGGAAATCGATCATCTTGATGTATGTTGAATGTAATGGACATGTTGAATGTGTTGTGGCTAGTATGGATGATTAATGGACATGATTTGACCTTTATATGATGCACTCGTTGTGTTATGGATACACTGAGCATGTTAGATGTTAAGGACTTACATAACTTGTATGATATTTACATAGTATGATGATCTAAGCAATGCATTGGGAATGTAGCACCATATGTGATCCATTGGAATGTTAACCATGTATGATATATGCTTATGTCTGTTTAAATGGTTTACAACACATAATGTCACCAACAGGTCAAACGGGTCAACTATGTCACGTGTGTGTTTTCTTTATAAAACCTTGAGTTCTTTGATTGTAGAGCACTTAGAGTTTCCTTGGGATTTCTGTGTACATGTACTTATGTACTTGTGTGTTCTAGGTAACCTTTGAAGGTTGTCTTTCCACTTGTTCTTGTCAAGTTAAGCCTTAGATATCTATCATGCGTATCAGGTGAGTTCATGCCCCACTCTTTATTTAAATCTCTTTTGGGGGAGATAGCATACTGGTAATCTCGCAAACACTTTACGTATTTAAGTTGTGTATAATATTAATATAGTGCTGTTTACCATAGAAAAGTCCTCACACTTTCGAATTGTTAATATTGAATAGCGGGGAAACTTGGGTAGTACTACTGGGTCTGACGAGCCCCACCTGTGTGACTCGAGGTCAACCGGGTGCAATTTGTCATATGAACATTTGTCACGACATGGTAAGTCGTGACAGGAGGCAAAAACTATCACAGTGAACTTCAATTGCGAAATCACTATGAATTAATATTTATTGTTAATAGACTAGCTATTTGTTACAATACACTGCTTATATATATCACAATTGTTAAACTATTAATGTTTAAACGCAAACTCTTGAACTCACCAACCATTGTGTTGACATTTTAGTATGCTATTCTCAGGTCGATAACTCAGCTTGCAAATAGGAGCACAACACGGGTCGAGCATGCATTCTAAGATTTAAACTATAAACACATTTGCTTGTCTTTACATTCTGGGTTTTTAAACAGTTGGTTGGCGCATGTTTTGCCATTTATGCATTTCAGTATTTCAGGTTGTTTAAATTTACAAAACGCTTCCGCATGGTTTTAAAGTTTGAACTTTGGTTTGGTTTATATTAAATATGGCATATAGAGTCGTTCCGAGTAACTATTGACTGTGATCCTGGTTTGTTCACACGCCTCGTGGTAAAACTCCGCACGTGGATTTCGAGGGTGTGACAGATTGGTATCAGAGCATTTGGTTATAGAGAACTAGGTTGCATACACACTAGAGTATAACCGCACACAGTTAGTTAGTTACTTGTTCCTGATTTCTCTACTGTATACTCATTGGCATACACATCACACTCTCTGCAGCATGGCGTCATCGTCTAGAGCTCCTGGTAAGCAACCGGTATCACCCACTCGATCCGAGTCCCCACCTCCTGGACCAGTACCCGACAATGGACGTGACTGGCCTCGTCTAGACTACCCACCAGGAGAGTTTGACTGGGATCAACCTTTTGCCCTGATGGAGCGCGACCCTCCGTGTAAGGCCCCGTTCCCGGGACGCTTATAGTTGGTCATTCATTGCACATCAAACATATAGTTTATAATTACTAGGTAAAATAATGCAGCAGAATCGATAAAAAGGACATCTTCATTTCATCATAAAAGCCTTTGCAAAATATTACATCGTTGATTAACTACAAAATACATATTTTCGCATTACATAACGATACAGTGTTTGCTGCGGAAGCATATGAAACCTAAAGGATTCCTTAAGTAATCCCGTTCATCTGAATCCTCAACAAACACTTGCATGCAACATAATGTGTTGCATCATTATGTACAAAGGAATGCCATCCCAAAAGAGCTGAGTAGCCGCCTCGTGCCATCCTCAGCAACACTACCTGCCAACTGGAAACACATAAAAAGTCAGCGTTGCTGAGTGAGTTCTAGTTTTATAATAAAACATACTTTTCTTTTATTAAAACCGTTCATTACATTCATACGATCACACATCATACGTACACAAAGATAATATTTGTTATCTTCATCATTACATTTGTACTTTAACTTTCGTTCGTTCATACGTTCTTACTTTACTTCATTCGTCCTTTATTACGTCTTTCCTTTCCATTAAAAATCTAAACTTAACCCTCTAGTTTCCTGGTGCTGGGCCGAGGTTCATTAACGGCTTCCACACGGCACATAGCCTGGAACCAGCACCGGGGTAAGCAACAAAGATTCTAAATGTATTCTTCACCCCCAGCAATATGGGTAACTCAGGTAACCACTATAAACAACTACACACTACACCCCCGAAGTTATGCGTAACTCGGGTAACCATCATATACTACACCCCCAACTATATGGGTAACTGTGACATACTACACCCCCAACTATATGGGTAACTGTGGCATTCTACACCCCCAACTATATGGGTAACTGTGGCATTCTACACCCCTAACTATGTGGGTAATTGTGACATACTACACCCCCAACTATATGGGTAACTTTGGCATTCTACACCCCCAACTATGTGGGTAATTGTGACATACTACACCCCCAACTATATGGGTGACTATGGCATTCTACACCCCCAACTATATGGGTAACTGTGGCATTCTACACCCCCAACTATGTGGGTAACATTTGCATTCTACACCATGTACCACACCGAAGGTCAGTCACAAGACTGGTACCTCTACGTGCACCCTTAAAGATTAGCTGAACCACATGTGGTTGAGCTTAAGGCATTTAGAGCCGTGCACTTTGGGTACACTTCACTTGCAGGTCTCTCACGTTTTCATTCGTTCATTAATGACACATTCATTCATTACATTCCTCTTTTATTATCTTTCGCTTTACGTTACATAATACTTTTCATTCATTCATAAACAATACACGTAAAGATACGGAAAGATAAACATGCATCGAAACAAGGAACATCGATATTTACAAATCATCAGTCATTACCATCCTATAAGACCACATCATACTTGACATACCTACATCATTCATACACACGCACTACTATCGACATCGTGCCCAACATAACTTTTAAGCCTCGTCGGCACTATTTGGGTGACTGAGCATGCTTCAGTCGCATGGCCTCCATACGACTGAACGTTAGCGATTGGACTACTATGCTGCTAGTTCCTCAGTTGTTCGAATGAACCTGTGCGACTGAGCACATAAGTGACTGGACCCTCAGTCGTATGATTAGTCATACGACTGAACCAACAGCTGTACGATTGAGCCCCAGTCGTGCGTATGAACCTCAGTCGTCCCTCAGTCGTACGACTGACCCTCCAGTCGCCTAACCCTAACTGTGCAGCGACTGGAGTTCATCTCGAACTGCAGCCGCGACATACGGCTCTAAAACCCTTCTAAACTCATCTCAAACCCGAATTAACTCTCCCAAATCTTAGGGAATCATACTAGGACATAATACAAACCCATACAAGTCCAAAATCATACTCTAAACACACTAAACATGATTACACCTAAATGGGTCAAACATACACTTTACAAAATCGGGTTTTATATGTGATCCAGCCCCAAAATCGTTTGAAAACATGTAAATGAGGGGTACTAGAACTCACACAAGCAAGAAGAAGTTGAATAGTTCCGTTTGGACTAGTTGCTCGACAAGTTTCAAGCCCAGATCATACTTTTCTCTCTTTTTCTCCTTCGGTCGCTCTTTTCTCCTTTCTGACTGAATTTGCGAGTATGGGAGAGGGTAAGAGCTGCCCTCTCCCTTAAATACCCCTCGTCCAGTCGCCCGAGCTCCAGTCGTGTAGGCACTTCAGTCGCCTGAGCTTCATGCGATTGGACCTTCAGTCGTACGATTGTCATGCGTATGGAGCTCCAGTCGTGCGACTCCATGCATATGAAGCTCCAGTCGCCTGATATCCGTGCACCTGGGCCTCCAGTCCCATGACACTTCAGAAAGGAAAATTCCGGGTGTTACACTCCGCGAGACTGGAGTTTCTATCCTCAGTTCGTGGACCATATCATGTATAGGGAACGTGTACCTACACCGAGACCTAGAACTAGAACTAACACCGAACAGCCACTACCTTCACTCCCGCGGACGGTGCAGTCCAATGAGCAAGTGATTGTTGCGTTGGTGGCAGCACTGGATACGGAGCACATCGAGTCAGGCGACTCACGAGTGACGTTTGTACACTACAGCATGAGGTGTACAAACTAAGACACCAGCTGAATACAGTTGAGGAACAATATGGTAAGACTTTGGAGGGGTGTTACCACATGCGGGACGGTTATCAGGCACTTAGTGGACGCATGACTGCTCGAGAACAGCGCGATGAAGCAGCCGACAATAGGATTGCTAACTTAGAAGCCCAGTTGGCGGCGCTTCAGATCGCCCTAGCTCCTGCTCCTGTAGAGGCCCCTGAGGAGGAGGAGGAACCAGAAGAGGAACCTGAAGAGGAACCTGAAGAAGAACCCGTGGAGATGGAAGATGACAGCGATGGGTCGGATATCGTTGATTGATTTTATTTTCTTTAAATGACTTGGACTATGTAGCGTTTCTTTCTTTTGAAACCTATGTGGGAAGGGTTGTTTCCCCACCCGAACGAGAAACTTAAATTTTGACATTGGTGAATACATTATGACTTATTTACAATTTATTTATCTTGGTTATCATTTTTGTTATGAATGTTGCGAATGTGATGATTCGTTACTTTCTTATTGTTTACTATACTTCAATGAGATGAATATGTTTGATGTTACTCATTATTGTATTTGTGAATGTAAAGTGAATGAAAATGGAAGCCCGGGGACATGGACGTGGTTGAGGGCGTGGGCGCGGACGGGGATGTGGCGCCGGTGAACAAGGCGGCGGTACTATCAACATGACCCCTGCTGAACTAGCTGCTCTGATAAATGAACAAGTTCAGGCAGCGGTAGCTGCTGCCCAAGTGGGACAGCTAGCAGGTAAACGATAATAGAAAGTTAAATCAAATGCTATAGTTAATCGTATAGGATATCTGATCGATGTTTATCGTGTTAAAACAGGACCACCCGTGTGTACTTATAAGTCCTTTATGGACTGTAAGCCACACACCTACAGCAGGGCTGAGGGAGCTGTAGGGCTAGTACGCTGGTTTGAGAAGACAGAATCCGTTTTCACCAAGTGCAACTGCCCACCTGTCGACCAGGTGAAATATGCCACTGGAACATTGGAAGGTGCCGCGTTGTCTTGGTGGAATGTACAAGTACAAATGCTAGGGCAAGTCATGGCAGATGAACTCCCCTAGAATGAATTTAAGGAGATGATTACCGAGAAGTACTGTCCTCGAAGTGAAGTGCAAAAGCTAGAGATGGAGTTCTGGCAGCTGAAAATGAAGGGCACGGAAATCAAGGCTTATACTACTAGAACTCATGAATTGGCCACTCTATGCCCAGGAATGGTAAATGAGATGCATAAGCGGATGGAGCACTACATTCGGGGATTGGTGCGCAAGATTCGGAGCATGGTGACTTCCTCCAACCCAGCTACAATTCAGCAAGCTATTCGCTTAGCCCACAAACTGACCGACGAAGCCGTGGAACAAGGACGGTTATCAAAACGGGGCGCTGTGGCGAGCATGCCCGATAACAAGAGGAAATGGGATGCTTCCAATAACAACAACAAATCATCATCATCCAGCGATCAACATCAACCTCAGCAACAACAGCCGGTTCAGCAACAACAACGGAGGTTCGATAATAATCGTAACTTCAACCAGTCGGCTTCAAACAATCAAGGACCAAGCGGTTATGGTGGTAAACAACCGAGGTGCATGCGGTGTAACTATCACCATGTGGGAAGGTGTGACAACTTCAAATTTCAGCGTTGCGGTAAGATGGGACACTTAGCCAAGGATTGCTATGGTGAGTTGGTAAAGAAGCCACAACAACCTTAGGAGACTCCCAAGGGTTGTTTTGAATGTGGTAAGGAAGGGTATTACAGGCGAAACTGCCCGCAACTAAGGAAAAATGGTAATGGCAATAGCAATGGTCAAAATAACAACAATCAAGGCAACAACAACAATGATGGCAATGGCAATGGGAATGGTGGCAACAACAATGGAGCCAAGGGGAGAGCCTTCGTCATTGGCTCAGGTGAGGCTCTAAATGACCCTACGACTGTTACTGGTAGGTTTTCTGTCAATGTATGTTTCGCTACGGTACTATTTGATACTAGAGCTGATAGGAGTTTCATATCCGTAAAATTCTGTAGTCTTCTAAGTGATATTCCCTCTGCCTTAGAATCCAAATACACTGTAGAATTTGCCGACGGTAAACAGATCCATGTAACACATATCCTTAGAGATTGTAAGATAGAGCTCGCTGGTCATACTTTTGCTATAGATCTTATGCCTGTTACATTGGGAAGTTTCGACGTGGTGATAGGCATGGATTGGCTCTCTAATAAGTAAGCGGAAGTCATATGTCACGAGAAAATTATATGAATTCCTGTTGGTGACGAAATCCTTACAGTCAGAGGCGATAAGAGTGGTGCAATGATAGGCATCATCTCTTACATGAAAGCACAAAAGTTGTTGCGAAAAGGTCATTTGGCTATTTTGGCACTCGTCACCGATAAGCAACCGGAGGAAAGGAGAATGGAGGACATACCTGTGGTACGAGACTTTCCAGAGGTGTTTCCAGAGGATCTTCCCGGACTACCACCACATCGCCAAGTGGAATTCCAAATTGAACTGACTCCCGGTGCAGCCCTGATTGCTAGAGCACCTTATCGATTAGCACCGAACGAACTACAGGAGTTGTCATCATAACTTCAGGAGCTTTTAGATAAGGACTTTATTCGACCTAGCACATCACCGTGGGGAGCCCCTGTCCTCTTTGTTAAGAAGAAAGATGGCACGTTTCGAATGTGCATCGATTATAGGGAGTTAAACAAAGTCACAGTCAAGAACCGATACCCTTTACCTCGTATCGACGACTTGTTCGATCAACTTCAGGGATCAAGCTATTATTCTAAGATTGACTTGAGATCTGGTTATCATCAACTTAGAGTACGAGAAGAAGACAGCTCCAAAACTACGTTCCGTACTCGTTATGGTCATTACGGGTTCTTGGTCATGCCTTTTGGGTTGACTAATGCACCTCCGGTGTTCATGGATATCATGAATCGCATATGCAAACCCTATCTCGATCAGTTCATCATTGTGTTTATTGATGACATACTGATATACTCTAGGACCAAGGAGGACTATGAAGAGCACCTACGATTGATCTTAGAACTATTGAAGAATGAGCAACTGTACGCTAAATTCTCCAAGTGTGACTTTTGGATACGAGAAGTGCAATTTCTAGGTCACATTGTTAACGAGAAGGGAATACATGTTGATCCTGCCAAGATTGAAGCGATAAAGAATTGGGCTATACCCAAAACACCGTGCGAGATAAGGCAATTTCTGGGGTTAGCAGGGTATTACCGATGATTCATAGAGGGATTTTCTAAGATTGCACAACCTCTCACAGCCTTGACCCACAAAGGAACGGCATACAAATGGGGTGAAAGTCAAGAGGCGGCTTTTCAGCTATTAAAACAGAAACTCTGTAGTGCACCGATATTGGCACTGCAAGAGGGAACAGATGATTTCGTGGTGTATTATGACGCATCCATTCAAGGATTGGGTTGTGTCCTGATGCAACGTGACAAAGTAATAGCCTACACCTCGAGACAACGGAAGGTTCACGAGAAGAACTATACCACCCATGACTTAGAATTGGGTGCAGTGGTTTTTGCCTTAAAGATTTGGAGACATTACTTGTACGGTACCAAATGCACTATCTACACCGATCACAAGAGTCTACAGCATATCTTTGAGCAAAAGGAGTTGAATATAAGGCAACGACGTTAGGTGGAGATTCTGAACGATTATGATTGCGCTATCAAGTACCATCCTTGAAAGGCAAACGTGGTCGCCGATGCCTTAAGCAGGAAAGAAACAATTAAACCCAGGCGGGTGCGAGCCTTACAGGTTATAATCAGTACTAATCTACCTGAGCAGGTTAAGGAAGCACAGATAGAAGCCTTAAAAGCGGAAAATGTTGGTTCTGAGTCATTACGGGGAATGGATAAACAACTGGTGGTGAAAGAGGATGGCATTCGGTACTTCATGGATAGACTTTGGGTACCTGTCTATGGAAATATGAGGGATTTAGTTATGAGTGCGGCACACAAGTCTAAGTACTCTATACATCCTGGATCTGACAAGATGTATCATGATCTAAAGGCGCACTACTGGTGGCCTAACATGAAGGCAGATGTAGCCACGTATGTGAGCAAGTGTTTGACCTGCTCAAAAGTCAAGGTAGAATACCAAAAACCATTTGGACTGTTACAACAACCCGAGATACCAATGTGGAAATGGGAACAAATCTCTATGGATTTTATTACTAAACTACCCTGGACTAATACTGGTTGTGACACAATATGGGTCATTGTAGATCGGTTGACAAAGTCTGCTCACTTCCTTGCAATTAAGGAAACGGATAAGATGGAGAAATTAACTCGATTGTACCTGAAGGAAATCGTTTCAAGACACGGTGTACCGATCTCGATTATTTCTGACCGCGATGCTCGTTTCACGTCACACTTCTGGCAATCACTACAAAAATCTCTGGGTACATGATTGGATATGAGTACTGCTTATCATCCACAAATTGATGGCCAGAGTGAGCGTACCATACAGAATTTGGAGGATATGCTTCGTGCTTGTGTGATTGATTTCGGGAACAACTGGGAAGTTCACCTGCCATTGGTGGAATTTTCCTATAATAACAGTTATCACACTAGCATACATGCAGCACCTTTCGAGGCTTTGTATGGGAGAAAATGTAGATCACCGATTTGCTGGGCTAAAATCGATGATAGTCAACTAACGGGTCCTGAGCTAATACATGAAACAACTGAGAAGATTGTGCAGATACGGAACCGTATGGCTGCAGCGCGAGATAGACAGAAAAGTTATGCTGACAAGAGATGGAAACCTTTAGAGTTTTAGATTGGCGATAAGGTCTTATTGAAGGTCTCGCCATGGAAAGGCGTAGTTCGGTTTGGTAAGCGAGGAAAGCTAAATCCGAGGTATGTTGGATCATTTGAGATATTGGAAAGAATAGGTCCAATGGCCTATCGACTAGCCTTACCTGATCGCTGAGTGGAGTCCATGATGTGTTTCACGTGTCAAACCTGAAAAAGTGTCTATCTGACGAAACACTAATTGTACCACTAGAGGACGTTCAAGTGGATGAACAATTACGCTTTATCGAAGAACCGGTTGAGGTGATGGATCGTGAGGTGAAAACACTTAAGTGAAGCAAGATACCCATAGTCAAAGTTCGTTGGAACTCGCGATGTGGACCGGAATTCACGTGGGAATGTGAAGATCAAATGAAGCTTAAGTATCCTCAACTATTCGAGACGATGCCTGCAGATAAAGGTATTGATTTCAATTTTGGGACGAAATTTCTTTCAACATGGGGATGATGTGACAACTCATCCAAAACTCACTAGATTTTGATTTCTGTGTGCCAATGCAGTAGACCAGTGATGGAACACTCTCACCATGTAATGCAATTTTCGGGACGAAAATTCTTTCAACATGGGGATAATATGACATCCGGTAATTTTCCGTTACCAAACTCCGTTAGTTCCGTTAAGTCTTGCATACACGTGTCGTAAGTACACACTAGTAGTCGTTGAACGTTGGTAACGTAATAATAATAATCTATGATAAACAATGATAATCTAATTAATAACGTTGATTATTAGTTGTGATTATGTGATTCATGATTTTATAGATTTTAAATATTTATTTTGTAGATTTTACGCGATAACGTGACTACGGGTTGTATATATATATATATATATTATGTGTTGTGTGACTTATTGTAAATGTTTATGATTATGATTATTGGTTAATAATACTTATGCTTTGTAGTTGAAAATTATTTAAAAGTGTTAGAAAGGTTAGTTTTTATAAAACACAAATAAAAGGGTTAATCTTGTAAATGGTCATTAAACTAAAAGTTACCAAAATTACAACCCTAAACCCACCCCAAACCCCATTTTCGGCCGCAACACTCATCCCACACCCCCTTTCATTCGAAATTGACCCTAACACAAGCAAAGCAAATCGATTTTAGTGGAATCCAAGTACTACAAGTTGATTTCAAGTGTAAATCACCATCTAAACTCATCTAAAGGTTAGTATTATGTTGTTCTTGCGATTTTTAGGCTCTTGAGGAACCCTAATTTGAAAATGTTGATGATAATATGAAATTGATGATGATTCCATGTTAGTTTGATTGTACAGATGCTAGATTAGGTGTCAATTTCATGTTTTACAATGGATTTTGATGTTCTAGTCATATTAGGTCAAACTAGAAACTTGATTTGGGGAAATTTCATAATTGATCAAATTGATGGTTGTTTGATGATTCCATGATGTTAGTTTGATCAGATGAGTGCTAGAATACATTGATCTTGCAAGATATTGATGAATTGGAAGTTTTGTTCATATGTTACTAATAATAGTAACTTTATTTTGCATGCAATGTTGAATTGTTAATGTATTGATGTTATAGATGTGTTTATGATGATAATTGGATGTTAGATTGTTGTATGAACATTAGTAATTCAAGATTACATGCTAGAATCCATACATTACTAAAGATAGTAACTTTTTAGATATGAATTGATGAATTATGTTAGTTTGATGTTGTTGATCATGCTTAGGGGTTACTATGAACTTGAAATAGTATATTATTGATGAATTATGTATACATTGGGTGTTTAGTAGATTTTGGAATGTACTTTCCCAAAAGGGAAACTTTATTTTTGATGAACTTTGGATATGATGGTTTGGACATGTTCTTGATAATAGGATCATGCTAGAGTGTTTATTATGGATATATAATGTGTTAGAATGTGTTAATGGTGTTGTATGAATGCTTAGTTGATCATGTGGGATTGATGAACCTTGATGATCATGTATGGTATTGAATGTTGATTAGTAACTAGGACATCATGTTTGGGACTGGAAATTGATCATCTTGATGTATGTTGAATGTAATGGACATGTTGAATGTGTTGTGGCTAGTATGGATGATTAATTGGTAAATTATCTGTTTTGGCCTGTATATGCTAATTCATAGTTATAGGTCATATGAGTAGGTTATGCATGATTTGACCTTTATATGGTGCACTCGTTGTGTTATGGATACACTGAGCATGCTAGATGTTAAGGACTTACATAACTTGTATGACATTTACATAGTATGATGATCTAAGCAATGCATTGGGAATGTAGCACCATATGTGATCCATTGGAATGTTAACCATGTATGATATATGATCATGTCTGTTTAAATGGTTTACAACACATAATGTCACTAACGGGTCAAACGGGTCAACTATGTCACGTGTGTGTTTTCTTTATAAAACCTTGAGTTCTTTGATTGTAGAGCACTTAGAGTTTCCTTGGGATTTCTGTGTACATGTACTTATGTACTTGTGTGTTCTAGGTAACCTTTGAAGGTTGTCTTTCCACTTGTTCTTGTCAAGGTAAGCCTTAGATATCTATCACGCGTATCAGGTGAGTTCATGCCCCACTCTTTATTTAAATCTCTTTTGAGGGAGATAGCATACTGGTAATCTCACAAACGCTTTATGTATTTAAGTTGTGTATAATATTAATATAGTGCTGTTTATCATAGAAAGGTCCTCACACTTTCGAATTGTTAATATTGAATAGCGGGGAAACTTGGGTAGTACTACTGGGTCTGACGAGCCCCACCTGTGTGACTCGAGGTCAACCGGGTGCAATTTGTCCTATGAACATTTGTCACGACATGGTAAGTCGTGACAGGAGGCAAAAACTATCACAGTCAGCTTCAATTGCGAAATCACTATGAATTAATATTTATTGTTAATAGACTAGCTATCTGTTACAATACACTGCTTATATATATATCACAATTGTTAAACTATTAATGTTTAAACGCAAACTCTTGAATTCTCCAACCACTGTGTTGACATTTTAGTATGCTATTCTCAGGTCGATAACTCAGCTTGCAAATAGGAGCACAGCACGAGTCGAGCATACATTCTAAGATTTAAACTATAAACACATTTGCTTGTCTTTACATTCTGGGTTTTTAAACAGTTGGTTGGCGCATGTTTTGCCATTTATGCATTTCAGTATTTCAGGTTGTTTAAATTTACAAAACGCTTCCGCATGGTTTTAAAGTTTGAACTCTGGTTTGGTTTATATTAAATATGGCATATAGAGTCGTTCCGAGTAACTATTGACTGTGATCCTAGTTTGTTCACACGCCTCGCGGTAAAACTCCGCACGTGGATTTTGAGGGTGTGACATCTACCTAAAAATCAACCCTTTTATCATCCAAGCCAACCTTTGAGTCAAGTAAACCTCTGACCTTAGAGGAATTCAAGGAAATCAAGAAAAAGCTCATCAACTGTACTACTCTGAGCGAAATTTATTGTGAATAGGAATCCATCAAGCTAACATTTGTTGATGGATCCTCCAGTTTCCTCACAAGAGAGAAATTTTTTGATCTGCCTAGGGGAACCCTGAACTAGGCACTTCAGCTTTTGGCAACCAACTCTGATTCTCTCTATAAAGAGGAGAAGATGCTAAGGAGAAGACTGGTAATTCTCTTGGACACTAGGAAGGGGAACAAGCTGCCAAATCAACCCCTATTCCTAGGAAGAAAATTGTCCAATGGAGATTTAAGGACTCTTCTCATAACTTTGTTGTGGAAAGAGAGAATGGCGAAGTCAGTAGACTTAACACTACATCTCTGCTTCACTCAATCAAATTTGACATCGTTGAGTTAGCAGAGAAGCCATTCTCCAACACCTCCAGCTCTCAGACTGCTGCTCACATCCAAAATCATCTAAGCAGCCTTCACCTTGCTGAGTTAACTGCAACAGCAAGGAATGAAGATGAGAAAACATGTTGAAAAAGAAGGAACAATCAAAGGAAACACTTTCCTTCAAATAATTGAAGATCCTGACGTGGAACCTATAGTTAGATGGGAGTATTACTACAACTCCCATCAACTATCTCTTTTCCGAGGGCCATAACAAAGGGTACATATGATCCAAGGTAATAGACTGGATTTATTATCAACAAAGGATCTATACCAAATACTCAGCACCACTTCTGGAAAGAACAAGGAGACAGACAAATATCTGCTCTCCTTGGTGCTAAGAGTTTTGAGAAGTAAAAGACAATGAGGTTTTGGTAGCATCAGCCTAGGGGGAATTTGTTGGATATATGAGGCTAGTGCAACCAAAACTACACTTAGAACAATTTTGGTGCAACAGTGAAGGACTTTCAAAGATAAAGGCTGCACTTCCAAAGATTAAAGATAAAAGAACTTCCAAAGAGGAATCATGTCTTTTGAAGACATAGTCATCTCTCTTTCACAGTATCAACACTTAAGAAGGTTTCAAGACAATGACTTTCTAAGCATAGAGTCTTGAAGACTAGCAAAAGTCTTAGAAAAAGTAAATTCTTCCAAAGCCAGTTAACCTTTGGAATAACTACTATGAACCAGTGGATGTTAGTAGGTCCCTCTGACAAGCCGCTACAACCTCTGAGACACTGCATGACGTTTTCTCATTCCCATGTAGTTGACCTTACTTTAGTTCACTGTTCATTCCTTATCAGTTAGTACAGTTACTAACTTTAGTTGGTAAACAAAAAGGTAAGTCATGGACATACCATGACTACCTTATCTACGATATTATTTTATTCTAGAAACCTTACTTCTAGCAATGTAATATTTGTTTAGTAAGTAAGTTTCCAGCTGGTTGTCTTTTGTATAGCCTACTGTAGATAGTAGTATATATAGTTCTCATTGTAAGCTTATAAGAGCATGCTTGTAAGAGTCTTGTAAACTTTGAGTTGAGATTTAATATATACAAGTATCTTGAAAACCATTTATTGTATCTTGCTTACTTAGTATATTATTATCAACTCTTAGAGGATTCCGCTTCATCATTTAGGGAGCAACTTAGTGTGTTAAACAGTGAACACTTGTCTTGAGTGACTTGTATCGATCCTGCACCAAGTTATAGACCTAGCATTACGTTCACATATGTGGAGTTGGATAGATGTATAGTGGTATAGAGTTATTATGTTTGTGTGGTCCTAATACTTAATGTATTTAATTTGATAAAAGTTAATATCTCAAGTGGCTAATGTGTAAATTGTGATGGTTAAATTGATTTGTAAGTCTATTTATAAGGGATAGTTAATGTTTTTTCTTCCTTTGTTTTCTCCAAGCGTTTTCTTCAATAGAGAAAAGAAAAACCCTAACACCATTAATAAAATTCATCTATCTTACTTGAAGGGATCATGAATCTTAATCAAGATCATCACAACTTCATCTTTTTCAATGAATATTTGACCAGAACGAGTTGAACATGTGACCTGCTTAGTGATTATGTTTGGGGGATACATACTAGCCGGTCAAAATGAATGTGGTAGCGGACACACTGATTATGAAAGAAAGAACTAAACCTCTTATTACACAAGCATTTAGAATGACATTTCAGTAAGACTTGAGACCTCAAATTTTAGTAGTGCATAAGGAAGAACTAAAGGAAGTTAACATTCTAGGGTTAGTCATGCTGATGTCAAAAAAGATCAAGAGGTGTATCCAGGGTTTACAAGTGGATCTACGTAGAAATATGATCGCCGCCTAACCAGGTATGATCAAGTTAGTAGTGGATTTGGCGGGAAACCTCTATGATGAATCGGAGGGAGTGCCAGTGGTTGAGGCGAAGAAGAAGTGGAATGGTGAAGGGAATAGGAACAAAAACACATTTCAGAAATAATGGTGTTGCATTGGTGGAAAAGAAGGCAAGAGTGGATGATCGGATGATGACCAACTGAGGGTACTAGTGGGGAAAGGAATGTAGAAAGTGTGGAAAGGCTCATAGTCACGACTATAGGATGGGAACAAAGTTATGTTTTAGATATGGGAAAATAGGATATATTATAACAACCCTAAAAGATTAGGTTAATATTTTATACTATTATTTTGTTAAGTTACTACCATTAGGTTTTGCTTCTCTCATCTAACCGTATGTATGCTCGTTAAACATGCATACTCATGAAACTTAAAAAATAGATTAATAAGCTTCGCTAATCACTTTAGTATAACCTAAGACTTTTGTAAAGCTTACTCTTAACATACACTTTTTTAACCGACCTGAATCAATTCTAATCTAACCCTACTAAATTAAAACCAAATAAACACCTCATATTACCTACCTAAACCACCAAATTAACTACCTAAACTTATTTAGTTAAACTAAAAAGAAAACAAATAAATCAAGACAAGCATTGAAACAGAAGTATGCATGAAAATTACACCACAACAATTCAAAACCCAACATCACTTCTTCAATTAACACCTCATCCCATCATAATTATCACTGCCGCCCATGATCACATGTTCATTGTTGATCTCCTCCAACCATAACTATGTAATCTTCATATAAAACCATACATGCATGCATGCGTTTGACATGCACCTTAATATATCCATCACTCCGTTCTCGACACCATCCTTCTTAATGCAACACCATCGGTAACCGTAACCATCACCTTTACTCCATCACTAAGGTAACCCACTCCCTCACTATATCTTTCTATATTATCACATATATACAAGTATAAATATATACACACCCACAGTTCACCGTCCTCAACTATCTCTACCTCTCGTTCCACCACAACCGACCACCATCTCAAAACCACCATCACGCCACCATCGTACCACCATATCACACCCTATCTTTAAGGGTCATTGAACACCACTGCAATACCATCAAAACCCCATCACCAAGTATCAACTACCTATTTCTGACACCATATATACTTTCTCCCTCTAGAACTCAACTAAACATCCATGCTCCAGCCCTATACCACCTTAAACATCACCGTGAACCACCGCCAAATTGTCATAACCCGCCCCCGAACCACCGTTTTGCTAAAAGCAACTCCACCGCCTTTTCTCTCACTAGAAAACTCTAGGTTTCTCTTTCTAAAACTTGACACGTGAAAACCTGCAATGAACATTAGATAATTTTATACTAAATAGTTAAGACTCGTTGGTTTTAACCCATATTTTTACGTATATATTTAAGTTGATTCAAATATTACATTTTATAATGGTATTTGACAAAATTTATAAAAATATAAAAAAAGTCTATTTATGTAAAAATAATATTACATGATCAAACTATCTTTGTACATTCATTAGAATAATTTTTAATTTTAAAATTGTTATTTTGATTATTTGATTTTATAATAATAATAATAATAATAGTAGTAGTAGTAGTAAATAAATAGTTATAGTAACTTTTATTTAATTCTTATTTACTTAATTATTTATTTACTTATATAAAAATGTTAATTATAAGAATTACACTGTAAAACAAAAACCATCAAGTAAGTCTTCGCAACCCTTTTATATTCACTTTAGGGGTGAAAAAATGCTCATATCTATTTACTGAACTTTGTTATGATTTGCAATTATTTAAGACGTTCTTTTTACTATTATGCACTTGCATTGACTGTGTGTATACACAACCATTAATTCTCTATGAACCGATGGATCGAATGGCTAGTACTACTTGGGGGAAAACCTCCACGCAGAGTATATTCTGTTGATAGGCAAACAAAACACTAAGACCTGTAGTGCCACGGAGCCTATAGGGTCGTTATGACATATTATCTGCACATGCTTATTCTTTGACGGTTCTAGTGCCTATATTTGGGATTCAATACATACTATATATGATTATTATTATAATTAATAATGTTTGTGTTTTGTAGTTAAAGGTTGTTAAAAGTGCTAAAAAGGCTAATTTTTATAAAAAGTAATTGAGGAGGACTTAAATAGTAATTCTTAATTAAGTTTTAAAAAAATCCCAACCCTAGCTCCCACTCCTTTACATTCGTGAACTCCCTCCTAACATCCCATTATTTGCGATTTTGATCAAGAACAAGCACAGGCATTGATTTTTGCTTTAGTTTCAAGCATGGCAAGGTGCTAGCAAGTTCAATTCTTGATTTCTACGTGATTAAATGTTAGATTTTGATTGATTTTCATAGTTCTTAATTCATGAAGAACCCTAGTTCAATTAACATGATTAAGCTGAAATTAAATAGTATGACGTTAGTTTATGTGGATTATGCAAGAAAGTCATGGATTTGATGTGTAGTTCATACCTTGCTATAAGTAGAAACTTTTGGTATGAGATTTGGGAATTATGAAGAATGGATGATGTTTGTCATGTTTAGATGAATGTTATGAACTTGATTAGGTATAAAGTGGATGAATTTATGAATGAATTAGATGTTAGATTGATTTTGGGTGTTACTTTCCGGAAAGGAAAACTTTATTCATGTAGATCATTGGATATTATGAATTGGGCATGTTCATGATGTTAGGATCATGTTAGAATGCTTGTTGATAATGTGTTAGATTGTGTTGATTGAATTGTATGGATGCTTAATGCACTACTTGGGATATCTAGGTTCTTATGGAATACTACATGATGATGGATTATGCTAGGAGATTATGGAACTATGCTTGGAGTTATGATAGATTATTATGATGTACAATTTACTAGTTAAAAATGTTATTGTTGATTTTTTGAGATTCACATGATTTGTATGTGTGGATTCTCGATTCGAACGGAATCTTTGAACATGGATCTTAGGATTCAAATTGTTAGATAAAAAATCATGAGAAGATGCTAAAATTAATAATGTTTAATGATAATTTTTGTTGATTGTTTGATCATGTATTGATACATGTAAGCATATGATTTACAACAATCATCATAGGCCCATGATCTAAGGATTTGGTAATGGAGTGGGTTTTCTCCAAAACTCCACCCTTACAAATGACAATGATTATGATATTTATACTAGTCTAAGAATTACAATAAATTAAAATGTAAAGCCTAGACTAAGTATTTTTTTGAGTTTTATTGACTTTTGATCTTTAATTATTTATCTTAATTGTTGATTGGAAATCTTCAATTTCTTTAAAGGTAATTGTTGGTTCAGGCCCCTTAGATGCACACACTCAAAACATAAACTCACACTAACTGTGTTATCTTCGATTGATTAAAAAGAGAGTAAATATATGCAAACAAATACTACTCTATATATAATGAAAAATACACACTAAAATCCCACGTGATATCATGCTCCATGATCTCCAAATAACTCGGTCAAGCTAACTACCAAGTCAAACTAATTAAATTTACCTAGAATAACATAGCCTAAAGTTAAACATTAAACAATGTAAAAATACCAAATAACTACCCGTGAACTTAACCCGATTAACCCAACATTCACCCCCTTAATCAGTTTGTTCACATCACTCATTCACAATAGTCAAATCACCATCTTCTTCATCTTGACTTCTCCCGGACACACGACCTCCACCTCGATCATGTCCAAAGTCTTCAATAACCACAACATCTAACATGGCATCCCGCTGGAACCCCGCTCATTAACGTCTTGACTCTTCACGGATCAACAACCTCTTCCCTGGTCACGTCCAAATCCAACCGACTTGAACTCCAACGCCATAATATTATCACAACCATCTTGTATTAACAACGTGTACCTTTTCCCGATCAATTATGTTCCAAGAGACTTCTACCACCGACTACGAAAACAAAGCCACCGCCTTTAATGTTTTCTTTCTTCCGCCAAACAAAACCGAATCCATAGCCACCTGCTTTGACGGATCCTTAACGCCCATTTTTCACGCTCATACGCTGGTAAGACTCTTATCCAAAACAACTTGATCAAAGTTCATTGATCACCTGCGTACTACAACATCCTACAGCAGCACCCCCTGCTGTGATCACTTCTAACAGCCACAGAACGCTGATGTTCATCGCCGGACACCACCGTCGTCTCTATCGGCAGTTCCCCGCGACAACGCATGACCCGAACACCATTCCGCCAACTCCGTCTCCTACTGTAGAACAGTCCCAAAACAGCCACCTGCTATCCCGAAACACGCCGGTTCCCTGCTGCGTTTGCCCTGCAACAAAGGACTACCCTTCGACGGTCGACTCTCAAACCGGCCTTCTCCGCCTCTCGAGCCTTAGGCTCTGATACCAAATGTTGGTTCAGGCCCCTTAGATGCACACACTCAAAACACAAACTCACACTAACTGTGTTATCTTCGATTGATTAAAAAGAGAGTAAATATATACAAACAAATCCTACTCTATATATAATGAAAAATACACACTGAAACTCCACGTGATATCATGCTCCATGATCTCCAAATAACTCGGTCAACCTAACTACCAAGTCAAACTAATTAAATCTACCTAAAATAACATAGCCTAAAGTTAAACATTAAACAATGTAAAAATACCAAATAACTACCCGTGAACTTAACCCGATTAACCCAACAGTAATTGACCCACAATACTCCCCCTAAATTGATGATTTCTAACATAAAGAATGAAGCTTGATGTTGATGATGTTTGCTGATTTTGATGATCATGTTGATGAGAGGCTGAATTTGCTGCTGATACGCTACTGATCCACTGCTGAAACGCAGCTTGTTTACTGCCGTTAATGCTGCTGTTCTGTTGCTGAATTAACTGTTGTTATGCTGCTGAATTTGGCTGCTGTTATGCTACTGAATTTGGCTGCTTTTATGCTGCTAAAGGAGGCTTGTTGTGCTGCTATTCGTTGCTGATATAGTGTGAATTGGCTGCTGTTAAGCTGCTGTTTTGTTCATCCATAGAAGTTGAGATTTCATGTCCGTAGATGGAAATTACATGTCCGCAGATATGGTGTTTGTTGAATTTTGATCAACTGATGTTCATCCGTAAATCAATTGCACATCCGCTGAAGTTGTTGTTGGGAATTTTGGTTAACTGTTAAAACATCCGTAGATGTTGATTTGGCTAAGGCATGAGTCCGCAAATGATTATTTCAACAACAAGTTGTCCGTAGGTGATGGTGCTATCTGTTGATGATTTTGCTGCTGAATGGAGTTGTACATGCTGCTGCTGAAGTTGTACATGCTGCTGCTCAACAAGTGCAATAACTTACCTATCAAATCAGCTCTTGTTCATAACCAAACGAACAAGTTTTGATGTTGATGTTGCTAAAATTATTTTCAAATGATGTTGTTTGTTGATGATCAATTGAACACAGATTTTGATTCAAAATCATATTCAAATTTGAATAATGATTAAGAGCACCAAGCATACCAAAACCCCAATTACTCATGCTATGATTCGATTAGGAATCACTTGATTTTGTTGTTTTGATTGTTGAAATGATGTAGTAACAACTTGAATCTGGATCAAATTAACTTGTTGATGCAATTCCATGCTCTAGATCTGAGAATTTTTTGAAAACACCAAGAACACACAGACACTAGTGTGTGTAAATGCTCATCTACTGTTAAAATCAGATCCAAATTGATTCAAACATGATTGTTTTGCTTTCTGATTGATGAATCTATCATAGAATGATCAAACAACATCAATTTCATGCTGATTTCAGCAGATCCATCATCAAATCATTAGATCTCGTGAAGAACTCCAAAAACTTTTTCTCTAAGTTTTCTTCAAATCTTCACTAATTTCAGCAATATAACCATGAAATTCAATCAAAAACAATATGATTCCAGCAACTCTAGCTTTGATACCAATTGTGGAATCCCGATTCGAACGAAATCCTTGAGCATGGATCATAGGATTCAAATTGTTAGATCAAAAATCATGAGAAGATGCTAAAATCGATAATGTTTAATGATAATTTTTGTTGATTGTTTGATGATGGATTGATTCATGTACCCATATGATTTACAACAATTATCATAGGCTCATGATCTAATGATGTGGTGATGGAGTGGGTTTGCCCCAAAACTCCACCCTTACAAATGATAATGATTATGCTGTTTATACTAGTCTAAGAATTACAATAAATTACAATGTAAAGCCTAGACTAAGTATTCTTTTGACATTTGTTGACTTTTGATCTTTAATTCTTCATCTTCATTATTGATTGGAAATCTTCAATTTCTTTGAAGGTAATTGACCCAATAGTATGGTAAACTATGGTGGTATGATGAGCTTTATAGAACTTAGGGTTTATAATGCGGCATATGTGAACAACTTGTGTGATAACCATGTGTAATGAGTTGTTATACTGGGTCAAACAAGAATTCAATTAACATGTCACCAACGGTTCAAACGGGTCAACTAGGTCAAATGAGTCTTGTTTTTCCAAAACCTTGGGTCAACGTGTTTATTGAGCACTTAGGGTTATTAAACATTCTGTGTACACGTACTTATGTACTTGCATGTTCTAGGTAACCTTTGATAGCTTGTCTTTCCACTCGTCGTTAGCTCTTTGTTATTGTTTACTTACGCATTAGGTGAGTTCGATGCCCCACTTTTATTTACTCTCTTTTTGGGAGAGAAAGCATACTTTGTTTTAAAACGCTTTACTATTTTAACATGTGTTTAGTAAGACATAATGTGTTATACCATAGAAAGCTCTTACACTTTTGAATCGTTAATTAAGGAATCTAGTGGGAAATCTTGGGTAGTGTAAGGCTCCGCTCCCGGGTACCTCACAGTTGGTCGTCATCACACATAAAAGCATATATTTGATATAAACTTAATAAAATAATGCAGCGGAACTTTATAAAGAGGGTCATCTCATTTTATCATAAAAGCTTTTACAATGCATTACATCGTTGACTTGGTTACAAAATACAAGCTTTCTTTACATTGCCTAGCTTTACTATGATTGCTGCTGAAGCATATGAAACCGGGGATTTGTTAAATAATCCCGTTTATGTGAAACCTCAACAATCATAGGGTCATATACAGTGACCTCTATTATAAAAACATAAAATTATTCATCATAAAGAAGATTCCTTAAGTACTTCCGTACATCGGAACCCTTAAGGAACTCTTGACACTCTCATGCAACATACTTTGTTACATGTATTATGCACCCGCACTTCCAGTGCGTGTAGCATTATCAAAAGGAGAATGCCATCCCAAAAGAGCTGAGTAGCCGCCTCGTGCCATCTCCAGCAACGCTACCTGCCAACTGGAAACACATAAAAAGTCAGCGTTGCTGAGTGAGTTCTAGTTTTATAATAAACATATTATATTTCCATTAGAAACCGTTCTTTCACGTGATCATACATCATACGCACACAGAGATAATATTCATTATTATCTTCATCGTTCTTTATACATCATCATCTTTAACTTCTCAGATGGATCCTGTCAGGCTTTACCCACTTCATAGCACTCGGCTATGATTACTGTGGTCGAATGACAAGGATCCCGTTTCATTCTTACTTGCACATTGAATTCTGATGTACCAATAACATATGCTATACCCCGATCAGTCTTAGCTACTGGGCCGTGAATCAATAGAGCGTATGCCACAGTAGCCTTAACTACTGGGCCGTGAATCTAAGCGTATGCCACAGTACTAGTAGGTAAGCGGTAGTGGTACCATGACCATGGCCAATCACAAAGAAGGACCAATCGACTTATTCAATGTTTGCAAGACTTAATTCGTTCATTCGTTAATGCATGTATCCATCATCTTATTACTCATTCATTCGTTCATTAATACATGCATTCGTCATCGTGTTCCTCTTTCATTATCTTTCACTTTACGTACATAATACTTTGTTCGTTCATCGTCATAATACATGAGTCGTGAAAGATATACATACATCATCATAAGGAACACACACCCATCATACATACATCATCATACATAGCATCATACATACATAGCATACATCATCAGTCATCTACAGGCACTTACTTCCGTATCTTTCCCGAAAGCCGGGACTTAACTATACATCATTTTGGGTACAACAACCCTAATTGTCCCTCCTAGACCTTGGGGACCCATGCTAGGACCTCATACAACATGCCCAAGTCCACTATCATACCTTAAACGTTCATCACAACATTATACCCAAATGGGCCATACATACATATTTCAATAAACAGGTTTATATGTGTTCCAGCCCCAAAATCATTTAAAACAAGGAAATGAGGGGTCCTAGAAACTCACCTGTGCTTGACAAACAACTTCTCCATCAAGCTTTAAAGACGTGGGTCACACTACACTGCCTACAGTTAACTTAACACTCAAAAGAGTTAATTTCTGCCTAATTTCGCTACTAAGTTCGCTGATAGTTTCGCCCGTAATTTCGCCCATAATTTCGCCAGGCGAATCAGCAGTTTCGCTGCTAGTTTCGCTGCTAGTTTCGCTGGGCAGCACTCTGCCAGTTTCGCTGGATAGATTCGCTACCTTGAGCGCCCAACTTTCGTTGGAATTCCCTAGTTTCGCGGTGTCTAAGGGTCAACCTGGGCATTAGCGAAGTTATCATAGAAACTGTAGTTTCGCCCGAGCGAAAATGTAGTTTCGCTTCAGCGAAACTGTAGTCTCGCTGAAAATCCTCCTAGGTTCGCTGGACGAACCTATAGATTCGCTGGATGAGTGCTTAATTTCGCAGAACGAGCAGAAATTTACGAATCAGCTCATTTTAACCCAAAAATCCAATCTTTTCCACCCAAACCCTTGGGTTATTATCCAGGAACCTAAATCTAAGCTTCTTACATGTTTTATTACCCAAAATCGTGCGTTTTTGGGCGATTTGTGCCACTTTTAAAACCCCAAAAACCCAAACCCGGGTTTTTCACCAAATGGAGCAATTATACTACGTTTCTTACCTCGATTCTTGTTGTTTAGGAGTCCACGAACACCAGCCATCGATTCTTGACCAACCGAGCCTCGATCTAACACTTTCTCTCTCTACACTTTCTCTCTCTACACTTTCTCTCTCCAGAAATGGGTGTTTGAGTGCAAATGAGAGTTGTTCAGCTGATCCATCTATATATATGCCAGGCGTTCCCGCGATCCCAAACTCGTTAAACTCGTGACCCGAAGGGTTAACTCGGTCTAGTGCCCACAACCATTTTATATTTATTAAATGGTTTTCGTCTAAGCCCATTATTATTTCTTGATTCGCTTAGAAAAATTTCCTGGTGTTACAAGTCCACCCCCCTTATTTAGGTTTCGTCCCCGAAACCTGTTATTCATCGAACAGACATGGGTAATGTTGTCTCATCTCCTCTTCGGTCTCCCACGTAGACTCGGATCCCTTCCTGTGCCTCCCCTGTACACGCACAAGAGGAACCACTTTATTCCTTAACCTCTTTTCTTTACGATCAATGATTGCCACTGGTTGCTCCACGTAATTGATCCGTTCGTCTACTTCAATATCCTCCAGTGGAACAATCATATCTTCATCAGCTAAGCACTTTCTCAGATGAGATACATGGAATGTGGGATGAATTCCATTTAACTCATCTGGCAGTTCAAGTCGATAGGCTACATCTCCTACTCGTGCGAGGATTCGGAAAGGTCCTATATATCTCGGGCTTAGCTTGCCTCGTTTCCTGAATCGGATAATGCCTTTCCAGGGCGAGACCTTCAACATGACTCGGTCACCAACCTTGAACTCTATTGGTCTCCGCCTCTTATCCGCATACGACTTTTGCCTATCTTTCGCCGCCTTCATGAAGGCTTTGATCTTTTCTAACTTCTCAGTCGTTGCTTCAACTACCTCGACACCTCCCAGTTCCTTCTGCCCAATGTCTCCCCAACATACGGGCGTCCTACATTTCCTACCGTATAACATCTCGTAAGGTGGCATGCCAATGCTGGCATGATAACTGTTATTGTACGAGAATTCTGCTAATGGCAAGTGATCGTCCCAACTTCCTCCAAAATCGATCACACACGCCCGAAGCATGTCTTCGAGTGTCTGGATCGTCCTCTCAGACTGGCCGTCCGTCTAAGGGTGATAAGCTGTGCTGATATGTAGTCTCGTCCCCATCGCATCATGGAATCTTTTCCAAAATTTCGATGTAAAACGTGTGTCACGATCAGACATGATGGACACCGGCACGCCATGACGAGCTACGATTTCTTTGATGAACAAATCCGCCAATCTTTCAGATGAATACGTCTCGCGGATCGGTAAGAAGTGGGCGCTTTTCGTCAAACGGTCAACTATCACCCATATAGCATCATACCCTTTCGGGGTACGTGGTAGTTTCGTGATGAAATCCATGGTGATATGCTCCCACTTCCATTCGGGTATATCCAACGGCTGGATTTTCCCGTACGGTTTCTGGTGTTCCACCTTCACTTGAAGACAAGTGAGGCACTTACTCACGTACTCCGCTACATCACGTTTCATACCCAGCCACCAATAATCTTTCTTCATATCGTGATACATCTTGGTAGCCCCAGGATGAATGGAGTACCGAGCCTTATGGGCTTCGTCCATTATCTTTCCTCGTAGATCCCCGTATCGAGGAATCCACATCCGCCCAAATCGGGTCTTAACACCAAGAGTGTTCTCTCCCAATTCCGTAACTAGACCTCTCATCCTTTCGGAGTTAAGACGATCTTCTTTCAAAGCCTCGTCTTGAAACTCCTTAACCTGTGTCATCACTAGCTGATAAGCTTTTACCCGAATCGGCTCGGGCCTTTCCTTTCGGCTAAGGGCATCCGCCACCACGTTGGCTTTGCCCGGATGGTAGTGGATCTCATAATCATAGTCTTTGATCAGCTCTAACCATCGCCTTTGCCTCATGTTCAGATCTTTCTGCTCGAAGAAGTACTTCAAGCTTTTGTGGTCCGTGAAGATGGTGCACTTCGTCCCGTATAGATAGTGCCGCCAAATCTTCAACACAAAAACCACCGCAGCTAGTTCTAGATCGTGTGTGGGATAGTTGACTTCGTGGGTCTTTAGTTGTCAGGACGCATAGGCTATTACTCTTCCGCGTTGCATCAATACGCAACCTAGCCCAGAATAAGATGCATCCGAATAGACCACTAAGTCCTCATTTCCCTCGGGCAATGTCAAGACAGGAGCTTGTGTCAGTCTCATCTTCAATTCCTCAAAGGCATCCTCCTGTTCTCCACCCCACACGAACTTTACGTCCTTACGAGTCAATTTCGTCAAAGGTGAGGCTATCTTTGAAAAGTCTTGAATAAATCTTCTATAGTAGCCTGCCAATCCCAAGAAGCTGCGAATCTCGGATGACGTCTTTGGCGACTTCCATTGCATCACGGCCTCAACCTTTGCTGGGTCCACCATTATTCCCTGAGCATTTACCAAGTGACCCAGAAATTGCACCTCGCGTAGCCAGAAAGTACATTTGGAGAACTTAGCATACAGTTTCTCCCTTCTCAAAGTCTCCAACACTTCCTGAATGTGACCGACATGCTCTTCTTCGCTTCTCAAATAAATCAGGATATCATCGATGAACACAATCACTGATTTATCTAACATTGGCCGACACACTCGGTTCATCAAATCCATAAAAGCAGCCGGCGCATTGGTCAAACCAAAAGACATGACAAGGAACTCGTAGTGACCATAGCGCGTTCGAAAGGCTGTTTTAGGAATGTCCTGCTCCTTCACTTTCAATTGATGGTAGCCAGATCGAAGATCTATCCTCGAGAACCAACTGGCACCCTGGAGCTGGTCGAACAAGTCGTCGATCCTTGGTAACGGATACCGATTCTTTATCGTCAATTTGTTCAACTCACGGTAGTCGATACACATTCTCATGCTACCGTCCTTCTTCTTCACAAACAAGACCGGAGCACCCCAAGGTGAGATACTCGGTCGAATAAACCCCTTATCTAGCAGTTCTTGCAACTGCTCCATCAACTCTTTCATCTTCGTCGGAGCCAAGCGATACGGTGCCTTGGCGACTGGTTGAGCACCCGGTATCAGGTCGATCTGGAATTCGATCTCTCGGTCAGGTGGCAATCCCGATAAGTCTTCGGGAAACACGTCTGGAAAGTCACGCACAACTGGTACATCGGATAGTTGTGGAGTTGGCGTCTCTACATTCTTTACATAACATAAGTAGGCGCTACATCCGCGCCTCATACACTTTCCCGCCACCGCCATCGAGATCACCTTCGGAATCGTCGTAACTCGATCGCCATATATTGTCACCGGACTTCCGTCAGCCGCCGTCAGCCTAATCATTTTCCTTCGGCACACGATATTCGCTTCGTAGGTTGCTAACCAATCCATCCCTAATACTATATCAAATCCTCCTAGGGGCATCACATGTAACTTGGCTGCAAACCTATGACCTTCTAATTCTATGGCATAGTCCTCTATCACATCCGTAACCCTAGTGGATTTACCAATAGCAGTTTCTACGTCAAAGGACTCATCAAGGCATTTACTCCTAACAGGCAGTTTAGCACAGAAGGTAGTAGAAATAAAACTCCTACTGGCACCCGAATCAAATAACACAGAGGCTAAAATTTGGTTTATCATGAACGTACCGGACACAACGTCAGGGTCCGTCCTAGCCTCTTCTTGCGTCATCGTGAACGCCCTGGCCTTTGCCCTCGGTGCTTCTCCTCCCGTCTTCTTCTCCCCTGAGCCCTCAGCCTTCGGCTTCTTGCAATCTCTGCTTATATGCCCACTTTCCCCACAGTTAAAACACTTGCCCATCCGGCAATCCTTTGACATATGCCCTGCCTTCCCGCACCTGAAACAGATGTTGGATCCCCACTTGCACTCCCCCGAGTGCTCTCTCCCACATTGGCCACACTTCCTCAACCCTGCTCCTGACATTACCACCCGGCGGTCATCCACCCTTGCCTTCTTGTTACTCGTCGAGGTATCACCTCGACCAAATCTCTTTCCCTGCCAACTTTTCTCGCCACCTCCCTTCTTGCCACTCTCAGCCTTCACCACCCTAGCCCTTTCATCGTATAGCGGCCCAGCCAAATCTACTGCCGACCTAAAAGTACTTGGTCGGGCAGTAATCAAGTGCGTGCGGATGTCGGCCGGCAGCCCCTGGATATACCGGTTGATCTTTCGAGACACCGGCGTCACCTGGTCCGACACCATTCTAGCCATGTCATTAAACTTGGTGGTGTACTATTGGTGGGTCATCGTCCCTGCCTCCAGCTGCAGAAACTCTCTCTCAACCTTGTCCATTTCTCGACGAGGACTGAACTCCTCGATCACCATCCTTTTCAGTTCGGACCACTTCATCTTTCCAATGGCCCTGCTACCCTCAGCCTGGACTATGTTGTCCCACCAGCATAAGGCCGACCCCGTAAAAGAATGGGTAGCAAACTTCACCTTCTTGTCCTCCTGACAATCACTAATATCGAGGACAACCTCCATTTCCCTCACCCATTGGTGAGCATCAGCAGCGGTGCCAGAGCCATCAAAAGTAGGGGGCTTGCACCTCATAAACGCCCTGTAGTTACAACCTCGTGTTGTCTCAGGCACTGACTCCTCCTCCTCTTCCTCTTCTTCATCATCAGAAAGAACCGTTTCCGGCTCTTGCTGCTGCTGTCTTCCTGAGGATCGATTCCTCCCTCGCCTCTCATCTTCGCGTACAGCCTTTATCACCTCGGTCAGTACAGATGGTAAGATCGTCTGCATGACCTGGTGCACCTCCTCGACCACTGCCTCTTTTACCGAGGCCCTCAAATCAACACTCTCATCCACTACCTCCGGAGGAGTAGTATCAGGTTCTTCAGGAACCTTCTTCTCTAGTCTAGGTCTTCCTCTTGTGGCTCGTGGTTCCGCACCACTTCTGCCACCGCCTCCACCACGTGGGGCTTTAGATGATCTACCACCGACCATCTTCTATCACACACTGAAAGGTTCAAATACTAACACGGTCATTCAAGGAAATAGCTCAGTTTATGTTAAGTATAGTAAGTCTCTAATTATAGTGGCCAGTTGTGATTAGCCACTTACTTTACTCTTCGTACCCTAAGTAACACTCGTCATGACTACACTAGCATCTAAATCTAACAGTACACGTATACCACATACATGCGCACATAATACCAGTTAATCTTTTAAGAAAATACCTGATGGCACGCAACTACTCAGATGGCATTCCCTTCCTTTCTGTCCCATTTTCAGTTTAAGTTTAGGTTTATTTGGAAAATTTACCCATTTCACTTAAACTTTAGCTCTGATACCAACTTGTAAGGCCCCGCTCCCGGGCACCTCACAGTTGGTCGTCATCACACATAAAAACATATATTTGATATAAACTTGATAAAATAATGCAGCGGAACTTTATAAAGAGGGTCATTCTCATTACATCATAAAAGCTTTTACAATGCATTACATCATTGACTTGGTTACAAAATACAAGCTTTCTTTATATTGCCTAGCTTTACTATGATTGCTGCTGAAGCATATGAAACCGGGGATTTGTTAAATAATCCCGTTTATGTGAATCCTCAACAATCATAGGGTCATATACAGTGACCTCTATTATAAAAACATAAAATTATTCATCATAAAGAAGATTCCTTAAGTACTTCCGTACATCGGAACCCTTAAGGAACTCTTAACACTCTCATGCAACATACTTTGTTGCATGTATTATGCACCCGCACTTCCAGTGCGTGTAGCATTATCAAAAGGAGAATGCCATCCCAAAAGAGCTGAGTAGCCGCCTCGTGCCATCCCCAGCAACGCTACCTGCCAACTGGAAACACATTAAAAGTCAGCGTTGCTGAGTGAGTTCTAATTTTATAATAAACATATTATATTTCCATTAGAAACCGTTCTTTCACGTGATCATACATCATACGTACACAGAGATAATATTCATTATTATCTTCATCGTTCTTTATACATCATCATCTTTAACTTCTCAGATGGATCCTGTCAGGCTTTACCCACTTCATAGCACTCGGCTATGATTACTGTGGTCGAATGACAAGGATCCTGTTTCATTTTTGCTTGCACATTGAATTCTGATGTACCAATACCATATGCTATACCACGATCAGTCTTAGCTACTGGGCCGTGAATCAATAGAGCGTATGCCACAGTAGCCTTAGCTACTGGGCCGTGAATCTAAGCGTATGCCACAATACTAGTAGGTAAGCGGTAGAGGTACCATGACCATGGCCAATCACAAAGAAGGACCAATCGACTTATTCAATGTTTGCAAGACTTAATTCGTTCATTCGTTAATGCATGTATTCATCATCTTATTACTCATTCATTCGTTCATTAATACATGCATTCGTCATCGTGTTCCTCTTTCATTATCTTTCACTTTACGTACATAATACTTTGTTCGTTCATCGTCATAATACATGAGTCGTGAAAGATATACATACATCATCATAAGGAACACACACCCATCATACATACATCATCATACATACATAGCATACATCATCAGTCATCTACAGGCACTTACTTCCGTATCTTTCCCGAAAGCCGGGACTTAACTATACATCATTTTGGGTACAACAGCCCTAATTGTCCCTACTAGACCTTGGGGACCCATGCTAGGACCTCATACAACACGCCCAAGTCCACTATCATACCTTAAACGTTCATCACAAGATTATACCCCAAATGGGCCATACATACATATTTCAATAAACAGGTTTATATGTGTTCCAGCCACAAAATCATTTAAAACAAGGAAATGAGGGGTCCTAGAAACTCACCTGTGCTTGACAAACAGCTTCTCAATCAAGCTTTAAAGACGTGGGTCACACTACACCGCCTGCAGTTAAGTTAACACTCAAAAGAGTTAATTTCTACCTAATTTCGCTACTAAGTTCGCTGATAGTTTCGCCCGTAATTTCGCCCATAATTTCGCCAGGCGAATCAGCAGTTTCGCTGCTAGTTTCCCTGGACAGCACTCTGCCAGTTTCGCTGGACAGATTCGCTACCTTGAGCGCCCAACTTTCGTTGGAATTCCCTAGTTTCGCGGTGTCTAAGGGTCAACCTGGGCATCAGCAAAGTCATCATAGAAACTATAGTTTCGCCCAAGCGAAAATGTAGTTTTGTTCAGCGAAACTGTAGTCTCGTTGAAAATCCTCCTAGGTTCGCTGGACGAACCTATAGATTCGCTGGATGAGTGCTTAATTTCGCAGAACGAGCTGAAATTTACGAATCATCTCATTTTAACCCAAAAATCCAATCGTTTCCACCCAAACCCTTGGCTTATCATCCAGGAACCTAAATCTAAGCTTCTTACATGTTTTATTACCCAAAATCGTGCGTTTTTGGGCGATTTGTGCCACTTTTAAAACCCCAAAAACCCAAACCCGGGTTTTTCACCAAATGGAGCAATTATACTACGTTTCTTACCTCGATTCTTGTTGTTTAGGAGTCCACGAACACCAGCCTTCGATTCTTGACCAACCGAGCCTCGATCCAACACTTTCTCTCTCTACACTTTCTCTCTCTAGAAATGGGTGTTTGAGTGCAAATGAGAGTTGTTCAGCTGATCTATCTATATATATGCCAGGCGTTCCTGCGACCCCAAACTCGTTAAACTCGTGACCCGAAGGGTTAACTCGGTCTAGTGCCCACAACCATTTTATATTTATTAAATGTTTTTCGTCTAAGCCCATTATTATTTCTTGATTCGCTTAGAAAAATTTCCGAGCGGAACTTTATAAAGAGGGTCATTCTCATTACATCATAAAAGCTTTTACAATGCATTACATCGTTGACTTGGTTACAAAATACAAGCTTTCTTTACATTGCCTAGCTTTACTATGATTGCTGCTGAAGCATATGAAACCGGGGATTTGTTAAATAATCCCGTTTATGTGAATCCTCAACAATCATAGGGTCATATACAGTGACCTCTATTATAAAACATAAAATTATTCATCATAAAGAAGATTCCTTAAGTACTTCCGTACATCGGAACCCTTAAGGAACTCTTGACACTCTAATGCAACATACTTTGTTATTATGCACCCGCACTTCCAGTGCGTGTAGCCTTATCAAAAGGAGAATACCATCCTAAAAGAGTTGAGTAGCCGCCTCGTGCCATCCCCAGCAACGCTACCTGCCAACTGGAAACGCATAAAAAGTCAGCGTTGCTGAGTGAGTTCTAGTTTTATAATAAACATATTATATTTCCATTAGAAGCCGTTCTTTCACGTGATCATACATCATACGTACACAGAGATAATATTCATTATTATCTTCATCGTTCTTTATACATCATCATCTTTAACTTCTCAGATGGATCCTGTCAGGCTTTACCCACTTCATAGCACTCGGCTATGATTACTCTGGTCGAATGACAAGGATCCCGTTTCATTCTTACTTGCACATTGAATTCTGATGTACCAATACCATATGCTATACCGCGATCAGTCTTAGCTACTGGGCCGTGAATCAATAGAGCATATGCCACAGTAACCTTAGCTACTGGGCCGTGAATCTAAGCGTATGCCACAGTACTAGTAGGTAAGCGGTAGAGGTACCATGACCATGGCCAATCACAAAGAAGGACCAATCTACTTATTCAATGTTTGCAAGACTTAATTCGTTCATTCGTTAATGCATGTATTCATCATCTTATTACTCATTCATTCGTTCATTAATACATGCATTCGTCATCGTGTTCCTCTTTCATTATCTTTCACTTTACGTACATAATACTTTGTTCGTTCATCGTCATAATACATGAGTCGTGAAAGATATACATACATCATCATATGGAACACACACCCATCATACATACATCATCATACATAGCATCATACATACATAGCATACATCATCAGTCATCTACGGGCACTTACTTCCGTATCTTTCCCGAAAGCCGGGACTTAACTATACATCATTTTGGGTACAACAGCCCTAATTGTCCCTCCTAGACCTTGGGGACCCATGTTAGGACCTCATACAACACGCCCAAGTCCACTATCATACCTTAAACGTTCATCACAACATTATACCCCAAATGGGCCATACATACATATTTCAATAAACAGGTTTATATGTGTTCCAGCCCCAAAATAATTTAAAACAAGGAAATGAGGGGTCCTAGAAACTCACCTGTGCTTGACAAACAGCTTCTCAATCAAGCTTTAAAGACGTGGGTCACACTACACCGCCTGCAGTTAAGTTAACACTCAAAAGAGTTAATTTCTGCCTAATTTCGCTACTAAGTTCGCTGATAGTTTCGCCCGTAATTTCGCCCATAATTTCACCAGGCAAATCAGCAGTTTCGCTACTAGTTTCACTGGGCAGCACTCAGCCAGTTTTGCTGGACAGATTCGCTACCTTGAGCGCCCAACTTTCGTTGGAATTCCCTAGTTTCGCGGTGTCTAAGGGACAACCTGGGCATCAGCGAAGTTATCATAGAAACTATAGTTTCGCTCGAGCGAAAATGTAGTTTCGCTTCAGCGAAACTGTAGTCTCGCTGAAAATCCTCCTAGGTTCGCTGGACGAACCTATAGATTCGCTGGATGAGTGCTTAATTTCGTAGAACGAGCTGAAATTTACGAATCAGCTCATTTTAACCCAAAAATCCAATCTTTTCCACCCAAACCCTTGGGTTATCATCTAGGAACCTAAATCTAAGCTTCTTACATGTTTTAATACCCAAAATCGTGCGTTTTTTGGCTATTTGTGCCACTTTTAAAACCCCAAAAACCCAAACCCGGGTTTTCCACCAAATGGAGCAATTATACTACGTTTCTTACCTCAATTCTTGTTGTTTAGGAGTCCACGAACACCAGCCTTCGATTCTTGACCAACCGAGCCTCGATCCAACACTTTCTCTCTCTACACTTTCTCTCTCTACACTTTCTCTCTCTAGAAATGAGTGTTTGAGTGCAAATGAGAGTTGTTCAGCTGATCCATCTATATATATGCCAGGCGTTCCTGTGACCCCAAACTCGTTAAACTCTTGACCCGAAGGGTTAACTCGGTCTAGTGCCCACAACCATTTTATATTTATTAAATAGTTTTCGTCTAATCCCATTATTATTTCTTGATTCGCTTAGTAAAATTTCCGGGTGTTACAGGTAGTACTACTGGGTCTAACAAGCCTCTCCCGTACGACATGAAGTTAAGCGGGTGCAATATTGTCCGAAACGACTAACAGCGTTACCACTTCGTATGTCGTGGCGGGAGGCAAAAAGACAAACATAGTCAGCTTCGATCGCGAAATCAATATTGTTTATTATTAATGAAATTAGACTAGCTATCTATTTCAATACACTTATTTATATTTAACTAACACTATTGTTTATGACGCTTACAAACTCTTGAACTCACCAACCGTCTTGTTAACACTTTTAGTATGCTTTTCTTAGGTCGTTACTAGCAGCTACCATAGGAGCACGTACGAGTCTTGCATACTTTGAACAAACATTTATTTACTTTTTCTTATGGCATACTTATATACTTTGGTTTGGGAGTGTGTTTTGCGCAGTTTACATTGGTACTTTGGGTTTAGAATATTTATAAACGCTTTCGTAAATGTTTTAAAGTTTTTAAACTCTGAGTTCTAAGTAACTAATGACTGGGATCCTAGTTTGTTCACTCGCATCGTGGTAAAACCAACACATGGATTTTGAGGGTGTGACAAATTAGTATAAGAGCCATTGGTTATAGGGAACTAGGTTGCATACACATTAGTTTATAATTGCACATATTTTTTTAGTTACTCCTTTCTTATCCTCTTACTGTTTACTCACTGGTAAACACATCACATACACTGCAGTATGGCAGCATCATCATCTTCATTGCATTAGCTTGGTCTCAAATCTATTTCATATATATACACCTAATGGTTCCCCCTTTTTCAATATCTTTTTCATCTATAAATTCTATAACCTAAATTCATCTACAAACCGACTTTGTTCTTGTCTTCCTTCATAACAAAGCTACCTCAAAATGGCCAACCTTGACCATAGAAACCAACCTGATTTCTCCATGCACCATCACAGGTAACATAATCAAGTTGATTTGTTAAACTCTGAGAAAGATCCAAGTTTCTTAGAGGTTTGCCACTTTCTTACTCTGTCAAACTACTTCACTTCCCTCACCATAGATCCTTCATTTTATAAGGATTAGCTATTGGAGTTCTGGAGGACCTGTCAAGAGGTCGCCATGAACGGGGAGAAGGCACTATCTGCCACAGTGTAGGGGAGGATAATTATCATCACTCCAGCTTCCATAAACACTCATCTCAGGCTGGATGATGCAAAAGGTGATTTGTCTTTCCCCAAGTCTGCTATCAACCAGTTATGTGGACAGATGGGCTATGAAGGTGACATTTTGTTGGATCTTATACGCCCAAGACACATACAAGATTGATGTGGTTAGTACGTTATGATCCAAGTCGGGTCATACCCAATAACAAGCTAAACAAACACCAATAAATATTTATTTGTTGATATGATCAAACAACTAAATATTGACACCAATTTAGAAAATGAGCTTTCTAAATTATTGCATTTGGAATAGAATAAATTATATGGATAATTTGTCCATGACAAATTATTTGTATTATTATTTAAGTAGGTTAAATAATAACATATAAAAGTGTGTTCAAGTGATAAAAATAAAAGGGGTTTAATTTTATAAACTTATGAGCTAAAGAGTGAAAATTTTATAAAATTAAAATGGGTGGGAACCCATTTGAACCTATTTTTGGCCTCCCCTTTGGTAGCCTTCCTTGGGATTCTTTTGTCTTGTTTTAATACAAGACTTGAACCAATTTATACTCCACTTAACACACTCTCTCTCACACACAAAAGCAAAACTCTCTCCTCTTTTTCTTGGCTGAAAAATTTCAAATCTAAGAAGAACCTTGGCTGAAATTTTCGGATTTGGAAGAAAGCATAAGAAGAAGAGTTTGGTGTTCAACCTCCTAACTAGTTGGGTGTTTGGCAAGAAGCTTGTGGGTATACTAGCTTGAGGTCTTCTTCTTTGGAGGCTTACATTCAAGAACACCATCGTCTTCATCTATCATACATCTCATATCTCCTAGTTCTTGGAAGGGTAGTATTCTAAGAACACCCTATGGTTGTTTATGTTTGATAGCATTTCTTTTCACATATATGATCCTTGTTCTTGGGTTTGTTATGTTGGTTAATAAATGGTTTATTTTCAGCAATTAAAACATGTTTTATATGTCTATATATCTGCTGTGTTTTTGTTTATATGGTTTAACAAAATTTGATAAACATGCAACAAACCCAACAATGGCATCTAGAGCCGGTTATGTGAAAGACTTGCTTCAAAAGTCTGAAAAGTTAATTTTGTTGGATTTTTTCAACCCATTAGGGGCTGATTTGTTTTGGATATATGAAGGCCTTGTCTTTCAAGTTTTATTTTACATGTTTTAGAATAAATCTTGAAAGATTGATGTCAAATGGTTGATTATTTTATTTGGACAAAAACCCTAAAATTGTAGTTTATGTTGGCTGAAATTTTGAGGGTTAAAAAGGGAGTTCATTTTGTTCTTGAATCTTGTATTTGGATACATGTTTTGGTGCATAACATAGCCTTGACCAAGTGTGTTTTGGATTTGGTTAAATGTTTTGTCATGTTTGGTTTTATTCTTTAAAAGGGTTGTAATAATATTTTTGTGTTTGTATCTTTGGGTTGAATTTATTTATTATTTGGTTATGTAATAAATAGATTAGGTGCATTTATTTTATTAGAAAATTTTTATTAGGATATAATTTTTGTAAAAGAAGGTGCACAAGTTGGAGACCCAAAGAAAGATACAAAGGAAGGACACAAAAGACATGGGCACTTGAAGCATTTGGATGTGGATTCAAGTGGGAGTTCATGGACATATTTTGATGTGTCATTGTTAACCCTTAGGAAAGACCTAATGACAACACTTGTGATGGAAAACAAGTATAGTCAACTTAGTGGCTATGGTTATGCACTTGTGATTGTATGGTTGTGCTTGTTTGGTTGTTTGTTTTATGGTTGTTGTTTGATATAAGGATATGCATAACAAACTTATTAACAAACATAACAAGCTGAAAAATAATGGTTCTTTATCATTAAGTGGTTAATAAAAGGTTATTAAAAGGATTAATGATTTTAATAAAAGGGGTTTTATTAAAAAAGGAACCATAGGGTACCATGTGTTTGAAAGCATACAAATACAAGGTACATAGAGTTTTCTAAACTAGAATTATGAAAACTAAAAATTCCTTTTGAAAATAAGTTTAACACCGTCATTTTGCACAACACTTGAGTCACTTGGCAACTCTTAATGGGATAAAGGCCACCTAACCATTTTGAGGGAATTTGTGATTTGAGGTGGGAATGCCGTATTTATGGGATAAAGGTCACCTAACCACTTGTATTGGTAAACTCACATGTGTGTGTAAGTAGGGTGACTTGATTCGCAAACCATGTTAAATGGATCACCTACAATATGGTTTACAAAAGGTGTTGATGGGATAAACATGCCGACTACACATATGATGTTTAAAACGATCCCATACCTCTAGAAGTTGCAGAGGGTTGCAATTGTCAAACGTTGACTACCTTGTTAATTTAAATATATGGATAAAGGTCACCTAACCACTGTTTAAATGTAATGTTGTATTCTAGAATTTTAATTTGTGTATGACACATAAAAGAGTATTAATAACTAAAATACGACAATATCGAAAATACTAAAATTGGACTTTGTTAAATTTTGTAGATGGCCACCAACAACAATGAAAACAATGATATCCCATCCGCTCATACCCTATCACTAAGAACCATTCTCCAAAAGGAGCGTCTAAACCATAACAATTTTATTGAATGGTTTTGAAACTTGAGAATTGTTCTCAAGCAAGAGAAACGGTCATACATATTAGACGATCCGATTCCCGATCAACCCAATGAGGAAGATGAGGAGGCCTACAATAATTGGGTGAAATACACTGAGGACTCGGTCCAAGTGTCTTGCCTCATGTTGGCAAGTATGACTCCGGATCTCCAAAAGGAGTACGAACATCACGGAGCATACGACATGATTACCTAGTTGAAGGAATAGTTCTAACAACATGAAAGGGTAGAGCGCTTGTAGGATCGGTTTCAGTCACTCAACAAGTGATTTTCTCTCAAACTCACCTTGAATAACACTCAGAAAGAGTCTAACAAGAGTTGATCACAATATAACGAGTAACAAATGATAATAAACACAGGAAGTAAATTTTCAAGGTACTTTTATATATTGCTTCTCAACTCAAAGGATTACAAGACTATTACAGGCTCAAGCTCTGGCTCAATATCTCTACCTAATGAGTTACAATGAGAATACATATATAATACTACCTACAGCCGGATATACTTTGATACCAGCTGGAAACCTCTAACCAAACGTCTATACTACAAGACTATAGATTAAGGTATCTCAGACATTTTACCTGAGATTTGGTAGTCAGTACATGTCCCTGACTTACCTTTTGTCACTAACTAAAGTTGGTAACATGTACTATCATAAAAAGGAAAACATTAGAATAAAGTATGGTCAACAGCATGGCTTCTTCAACAACATGGCTCTTTAGGAAGAAGCAATGCTGTATCAGAGGTCTGCAGCAGATTGTCAGAGACCATACTTATGTCTACTGGTCATAGCAATGTCTTCCGAAGGTTAAATTGCTTCGGAAGAATAACTTCTTCCGAATCCACTTGTACTTCGGAAGACTGCTTCTTCCGAGGCTTGGAGTCTTCTTTGTCTTCGGAAGTAGAGTTTGTCTTCAGAAGTGGTCTTCAGTTGTTGTCTTCAGACTTTGTCTTCAGCTCTTTTCTTCAGAATTTGTCTTCGGAGGATGTCTTCAGCTCTTGTCTTCAGACTTTGTCTTCGAAAGATGTCTTCAGCTGATGTCTTCAGCTGATGTCTTCAGCTGATGTCTTCAGCTGTTGTCTTCAGCTGTTGTCTTCAGCTGTTGTCTTCAGCTGATGTCTTTAGACTTTGTCTTCAGAAGAACTCTACAGAATTTGGAAGTTCTCATACTTTGCTTCGGAAGCCTTTGAATGTAGCACCAAAATTGACTATGTGAAGTGGTTTTGGTTGCATCAGCTTTATAATGACCCAACAAACTCCCCCTAGGCTGATGCTACCAAAACTTCACTTCTCTCTTTTTCTCAAAACTTTCAGCACCAAGGAAAGTAGATATATATATGTTTCCTTGTTCTTCCCTGATGTGGTGCTGAGAAGTTTGTACAAATCCTTGGTAGACAGAACATCCAGTCTTTTACCTTGGATTATATGTACCATTTCCTGTGGCCCTCTGAAAAGAGTTAGTTGATGGGAACTATAGTCATATTCCTATCTAACTATAGGTTCCAATTCCAGACCCTCCACCATCTGTAGAAAGGCTGCTCCTTTGGTGGTAGGTCTTTCCTTTTCTTCCTGTCTTCTCAACTTCAACTCTTCTTTGATCTTGGCTTTTGCAGTTAGCTCGGCTAGATGAAGACTACTGAGATGATTTCTGATAATAGCAACAGTCTCAGAGTTGAAGGGGTTGGAGAATGGCTTCTCTGCAAGCTCAGCAATATCAAATCTGCTGAGATGCAATAGAGAAGTGGCATTGACCCGGTTGATTTCACTATTCTCTCTTTCCACAACAAAGTTATGAGAAGTTTCATCAAACCTCCACTGGATTATTCCTTTCCTAGGCACAGGAGACTGACTAGGAATCCTGTCCTCCTTCCTTGTATCCAGCAGAGTCGCCAGTTTTCTTCTAAGTCTCTTCTCTTCAGCATTCAGAGAATTAGAGTTGAGACCAAGAAGTCTTGCAGCCTGACCCAAAGTTCCTCTAGGTAAATCAAGAAATTGATCTAGTGTGAGGGAACTTGAAGAGTCATCAACATAGGTGATGTTGATGAGATCTTCCTCACAGGAGATGTTGCTCAGAGTTGTGCAGTTATTGAGCTTTGTCTTGATTTTCTTAAACTCTTCAAGAGAGAGATGTTGAGAAGGCTGAGGGGATGGTCTGGGTATCAGTTGGGTAGGTTTGGGTTTAGTGGTTCTGGACTGTGTTTTGGGTTTAAGGATAGGAAGTTTAGGTGGTTGTGGTGATGAAGTGGTATGGGTAGAGTTGTAGGTTCAGGGGTGAAGGTTTCATCTAAGGGCTCGGTTTTGATGGGAAATGGGATTGGTTCTTCTGGTGTAGGTTGTGGTTGAGTGGTTGGTTGTGGTTGAGTGGTTGGGGTGAAGATCATTCCCTGTCCCCTTCTATACATCTCATTCCTCTTTCCCATACAGATGTCAGCCTTTATTTTGTTGACTATCCATTGGAGTGTCCTTTCGGACATGGGTCCCACCTGCCTTCCAGAGAAGCCGTGAGCCTGGAGATAGTTTTTCATCCAGGCTTTGTCACCGGACCTCTTGGCTGCAGTGACCCTCTCTACTTCTTCCCTCTGCTTCTTCTTCTTCATCTTCTCCCTTGAAGCCTTCTTCCTTTCTTTCTCCATTTGATCCTGCTCTTTGTTATGGAGCAAAAGGATCATATCATCATCATATGGAGAAAGTTCTGGAAGATTGAAGCCTCTAGAGTAGGAATTTAATCCTAGCTTCTCTAAGCTGCAAGGCAGCTTTCCTTTGTTCCTCCTCTTCCCTCTCTAAGGCCAACCTGGCTTCTTCTTGTTGTTTTAGCCTGGTTGTACTCTCCAAAGTCACCAACTCCTCTAGTGGTAGCAGGAGTACTTCCTCATTGGCAGCTCTTAAGTTGATGAGCTGATCAATGAGTGCTGCCCTTCTCTTGTTATTGATTTCCTCCTGATTGGCTGCAGCTACCTTTGAACTGGCAGCTAGCAACTTCTCAGCAGGGAATCTAGCTTTCTTCTTTAACTTCTCAATCCTTTCTTCTTCCTGAAGCTCTTCCGCAGTCATTTTTCTCTTGCCTTTGTCTTTTGTAGAACTTGACTGTGGTGGTTCTTGGATAGAGGGTTTGGATTAAGAGAGAAGGTCAGCTGGTGTTTGGGATGGAGGTACATCAGAAATGTCCTCCCTGCTCAACTCAGATGCTATGTCAGTAATGAAATCTGTGATGATCAGTTCCTCAGACATTTTGAACAATCCTTCCACAGCTTCCATCTCAGCTTCGGAAGACCTATCTTGTTCTTCCGAGGCTTCGACTTTAGCTTTGGAAGTTTCAGCCTGAGCTTTGGAAGAAGATGCTGATGCAAGTTCTGTCCCAACTGTTTCAGTTGCTGGGCCATCAATCCCCATTTCCCCTTCGAAGTTAATCTTAGGTTCCATGTGGACCTTAGGTTGACCAACTTCTTCCACAGTGGTAGAAGGTGCAGTCAGCCTTTGAAGCTCTTCAGCTCCAAAGTAGATCAGTGTGGTGTCCAAGCTGGGCTGATCTAAAGAGGATCTCAATACATACTTTGTGAAAAGTCTATAGAGATCATGAAGCATTTGTGATTCAATCTTGAGAATTGATTGAGATTGACTCAGGCAAGGTAATGATTTGGGAAGTAGAGGGCTGGATCGGTGGTTCCTCAGGTGTTTGTCTCTGATCTTTCTCCCCCCTTTTGGTAGCATCATCTTGAGAGCTAGATGAGCTAGAGGAAGAAGTCAATGAGACTTGGATAGGTACATGCCTAACAGACCTCTCCGTCTGTTTCTCAGCTAGTTGAGCCTTGAGATTGTCAATCTCAAGTTGCTGAGTGGCTGACCTGTTCTCTAAGATCCTAACATGAGATTCAAGGTTTGAGACCTTAGAGATGAGGTACTGAAGAGTGAGTTGCATACTTCCCTCATCTTCAAGTGAAGAATCATGGGGAGATGAGATAACATACCTAGTATGTTCAGTCTCACCACCAGATGTGGCTTCTTGGCACCCTGGATACCTTTGCTCAAAGTTATCTCTTTCAGCCGTAGACTCTGTCTGATTGATGTTACCACTGTCCTGAGAGCTCAATGAGAGACTCTGAGTAGTGGCAGCTAAGCCTACATGAGTCCCCTCCACATCAATGGGACTCACCTCAGTTGTTGGCTTCTGATGGGGGCTAGAGATAAGGGATCTCTCTAGGCTTTGTTGATCTTTGAGAGGGTGCTGAAGATCAACTTCATGGCCATGGAGAGATGTTATCTCTTCATCAGTTCGGAGTAATAGGTCAGTGAAGGATAGAGAGGTTAAACTTACTGACCCGGGACCTAGATCAATGTCTACAGGCATTGAGCCTCTTGTGGGGCTGTCCCTTGTTGGCTGCATAGGGGAGTGTAAATACTCAACCTATGGGCTAAAGGCTTGGGTGTCGGGCTCTTGGGTTTGAGACTGAGGCGGCTCAAAACCCAAATTGAGGTCAATGGTGAAGGATGGTGTGACCTCGGACTGAGTGGGAGCCCATGTTTCCACTCTAGTCCTTTTGGATTGAACTGGAGGAGCTTGTTCAATCAGAGTAGATTGAAGGCGTCTCTGATATGTGATTTTGATGGGTGGAGAAGGTATTGGTACATTTGTGGTGAGGGTTACTGGTGTGGGTTCATCACCTATGGGGTCAACAGGAATATCACCAGGAGCTATGCGCTCAATCATATCTGGAGGTAAAGGAGTATACCTGCCAGTGAAGTTGATGGACACCTTCTTCAAAGTTTGAAGATGGCAGGACGCACTTGAGAAACAGTTAGAGCAGCTGCACAGACAAGCTTGCTCTGTTCCAACTTGCAGTTGATGATGTGTTGAATGTATCAGGGATACATGAAAAATGTTTCCCTTCTAAGATTCCCAAGTAGATTGGTAAACACAAACCTTGAGTAATTGAAGTGCAGGCCTCTCACAAACCCGTGAACTAGGCATCCTAGTTTGTATGGAATTTGATCCCATCCCCCTGACTTGTTGGATAGGCAGTGAAGAACGATGTGCAGGAGAAACTTCCAATGATATGAGAAGTTGAATTTGTAGACGGTTGACCTGCTCAAGTCTCCACCATATCCCATGAGGATGTATGTGCCATCCAAGTCTTTTTTGGGAAACTCAGTAGGAGCTTCATCATCATGAAGATCTAGATGCTCCCTGATGAGTTGTTCAGTTATGATCAACTCATGTCCACAAATGCAGGTCCTTAGGACGCGAACCCCATTTAGGATTTCTGCTTGACAGTTTCTCCAAAATTCAGTCATGTGGTTGGAGTAAATGGTAGGGTTAACAGTAAGCGCCGTGTAGTAGGTTGATTCAGAAAGAAAGGTGATGATTTCAGTGAAGTCAGCATCTCTTGACGAATCAAGTAATGCGACCTGGTTGTGCTGAGGGTTTAGCGCCATTGTAAGAGAGGGTAAATTTGAGCTTGGGTGAATTGCAGGATTGGAAGTGAAGGAAATGTTTAGGGCAGTAAATTGGTAAAAGAAGATGAAATTGAACAGTCTGGATTATTTAAATGGGAAGAATTGCGGTAATGGTGGTAGGGCGACGGTTTGCAGTTATGAAATGACAGTGGCGGTAAGGGATAAATTTAAATAACCAGTCATCATCAAGAAAATCTTTACCTTTTACAGAGTGGGGCCCAAAAATATATCTGTTACACAGTTTAAACTCCTTTTCCGAGTATAAAACGTTTCCGAAGGTAATTAGTCTTCCAAAGGCAATTCTTTCTTCCGAAGCAAAGCATTGCTTCCGAAGGTAAGAACTGTATTCTTGAATGAAGAGTTTTATAAGCTTCGGAAGTAGATCTGATATGAAATCAATTGCTTCTTCTAAGACTAAAAACTCTTCCTAGAAGAAAATTTCCATGGAGGAATTTGACTTCGGAAGATATTAAAGAATATCTTCCGAGAGTTAATTCCTCTTCGGAAGAAATTTACACTGGGAATATTTCAAGGAGATCTTTTGTAACAGGGCTTAAATTGTATTGACACAAGACTTAACACATTAAAAAGTTTTTCAAAAGAGGTTGTTTAATCAATGTTTATCATCCCAATAACTGATATGAGATATTTAAATCTTTGTTCATCAAAAGCTTTTGTCAACAAATCAGCATATTGTTCATTTGAGTCAACTTTGATTAACTTTATCAGATTTTTCTCATGAATATCTCTAATAAAATGATACCTGATATCAATGTGCTTTGTCTTGGAGTGCTTCACTGGATTTTCTGTAATGGAGATAGCACTGTTGTTGTCAATATGGATAGGAGTACTCATGAAGTTGAATCCATAGTCTAACATCTGGTTCTGAATCCACAGCAACTGAGCATAGCAGCTAGCAGCAATAATGTATTCAGCTTCAGCAGTTGATGTAGATACACAGGATTGTTTCTTGCATTGCCATGAAATGATCCTTCCACCAAGAAATTGACATCCTCCTGATGTGGATTTCTTGTCAATGATACAACCACCATAGTCACTGTCAGAGTATCCATAGAGATTGAAATCACTATTTCTTGGATACCAGAGACCTAGTTTAGGTGCTCCTTTGAGATATCTGAGGATTCTCTTTGCAGCAGCTAGGTGAGACACCTTTGGAGCAGCCTGATATCTTGCACAAATGCAAGTAGCAAACATGATATCAGGTCTACTAGTAGTGAGATACATCAGAGAACCAATAATTGCTCTATACTGATGTTGATCAGTATCCTCCCCCTCAAGGTCAGGGCAAAGATTATGGTTTCTGGGTATAGGTGTCTTGGCTGGCTTACAGTCCTTCATCTTAAATCTCTCTAAGATGTCTTTGACATACTTGGATTGATTGATGAAGAATCCTTCCTTCAATTGCTTCACCTGAATTCCTAAGAAAAATTCCATTTTTCCCATGGAACTCATCTTAAATTTCTGCTTCATAGTGCTCTCAAAGTCCTTACACATTTGGTCATTTGAAGAACCAAATATGATGTCATCAACATAGACTTGAACGAGCAAAATGTCTTCTCCAGTCTTCCTGATGAAGGGAGTCTTATCAATGGTACCTCTGTTGTAGCCAATCTTCAGGAGAAACTGAGACAAAGTCTCATACCACAGCCTAGGTGCTTGGTGTAGCCCATATAGAGCTTTGTCCAACTTGCACACATAGTTGGGGTGCTGTGGGTCTTCAAATCCTGGAGGTTGACATACGTAGATTTTCCTATCTATATCACCATATAGAAAAGTACGCTTGACATCAAGTTGGTAGACAGTAAAGTTCTTGGATGCAGCATAAGCAAGGAAGATCCTAACTGCCTCAAGTCTTGCAACTGGTGCAAAGACATCAGTATAATCGATTCCTTCCTCTTGGGTGTATCCTTGAACTACTAATCTTGCCTTGTTCTTGATAATCAAGCCTCTATCATCTTTCTTGTTTCTGAATACCCATTTAGTGCCTATGGGTACTTGACCAGAAGGTAGTGGGCATAGATTCCAGACCTTTTGTCTTCTGAATTGAAGTAGCTCCTCCTGCATCGATTCAACCCAACTACTATCTTTCAAGTCATCTTCCACCTTCTTGGGTTCCATCTGAGATAAGAAGCATGAGTACAAGCAGACATTCCAATGATGAGTTTGCCCTCTTGTTCTCACACCTTCAGAGACATTCCCTATGATGTTTTCAGTTGGATGAGTGTTGTGAATCCTAAGACGAGGAATCACTTCCAGTTGCAGAGATAGGTCCAGGTTGGACATATTCTGATCAGGAACTGGATCACTCTGTCCAGCTGCTGTTTCAAAGTCATTTAATGAGGACTGATTGAATGACTGAGAAACATCATCAATGGTTGGCCGTGAAGTAGTATTAACAGTTGCCTGTTCTTCAGAATACTACTTCTTTCAACCTGGTGTTGTAATGGATCACCTGAAGAGCTTTGAGGTTCATCAAGTGATTCACTTGTTGAAGCTTCACTATTCGTTGAGATAGTTACACTATCAGATCTGTGAATGGTTGAAGCTTGTTGTCTTTCAGCTCTTGGAGAATTTGGAAGAGCTCTGGGTAGCTCAAATAGTTGATTAGCATTATCATCAGCATCACCTTGAGCACCTGTTCCATCTGAAACATTCTCATAAGATGGTTTAGAATAGTTTGGAAACAATTCTAAGTCAAAGATATAATCAGGTCCATTCCCCCTAACACAGGAAGTGTGCTCATTTACAACTATATTGGATGACTCCTCAAATTGTTGATTCTTAATATTGTATACTCTATAAGCTTTGGAGCTAGAAGAGTATCTAACAAAGATAGCATCATCTGACTTCTCAGCAAACTTTGCTAAGTTGTCTTTTGTGTTAAGTATAGTACACCTGCAGCCAAAGGACCTTAGAAAGCCAATGAATGGTGGCCTCTCGTTCCATAACTCATAAGGGGTTTTTCCATGGGGCTTAACTACAAGAACCCTGTTCTGCACATAGCATGCAGTGCTAACTGCCTCTACCCAGAATGTTAGAGGTAGTTTTGAATCAGCTAACATGGTTCGAGCAGCCTCAATAAGTGTCTTGTTCCTCCTCTCAGCAACACCGTTTTGTTGAGGAGTTCTGGGAGCACTATATTGTCTGGCAATCCCTTTTGAGTTATAGAATTAGTCAAGAACAAAGTTCTTAAACTCAGTCCCTTGATCACTTCTAATGATCTTAACCTTGTGATCAATTTGATTTTCTATTTTAAGAATAAAAGATTTTAACGTTTCAGCAGTTTCATCTTTACTTCTTAAAAAGAATACCCATTTAAATCTTGTAAAATCATCAACAATCACAACGCAGTATGATTTCCTTCCAATGCTTATTATACTTATGGGACCAAATAGATCCATGTGCAATAAGTGTAATGGAGTAGTGATGGAGTTGACATATTTGGATTTATGAAATGACCTGTGTTGTTTCCCTTTCAGGCATGCAAGACAGTTATCTTTGCAGAAAAATTCCTTTTTAGGCAAACCATGTACCAAGTTATTTTTAGCCAATTTATTCATTGTCTTAAAATTTACATGACACATACATTTATGCCATAGTGTTGACTCATCACTATCAGCTTTGGAAAGAAAGCATGATACTTCACCCATAGGAGAAGCATTGTTCATATCCAGCTTGTACATATCCCCTTTTCTGGGAGATCTAAGAAGCACCAATTCTGGAGGAATTGTCATCCCTGGTTTGAGGATAATGCACTCATGTTCTGTGAAAAGCATTTGATGCTTTTAATCACAGAACTGAGAAACACTTAACAGATTGTGTTCAAGCTGTTTGACAAAGTGAACTTTGTCAATGTTTATTCTACCATTGGATATACTTCCTCTGCCTGAAATATATCCTCCGGTCTCTCCTCCAAATTGGACAGGCCCTCCATCATAGTTCTGGAATTGTTAAAGGAGAGATCTATTCCCTGTCATATGCCTGGAGCATCCAATATATACAATCCAGACATTGTTGTTCTTGTCAAATAGATGTCCCTGCACATAAGATGAGATTGTTAGTTTTGTTTGGAAGCCCAAGCCTTGCTGGTCTTGGGCTCTTCCAAAGATAATGACATAATTGAACCAAAAGATATGCATTGGGGTTCAATAGAGGTCGTTAAAGAAGAGGTTTGGGCTGTAGCATCTTCCTTGATCTTCCAGTCCATCCTTTGGTTGATCTTGGAGGATGAGCTTGTTGTAGCTTTTGCAGCATGGTCTTCATCCGACCACCTTTTCTTCCGAAGCAGTCTTCTTCTGGGATGGTTTCAAGGGAGCTTTCTTGTTCTTCTGAACCTTAGAAGCTTTGGCTTCCGAAGCCAATTTCCCTTCGGAAGAAATACTTTCTTCCGAAAGCAACTTGGATTCCGAGACCAACTTTCCCTTTTTCGTCACTTGGACTGTTTGAAATGGTCCAAATGTGAAACCTTCCCTGACTCCTTCTTTTCTAACATTGTTTGCATAATGTGTGCTTGCTGGATTGTAGTAACAATCTTTAGCCATGTGGTTGTGCAGACCACACATTATGCATGCGATGTTAGCCTTTTGGGAATTTGAAGGTTACTGTTTCTTGGACTTCTTTTCTTCATCAACAACTTTCCCTTTCAACTTGTGATTCTTTGGTAGGACAGGAGTGCTGGTACTACACTCCTTTCTTGAATCAGGAGTACCTACCACTTGGAATCCAGCAGAGATGAAGACACCTTTTTGCTTTGGGTCAATCTTCAGCTTGGATTCAGCCTCTCTTGGCAGTCTTTCTAGCAGCTTTAGCTCTGCTTCTTCTTGCCTTGGTGTTTAGGATTTGATCTTCACAGGTGGAGATTAGTGTATCCTCCTGTTTTTCCCCTATGGTGGCCACTATTTTTATCTCATCCTTTAATTCCAATGGAGAAGGGTCAGCAATTGGAACCTCTTGCTCCTCAGTACCACATCTAGGTAGTCTAATAGACTCATAAGAGTGTGGTGGAGCTATTTCATTGGTTCCCAACCCTTCTTTGTTTTGATAAAACATTTTGGAATGAGAGGATGATGCAAGAATAGCTTGGAAGTTTTGCTCAGCAATAGCTTGCTTTCTGGCCTGAGCCTCAGCAATGACAAGCCGGGCTTATGCTTCAGACAGCTTGGATATCAGATCTTTGATTTGAGTCTTGTAATTGGTTTGTTCATGTTTTAAAAGAGACACAGTTTTCTCTAACTCCTCAATTTTCTTTTGATAGTTAGATTCAGCTCTTTTAAAGTCAGATTTTAAGATATTTAAAGACTCAACATCAGATCTGATTTCCATATTGTAATCCTTATAAAGTTTACCCTTAGCAATACAGGCTGGAGTGCAAAGATATTCATATACCTGAGCATCATCTGTTCCGGCCATGAGTGCTTGAGCGGGAGTCACATCCTGTACCATGAAGCTCCAGTCAACTTCTTGAGCTATTGCAGCTGTTTCAGTTGTCTTTTCTTCAGGATTTGAGGTTGAGGGATGTGTGGAGGCCTGTGGGGTTCCCGGGTTGTTCTTGGGAGCCTTGCATTCCCTAGCAAAGTGACCTAGTTGGTTGCAGTTATAACACTTTACTTTGCTCTTGTCAAACCCAAACTTGCTGTTGACAGGGTTTTGAGGGAATTGTCTTCCAGTTCTCTTGAAGAACTTCTTCGCTCTGTAGGTTAAGAGAGCCATCTGTTGGACAATGTCCACATACTCTACATCATCTGGACTGAAGCACTCAAGATCATCAAAGCAATATTAAAAATCACCAGAGTGTCCACTTCCAGAGACAAAGGCACAACTATCCTGAAAGGAGTTGTGTTGAGCCTTTTGAGACCTTGGAGTCTCAGGTAGAGTAATGTAGGGTCCAATATGTGAGTTTTCAGGGTAGCACAGCATCTGATGTTGTGGTTCTGTGATTTCCCTTTTAACCACATGAAGGGCTGAACTCAGTTGGTTATTGGAGTTACCAGAGGAGTTCTGCATGTTCATCTCCATCTGGAATGTACTTAGGATACTATACAACTCTGTGAGAGAAAGAGTCTTAAGGTCCAAAGTTCTCCTGATTACAACACAATAGTGTGTCCATAGTTTAGAAAGGGAAGACATGAACTTCCTAACTATGTCTCTGTTCTCAAAAGGTACTCCAATATCCACCAGAGTATCCACTATCTCAACATACCGGAAGTATTGTTGAGTCAAGGTCTCTCCAGCCTTGAAAGTGAAGTTTTCAAACTGCTGCTTTAAGAGAACCTTCTTGTTTTCTTTAGTTTCCTTGGATCCTTCATACATAAGCTTCAATGCGTCCCATAAGTCTTTAGCTGTCTTGTACTTCTTGAAGCCTCTGTAGATGGAGTTTGGAAGAGCAGTTTGAAGAGAAGTCATAGCCCTTTGATCAAGCTCTATTCTTTTCCTATCTTCTTCTGAGTAATCATCCATATCTTTTGGAATGATGCGATTACCAGTAGCAGAAGTAGTGCTTGGTATGAAAGGACCATTAACAATCGAGTCCCACATCCTTGAGTCTTGACACTTGATGAAGCCTTCCATTCTTGTGCACCATGTGTCAAAGTCTTCAGGGGTGATCAGTGGGGACTTGGTCATGGTACCGGTTTCCATATCAGCTTTAGTGAGAGCGGCCATTTGAGTGAGTGGTTTGTAGGGAGGAGTGAAAAACAAGTTGATTTGGATGGTAAGATCTCACAATCAAGAGCCTGGAAGCTCTGATACCAATTGCAGGATCGGTTTTGGTCACTCAACAAGTGATTTTCTCTCAAACTCACCTTGAATAACACTCAGAAAGAGTCTAACAAGAGTTGATCACAATATAACAAGTAACAAATGATAATGAACACAGGAAGTAAATTTTCAAGGTACTTTTATATATTGCTTCTCAACTCAAAGGATTACAAGACTCTTACAGGCTCAAGCTCTGGCTCAATCTCTCTACATAATGAATTACAATGAGAATACATATATAATACTACCTATAGCTGGATATACTTTGATACCAGCTAGAAACCTCTAACCAAACATCTATACTACAAGACTATAGGTTAAGGTATCTCAGACATTTTACCTGAGATTTGGTAGTCAGGACATGTCCCTGACTTACCTTTTATCACCAACTAAAGTTGGTAACGTGTACTATCATAAAAAGGAAAACAGTAGAATAAAGTATGGTCAACAACATGGCTCTTTAGGAAGAAGCCATGCTGTATCAGAGGTCTGCAGCGAATTGTCAGAGACCATACTTATGTCTACTGGTCATAGCAATGTCTTCCGAAGGTTAAATTGCTTCGGAAGAATAACTTATTCCGAAGCCACTTATACTTCGGAAGACTACTTCTTCCGAGGCTTGGAGTCTTCTTTGTCTTCGGAAGTAGAGTTTGTCTTCAGAAGTTGTCTTCAGCTGTTGTCTTCAGACTTTGTCTTCAGAAGATGTCTTCAGCTCTTGTCTTTAGACTTTGTCTTCGGAAGATGTCTTCAGCTGATGTCTTCAGCTGATGTCTTCAGCTGATGTCTTCAGCTGATGTCTTCAGCTGATGTCTTCAGCTGTTGTCTTCAGTTGTTGTCTTCAGCTGTTGTCTTCAGCTGTTGTCTTCAGCTGTTGTCTTCAGACTTTGTCTTCAGACTTTGTCTTCAGAAGAACTCTTCAGACTTCGGAAGTTCTCATACTTTGCTTCAGAAGCCTTTGAATGTAGCACCAAAATTGACTATGTGAAGTGGTTTTGGTTGCATCAGCCTTATAATGACCTAACAGTGCTTCAAAACGGTTCGAGCACTCCATGCATGTTGTATGGATGACACCCAATCGGTCTCATCTTATGTACTTAAGATGAAGAGCCACATTGATAGCCTTGAAAGGCTGAATTGTCCCGTCTTGAAAGAGCTGGCTACAGATTTGATCCTCAACTCTTTGTCAAAAAGGTTTGACAACTTTGTCATGAATTATAACATGAACGGGTGGTACAAGAACATAAGTGAGCTTCACTCTATGCTCAAAATAGCCGAGGCGACCATGGGTAAAAAGGTTTTACCCGTTCTCACCATCAATGAAGGTGCGAGCAAGAAGAGGCCTCACCCCGCACCCAAGGCAAGTGTTGCCAGGGGTAAACGGTACATATTGGTTCTTGATATTCACCAAGTATTTTACCTTGACTTAGTTCTTTGCTGTTCTGGAACATGGCAATACACAAGGCTAAATTCAGATATAGTACAAGGTGATTATGAGAGACGTATGTAGTCAAGATGGGATTTGTCCCTCTTATTCATTAAGAGTAAGATGTCTAAGTCCTGCTAAAGTTAAATCAATGGGAAAATGATCACTCTATGTCTCTGGGATTTAACATGACATCTGTGATAAAAGGATAGATGATTGATTCACCTAAAACATTTTCAAGTAAGGTACTTGAAGAGGATGATGTTATTGAATGGCGTTTTGTCATACGTATTAAGGGTAGTAAACCGTTGTTAGGCGGTATTTACTGCTTGCATCAATCTTCTATGAATCTTGTGCAAGTGAGAGATTGTTGGAAATTATATGCCCAAGACACTTACAAGATTGATGTGGTTAGTACATTATGATCCAAGTCGGGTCATACCCAATAATAAGCTAAACAAACACCAATAAATATTTATTTGTTGATATGATCAAAAAAATAAATATTGACACCAATTTAGAAAATGGGCTTTCTAAATTATTTGTATTATTATTTAAGTAGGTTAAATAATAACAAATAAAAGTGTGTTCAAGTTATAAAATTAAAAGGGGTTTAATTTTATAAACTTATGAATTAAAGAGTGTGAAAACTTTATAAAATTAAAAAGGGTAGGAACCAATTTTCGGCCGCCCCTTTGGTAGCCTTCCTTGGGATTCTTTTGTCTTGTTTTTAATACAAGACTTGAACCAATTTACACTCCACTTAACACACACTCTCTCACACACAAAAGCAAAACTCTTTCCTCTTTTTCTTGGCTGAAAATTTTCGAATCTAAGAAGAACCTTGGCTGAAATTTTCAGATTTGGAAGAAAGCATAAGAAGAAGAGTTTGGTGTTCAACCTCCTAACTAGTTGGGTGTTTGGCAAGAAGCTTGTGGGTATACTAGCTTGAGGTCTTCTTCTTAGAGGCTTACATTCAAGAACATCATCGTCTTCATCTATCATCCATCTCATATCTCCTAGTTCTTAGAAGGGTAGTATCCTAAGAACACCCTATGATTCTTTATGTTTGATAGCATTTCTTTTCACATATATGATCCTTGTTCTTAGGTTTGTTATGTTGGTTAATAAATGGTTTATTTTTAGCAACTAAAACATGTTTTATATATCTATATATCCGGTGTGTTTTTGTTTAAATGGTTAAACAAACTTTGATAAACATGCAACAAACCCAGCACTTTTCAGTTTGAACCTTCAGAAAAGTGAAGGTCTCCTCTCAGTGAAAGTACCTCCTCTATATGGTCATCCATAGTTTATCTAACAAACATGGAGGATGGGACCAGATTCCTGAAGATCTTTCCTTTATAGTTCATGGGATGGTTCAGGGGGTCAAGTTCAGGTATTCACAATTTGTACATACTAATTTGCTTGCAAACTTGGACTCCTTAGAATATTACATGTTCCCCAGATATGTCTACTGTGAATTGAGCTCACAGTTGAGGGGAACAGGTAATGTTCTAAAATTATGACAAATGAAGCCCGATATCTTTAAGACTTTGAGAAATCCTATTGTGGGCTTCTCAGGGGTAGATACAGCTCTTGTCCCAAAAATGTTAGAGCTCATTGCTCAAGGTGACAACCTAGCAGCACCAACAAGTGTTTAACCCACACCTTCTACTTCTCAAAAACATACGCGACCACAAATAACCATCACCTACCAAACAAAATCCAAACGAACCCCTGCACTAGCTACTCAGCTTGTGAAGGCTCCTATATTACCACCCATATAGGAGGAAATAGACACTGGAGCTCCCACTTCCATTGAAGAGTAAACCACTCTAATCTCACCAATTACCAGTGTTGAGGTTCCTCATGCTCATCCTGATGAGGTCACAACCCTATTAGCCTTAAGCCTTCAGTCAAAGTCTCAAAACTCTAGTGAACGACCTTTAGGGGGAAGTTACCATCCCCAGCCTCTTGATCAAAACCAACCTATTCCCAACCAAGAATTCTATGATGATAAAGACATGGGATTCAATGAGTATCATGTGTGTTTCTTCTCCACCCCTTCTTAAAGAGAGTTAAGTACTTCTGCATCTACTATGTCTAGCCCATATCATCCACCTACTACTAAGGTGAATCTCCTAAAACAAGTTCATTAAGACCTCAACCATCATAACCCAATCTCTTGACCCTTCACCTGAAGCTATCATGATGCAGGGGAAATCCAGTAGCCAAGAACAAAGTGATAGTGATAAGGAAGAAGACTTAGGTCCTATTCTCTCATCCCCCGTGATTCTTCTAATGAAGATGAGAGGAATATTAGACTACAGGTGCAAAAGCTGACTCAAACCTGCACTTATTTAGTCTCCAAGGTTAGTCGTTTGGATTCTCAAGTGACTACCCTTCAAAGAAGGGTCCATGATCAACAACTTGAGAATTCTGATCTCAAGGAAAAACTAGCTAGGAGACCTTTAAGAAGGACTCAACCAGGAACACAAGAACCTATGGATGTGATAGACTTAATCCCCACCTCACCTATGCAAGAGGGTGATGCTACTAAAAAAAGGGAGAAAGTCCAAGCAATCACAGATTATGGGAGGTCTTCACAGAGTATGGGCATTAAGGATTCACCACCCTCACTTGCAATTGTCCATACTTAGCAACTTCCTCAAGTCTACATTAATATGGACTCACTCATTCAAAGTCTGTTTGAGGAGGGTATTCCAAAAGCTATACCTACCCATCTCATCAGTTTGAGAATCCAATTATAGGATGGAGGTATGACATTGATAGAAGAGCTCTGGTAATCTATAGATCTCAGGGGCAATAGGAAATTTTCAACTTCTCCAACCTAAGATTCTATGAGAGTACCTATTTGATTGATCTTCCACTTGCTAACCTAACTCAAAATAGGCAAGCTGCAAGGTTAGAAGATAGGATTCAAAAAAGGCTGCTAGAAGAGTTCAAGCTAAGATCCAAATTATATAGACCGAGGCTAGCAGGTAAGACTATTGGTCAACTAGATGTTACAGTGGACCCTAAAAGTAGCTTTGAAGGGGAAGCCTTGACTGAAGGCCCAGTAGTTGAACCTGTGAACCTTGAGACAAGAACCTCTTTAACACCCATTACCCTCAGTGAGGCACCAGCTAGTGAAGGATCTTCACAGCCTCTCTCTGGCTAGAGCTTGACTGTTGAATCAAGCAATGAAGTCCAAAGCACTCTCTACCCTGTGTCACCAAGGCCTGTGAGTGATAAAAGAAAAAAGGAAACTGGCTCCTAAGGAGATTAAGGATGAGGAAAGAGAGAGAGAGGAATAGAAAGCTAAGGGTGGAGAGTTCAAGTAGGTCCCCAAGCGTCATGGAAGCTGCTATCAGGGTTACCCCCAGGCCAGATACTCAAGATGATGAGTTGAGGGCAGCCAGGATAAACTACTTGGGGTCCCAGGCATCATGGAAGCTGCTATCAGGGTTTGATAATCGTCATGTTGATGCTGATGAAAATGATGTTCAAGAACAAGGTACCGTATCAGACCAGGAATATATGATTTAGTTACGAGATGAAATTGCTGATTAGTTAATGCAGAATATCGAATAATATAAAAGTACATTTATTTTGTATGACTTTTATTTATATTTTAATGTATTTGTATGACTTTTATTTATATTTTAATGTTTTAATGTAAAAGTACTTTTTAAAGTTTAAAAATTAGGTTTACTTTAATTATAGAATATTTTAATAGTCTCCAGATGTTAAAAAACAAACAGTCTTTTTCTTGCAGATTACAGACGTTTGGTCCACCTCTTCTGTTGTAGATGTCTATAGATGTGGTCCGCAGACTGCAGACGTTTGGTCCACCTCTTCTGTTGCAGATGTCTGCAGATGTGGTCCACAGGCGCAGACGTTTTTCTGCAGAAAAAACAAACAGCACCTAAGTGTAAAATCTTCCAAAGCTAAAGACCAAATCTTCCAAAGCCAAAGACCAAATCTTCCAGAGACAAAGACGAAGTCTTTTGAAGCTTCAAATACAAAGTCTTCCGAAGCCAATGAAGTGAATATTGATTTCTTCCGAAGACAGAAAAGACCTGCTTTCTCTTATCAACTTTTGCATAAAGCTGACCCACTTTCCGCTGCAACTATGAAGACTCACTAATTTGCATACGTCGGTGAAAATGTCCATGCTTTTGCAACTGTAGATTAAGGGTTAGAGTCTATAACTTTCTACTTTCTAATTTTTATCCTTTTTATAATACATTAGGATGTGAGATATGGCAAGTCATAGTCACTAGTCAAAGACAATCTGCCTTTTGGCTTTACATTGATCTTGTTATCTAGATTAGTGTGTCCTGCTGGCTTTCAAAGCCTAGCCGGCTATAGGATGTAGTATAAAATATCTCAGGTTCTTGTATTTTATCTTATGCTTTGTAACACTTGTAATAGAACTTGAGATCAATATACAACATTTTTGAAAATCATACTTATCTTGTTCTTGTTCTTTTGTTCTGTCTCATTACTTGTGTTCTTAGCACCTTCTATATAAACGTGGTTCCTTATTTGATCTGTTAAATGTTCTAACACTCTCCTTCTTGTGAAAATTGTTATGTGACCACCCCTTAACCGGTCCTACAAAGTTGTTCTTGTTCACTGAATACAACAAACTTATTGAGAAATCTAATCAAGGGGCAAAAGGCTAAATGAAAAAATGAAAGCAAAAGATGAAGAAATACATAAGCTTGAAGCTGATCAGAAAGTCCAAAAGTTAATAGTCTAATTTCTAGAACGATAGCTTGATCAATATAAGAATGAAGTCAAAGCAAAAGTTGAAGAACTGGACATAGCAAGATTAGATGTGGCTTACTTGGCCAATCAAACATATGCCAAAGATGATGAGATTAATTCATTGAAAAGAATTATTAATGAACAAGATGAAGAAATAAATAGATTGAATAAAGAATTACAAGTGGTTGAAAAGCTAAGTTTGAAAGATGATGATGATGACTGATTTGAGGGTCAAAGAGATTAGTGGGATACCATCAACATAGAACTACCTCATGAAACTCTCTCAACAAATCAAGCAGAACAAGGTTCCCACGACCAATCAAATTTCAATCAAGAAACATGTATGATTGAACAAGAACAGCAAACTGATCAAATAATCATCATACCTGAGGCTAGATACATAATGGATCAGCTGTTTACGGGTGTAAATCCTTATGAAAGCATGCATTATTCATCCATGGTGAGGCAACATTTTTATACTAAATATCCTCAAAAACAACCATCAAAAGACATCATTGCTATCAATCCACTTATAGAAGAACAAAAGGATCTAATAAGAAGGTTTGTTAAGTCTTTAAAGCCTCAATCAAAACAACTAACAAGAACAACCCTCTTCACAACCAAGTTTGAAGACTTATGACAGAAAAAGAAAAATAAATACATGGCTGAATCAAGTAAGGGAAAAGTGAAGGTCTCCTCTCAGTGGAAGTACCTCCTCTATATGATCATCCATAGTTTATCTAACAAACATGGAGGATGGGACCAGATTCCTGAAGATCTTTCCTTTATAGTTCATGGGATGGTTCAGTGGGTCAAGTTCAGGTATTTACAATTTGTATATACTAATTTTCTTGCAAACTTGGACTCCTTAGAATATTACATGTTCCCTAGATATGTCCAGCACATTCTCTACTGTGAACTGGGCTCACAGTTGAGGGGAACATGTAATGTTCTAAAATTGTGACAAATGAAGCCTGATATCTTTAAGACTATGAGAAATCCTATTGTGGGCTTCTCAGGGGTAGAAACAGCTCTTGTCCTAAAAAGGTTAGAGCTCATTGCTCAAGGTGACAACCTAGCAGCACCAACTAGTGTTTAACCCACACCTTCAACTTCTCAGAAACACACACAACCACAAATAACCATCACGTACCAAATAAAATCCAAACGAACCCCTGCACTAGCTACTCAGCTTGTGAAGGCTCCGACATTACCACCCATATATGAGGAAGTAGACACTGGAGCTCCCACTTCCATTGAAGAGTAAACCACTCTAATCTCACCAATTATCAGTGTTGAGGTTCCTCATTCTCGGCCTGATGAGGTCACAAACCTATTAGCCTTAAGCCTTCACTCAGAGTCTCAAAACTCTAATGAACAACCCTTAGGGGAAAGTTACCATCCCCAGCTTCTTGATCTAAACCAACCCATTCCCAACCAAGAATTCTACGATAATGAAGACATGGGATTCAATGAGTATCATGAGTCTTTCTTCTCCACCCCTTCTCAAAGTGAGATAAGTACTCCAGCATCTCCCATGTCTAGCCCATATCATCCACCTACTACTAAGGTGAATCTCCCTAAACAAGTTCATTAAGACCTCAACCATCGCAACCTAACTTCTTGACACTTCACCTGAAGCTATCATGGTGCAGGGGAAATCCAGCAGCCAAGAACAAAGTGATGGTGATAAGGAAGAAGACTTAGGTCCTATTCTCTCATCCCCCGTGATTCTTCTAATGAAGATGAGGGGAATATTAGACTAAAGGTGCAAAAGCTGACTCAAACCTGCACTTATTTAGTCTCCAAGGTTAGTCGTTTTGATTCTCAAGTGACTATCCTTAAAAGAAGGGTCCATGATCAACAACTTGAGAATTCTGATCTCAAGAAAAAACTAGCGAGGAGACCTTTAAGAAGGACTCAACCAGGAACACTAGAACCTATAGATGTAATAGACTTAATCCCCAGCTCAACTATGCAACAGGGTGATGCTACTAAAATGGGGGAGAAAGTCCAAGTAATCACAGATTCTGGGAGTTCTTCATAGAGTATGGGCACTAAGGATTCACCACCCTCACTTGCAATTGTCCATGCTCAGCAACTTCCTCAAGTCTACATTAATATGGACTCACTCATACAAAGTCTGTTTGAGGAGGGTATTCTAAAAGCTATACCTACCCCATCTCATCACTTTGAGAATCCAATTATGGGATGGAGGTATGACACTGATAGAAGAGCTCTTGTAATCTATAGATCTCAGGGGCAATAGGAAATTTTCAACTTCTCCAACCCAAGATTCTATGAGAGTACCTATTTGATTGATCTTCCACTTTCTAACCCAAGTCAAAATAGGCAAGCTGCAAGGTTAACAGATAGGATTCAAGAAAGGCTGCTAGAAGAGTTCAAGCTAAGATCCAAATTATATAGACCGAGGCTAGCAGGTAACACTATTGGTCAACTAGATGTTACAGTGGACCCTAAAAGTAGCTTTGTAGGGGAAGCCTTGACTGAAGGCCCAATAGTTGAACCTGTGAACCTTGAGACAAGAACCTCTTTAACACCCATTACCCTTACTGAGGCACCAGCTAGTGAAGGTGCTTCACAACCTCTCTCTGGCCAGAGCTTGACTGCTGAATCAAGCAATGAAGTCCAAAGCTCTCTCCACCCTATGTCACTAATGCCTGTGAGTGAAAAAAGAAAAAAGGAAACTGGCTCCTGAGGAGATTAAGGATGAGGAAAGAGAGAGAGTAAGAGAAAGCTAAGGGGAGAGAGTTCAAGTGGGTCCCCAGGCATCATGGAAGCTGCTATCAGGGTTACCCCAGGCCAGATACTTAAGATGATGAGTTGAGGGCAGCCAGGATAAACTACTTAGGGACCACGAACTATAATGTAGATGAACTCATCTCTCTTCCCTTAGAGGAACTTAATTAACTGGCAGACATAGAGCTGTTAAAGGAGAAGAAGGAGGCAGAGGATGTAGAGCTGCTCCTCAAGGTCAAGGAAGAAAGGAGACAGAAAAGGGTCTACAAGCATGCTCCTACCCTCTCTCCAGTTCAAGAAAGCCCTGAGATAGAAGTTATGGCAACTTAACAACCTCACATAGAAAAGAAGTAGATAGACAAAACATGATTAGCTAAGTTAGTGTCACAGACCTCTATCAAGCATCTGCACTTCTTTCACTCTCATATGAGTATATAGAATCGAGTATCTTAAGCATCTTATACAACAAGTTATAAAAGAACAAAAGGCTGCTAAGAGAAAGATGAAGGAAGAAGCTGCAAAATCCAGAGCCATCATCCAAAAGAGCCAAAAGAAGTCTGCTGATAGGTAGAGGATGATGACCTTCTTGAAGCTATATGGATTCTCTAGAAGGAGGCTTGGTCCAATGTCTATCCACTATGGATGAGCACATTAGAGTGATCAAGTAGAAGACTAAAAGGGTAGAGCTTGTTAACCTGCATTCTCTACCAAGTCAAGCTCCTCCTGAAGTTGAGGTTAAGGTTGAACCTACTAAGACTACACAACCTGGACCTAGAGCAGCATCTCAGCCAACTTCATCTTCTAATCCACAGTAGGGTCCTGATCCCTCTCCTTTTAAACCTATGAGGGAAGAAGAACTAACTGAGAAAGACACAACATACCGCCTGGTGCTGAAGACCAGTCTTCTCAGTTAAAGTCTTTAAAGAAGAGGAAAAGTATGGCCATTAAAATGTCTTTAAAAAGAAGAAGAAGTCAAAGGCATCCACCTCCACACCACAGGATGAGTCAGAACATCATAAGAAAGTGCAAGAAGTGGCTGCTCAACTAACTCCAACTCAAGTAGAGCCTCTTACAGCTAGAAGACCCATCCTGTCTTAGACCTTTGCTGTAAATCCAAACAGATGGTATGTCATAATAGATCAAGGAGGTCAAGATGTCTGTTTCTGGAAAGACATGCTTCATCTTTCTCTGCATGATCTCTATAACATGAGAAGGTATTATAAAAGTCTGAGGGATCCTGACCAATTGATGAAGAAAGGAATCGTCTTGATCCTGATGAGGACTGCCAATATCTGAATAACCTTATATGTTTTGGTAGCATCAACCTATGGGGAGTTTGTAGGGTTATACTTGAAAGGTTGATGCAACCAAAGCAAACAAAGAGCTTCCAGCTTCCATGCATGATGTACATAGTAGAAGTTACTTTGGAAGTTTTACACTCCTCATAGAGAAAAATATTCTAAGGTGGCGTTTGTTTTTTTACAAAAGAGCTTCTTAGGCTCTTTTATCTTCACCAAGAAGAGGACGCACATACATTTTAAGTTTCCGACTGTTTGTTTTTCAGAAGACATTTTATTAAAAAATGTCTTCCCGTCCTCTTCTTGGAGAAGACCCAAACCACACTCTTTTCTCCTTTTCCAACCTCTTCTAACTATAAAATAACTAAACAAAACCCAAAACACATCCTATTCTCCTCTCCGTCGCCCACAACATCGCAGATCCACCACCATCCCCAACTCTTCGACCACCTGCGCCTCATCGGCGGCCACCTCCTTGGCCGACCCCCTCCCTGCTTGTCCCCCCTGCTCCTCCCCCTCCCTGCTCGTTCCCCTGCTCGTCCCCCTCCCTGATCGACCCCCGTTGCTCGATCCCCCCTGCTCCACCCCAGCTGCTCGACCCCCCCTACTCGACCCCCTCTGCTCGACCCCCCTGCTCGACCCTGCTCTACCAACCGCCCTGCTCAACCAACCACCGCCTCCCTGCTCTATCACCTCCCTGCTCTACCGCCTCCCTGTATTTAGTCGTCCCTAAGGTAAATCACTAGATCTATTGCAACTCCATTTGGGGTTTTCAATTTCTTTGATTCGTATGTAATTCTTGTTTGATTTCAAGTGTTTTATTAGAATTTCTCGTATTGGATTCGTATGTAGTTCTTGTTTGATGGGGCTTTTGTGGTTTAACTAGTTTTTTTATGAACTCACTTTTATAATGGATTAGGTGTGCTTGATAATGTTTAGTTTTGATAATGTTTAGTTTTGTTTGATTTGTCATAATGGATTAGGTTTGTTTGATAATATTTAGTTTTGTTTAGTTTTGTTTTGTTTGATTTATCATAATGGATTAGGTTTCATAATCGTCATGTTGATGCTGATGAAAATGATGTTCAAGAACATGGTACTGCATCAGACTGGTAATATATGCTTCAGTTACGAGATGAAATTGTTGAGCAGTTAATACAGAATATCAAATAATATGAAAGTACATTTATTTTGTATGACTTTTATTTATATTTTAATGTATTTGTATGCCTTCTATTTATATTTTAATGTTTTAATATAAAAGTATTTTTTAAAGTTTAAAAATTAGGTTTACTTTAATTACATAATATTTTAATAGTCTGCAGATGTTAAAAAAATAAACAGTCTTTTTCTTGCAGACTGCAGACGTTTGGTCCACCACTTCTACTGTAGGTGTCTGCGGATATGGTCTGCAGATGTGGTCTGCAGACTACAGACGTTTTCCTGGAGTAAAAGAAACAGCACCTAAGTGTAAAATCTTCCAAAGCCAAAGACCAAATCTTCCAAAGCCAAAGACCAAATCTTCCAAAGACAAAGATGAAGTCTTTTGAAGCTTTAAAGACAAAGTCTTCTGAAGCCAATGAAGTGAATACTGATTTCTTCTAAAGACAGAAAAGACCTTCTTTCTCTTATCAACTTTTGCATAAAGCTGACCCACTTTCCGCTGCAACTATGAAGACTCACTAATTTGCATAAGTCGGTGAAAAGGTCCATGCTTTTGCAACAGTAGATTAAGGGTTAGAGTCTATAACTTTCTACTTTGTACCTTTTATCCTTTTTATAATACGTTAGGATGTGAGCTATGGTATGTCATAGTCACTAGTCAAAGACAATCTGCCTTTTGCTTTACATTGATCTTGTTGTCTAGATTAGTGTTTCCTGGTGGCTTTCAAAGCCTAGCCGGCTATAGGATGTCGTATAAAATATCTCAGGTTCTTGTATTTTATCTTATGCTTTGTAACACTTGAAATAGAACTTCAGAGCAATATACAACATTTTTGAAAATCATACTTATCTTGTTCTTGTTCTTTTTCTTTTGTTCTATCTCATTACTTGTGTTCTTAGCACCTTCTATATAAACGTTGCTCCTTATTTGATCTATTAAATGTTCTAACACTCTCCTTCTTGTGAAAATTGTTATGAGACCACCCCTTAACCGGTCCTACAAAGGTGTTCTTATTCACTGAATACAACAAACTTATTGAGAAATGTAATCAAAGGGCAAAAAGGCTAAATGAAAAAATGAAAGCAAAAGATGAAGAAATACATAAGCTTGAAGCTGATCAGAAAGTCCAAAAGTTAATAGTCTAATTTCTAGAACAATAGCTTGATCAATATAAGAATGAAGTCAAAGCAAAAGTTGAAGAATTGGTCATAGAAAGATTAAATGTGGCTTACTTGGCCAATCAAACATATGCCAAAGATGATGAGATTGATTCATTGAAAAGAATTATTAATAAACAAGATGAAGAAATAAATAGATTGGATAGAGAATTATAAGTGGTTGAAAAGCTAAGTATGAAAGATGATGTTGATGACTGATTTGAGGGTCAAAGAGATTAGTGGGATACCATCAACATAGAACAACCTCATGAAATTCTCTCAACAGATCAAGCAGAACAAGGTTCCCATGACCAATCAAATTTCAATCAAGAAACATGTATGATTGAACAAGAACAACAAACTGATCAAATAATCAGCATACCTGAGGATAGATACACAATGGATGAGCTGTTTAGGGGTGTAAATCCTTTTGAAAGCATGCATGAGGAAACATTTTTATACTGAGTATCCTCAAAAACAACCATCAAAAGACATCATTGCTATCAATCCATGATAGAAGAACAAAAGGATCTAATAAGAAGATTTGTTGAGTCTTTAAAGCCTCAATCACAAGAAAACTAACAAGAACAACCCTCATCACAACCATGTTTGAAGACTTATGAAAGAAAAAGAAAAAAAATACATGGCTGAATCAAGTAAGGGAAAAGAGAAGGTCATTGAACAAGAGGAACCTGAATCGAGGAACCCGAATCCCCTCTACTGAAAATGTTGTAAGTAAAAGCTGGACCTGTTGATGAGGTGGATTTTAGCAAGCAAAGTTCTGAGTTTGTAGAATTACATGAAGGTGAAACAGCCTAATGTCAAGACAAACCAACCTAAGAACCAATTGTCATGTCAGATTCTAAGGATAAATTGGAAAACATTCAAAACATTTTTCTTGATGATCCTAAAATGTTAATAGCAATTGAACTAGCAAATAGAGTATTGGACTCAACAAGTGCATTAAAAGAATAATGCATACAAAGGATAATGCTTGCCATAATCAAACATAATGTGTTCTAACATTCAAACAATCATTAACTAACACATTAGTATAACAATGAAGTTTTTGTGATGTAATGCAAATTATGATATTTTGTAACAGTTAACTACTTTGTATTATTTTGCAAAAACTGTCATTAATATATAAAATAGTTTTGAGTTATTCCGCTGTGATGTTTTACATAAATGTATATTATGTGTTATGTGCAATGATAGTCCAACAGTGAGGTGCCCGGGAACGGGGCCTTACAAGTTGGTATCATAGCCAAATTTTAAGAGAAATAGGTAAATATTTTCAAAACCTAAATTAAACTGAAAATAGGATGAATGGAGGGATGTCAGTCCGAGTAGCTACGTGTCATCAAGTATGTCTTTTATTAATGTTAACCGGTATTATGTGCGCATGCTATTTGATTTATGTGCTCTTGGGTAGATTTGGATACTAATTAAGTCAGGATAGGAAATGCTTGGGGTATGAAAAGTAAAGTAAGTGACTAATCACAACTGGCAACTGTAATTAGGGAGTTATTATACTTGACATAAATTGAGCTATTTCCTTGAGTGACTGTGTTAGTGTTTGAATCTTATAGTATTTAGGGAATGACTGGACGAATATCTTCAAAGGCTTCTAGAGGCAGAGGTCGTGGTGGATGTGGTACTGGGCCATGTGTGACAGGAGTAGTACTAAGGCTCCTGAGACTACCCACGAGAACCCTGAGGTTCATGCTCGGGGTGAGTAGAATGAATATGTTAGTTTGAATGCCTCGGCTAGGGAGGCGATTGTCGATGAGGTGCACCAGGTCATGCGGACAATCTTACCGTCTGTGGTGACCAAAGTAATCAGAGCAGTAAGGAACGAAGAAAGGAAGGAGAGGGAGGATAGGAAGGGGTCATCAGGGAAGGAGAGCAAGGGAGAAGGAGAACGACCAGAGCCCGAAACAGTGTTGTTCAATAACGAATAGGATGCTTTGGTGGGGGTGGCGACTAAGGGGTGTAATTATGCGGCATTCAAGAGGTGTAAGCCTCCTACTTTTGATGGCAATGGCAATGCTGCCGCCGCTCACTGCTGGGTTAGGGAGATGGAGGCGGTGTTGGAGATTAGCGAGTGTCGCGATAACCAGAAGGTGAAGTTCGCCACTCACTCCTTCGTTGACTCGGCACTATGTTGGTGGGATAATATTGTCCAGGCCGAGGGCAGTAAGGCCATCAGGAGGATGAGATAGGAAGAGTTAAAGAAGATGGTGATTGAGGAATTCTATCCTTACCGGGAACTGGATAAGATTGAGAGAGAGTTCCTACTATTTGAGGCGGGAACCATGACCCATCAGCAGTACACCACCAAGTTCAACGAGATGGCGAGGCTGGTGCTGGATCAGGTGACGCTGGTGTCAAAAAAGATCAAGAAGTATGTGCAGGGATTGCCAGCCGATATTCGCAGGCACTTGATCACTACCCGACTAAGCACTTTTAAGTAGGCAGTGGATTTAGCTGGGAGGTTATATGATGAGAGAGAGGTGGCGGTGGTCGAGGTGAAGAAGACTGGTAGTGGTGACCGGAGCTGGAATAGGAAAAGGTTTGGATGTGGTGGTTTCACTCCAAACAACAAGTGGATGAAGGTGGATGACCGTAGGATGGGGTCATTAAATTCGGGAATAAAGAAGTGTGGTAAATATGGCAGGGAGCACACTGGTGAGTGCAAGTGGGGATTTAATGTGTGCTTCAAGTGTGGGAAGCCCGGTCATGTGGTGAAGATGTACGGGATTATACGGTATTATAGCTGTGGCGAGGAGGGCCATGTGAGCAAGGACTGCAAGAAGCCAAGGGCCGAGGGTTCAGGGTTGAAGAGGAAGCCGAAGGAAGGAGGATAAAAGGCAACTGCTAGAGCCTTCACGATGATGCAGGAGGAGGCTAGAGAGGATCCCGATGTCGTGTCAGGTATGTTTCTAGTAAACCAAACTTGTGCCTCTGTGTTATTTGACTTTGGTGCTAGTAGGAGTTTATTTCTACCGCTTTCTGTGATAAGTTATCCATTGGTAGTAGAAGTATTAATGATCCATTTGATGTAGAAACTGCTATTGGTAAGTCCACCAAAATTACTGACGTGATAGAGGACTGTGCCATAGAATTAGAAGGTCATAGGTTTGCCACTAAGTTACATGTGATGCCCCTAGGTGGATTTGATGTAGTACTAGGGATGGATTGGTTAACAACCTATGAAGCGAACATAATGTGTCACAAGAAGATGATTAGACTGATAGCGCTTGGGGGAGTTCAGTGACGATATACGGTGATCAAGTTACGATGATTCCGAAGGTGATTTCGATGGTGGTGGCGGGAAAGTGCATGAGGCGGGGATGTAGTGCCTATTTGGCCTACATGAAGGATGTGGACACATTAACACCATAATTGTTCGATGTACTGGTGGTGTGTGACTTCCCAATGTGTTCCCAGAGGATCTATCAGGAGTGCCATCGGATCATAAAATCAAATTTCAGATTGACTTGATACCAGGTGCTCAGCCTGTTGCTAAGGCGCCGTATCATTTGGCTCCCTCAGAGATGAAGGAATTGATGGAACAACTAAAAGAGTTGCTTGATAAGGGTTTCATCAGACTGAGTATCTCTCCTAGGGGTGCTCTGGTCTTGTTCATAAAGAAGAAGGATGGTATCATGAGGATGTGTATCGACTACCGTGAGTTGAATAAGTTGACGGTGAAGAATCGGTATCCGTTACCGAGGATTGATGACTTGTTCGATCAGCTCCAGGGTGCCAGTTGGATTTTGAGGATAGATCTTTGATCTGGCTACCATAAGTTAAAGGTGAAGGAGCAAGACATTCCTAAGACAGCTTTTCGCATGCGTTACGGACACTAGGAGTTTCTCGTTATGTCTTTCGGTTTAACTAACGCGCCAGCTGCCTTTATGGATTTGATGAACCGAGTGTGTCGGCCGATGTTAGATAAATCAGTGATCGTGTTTATTGATGATATCCTGATTTATTCTAAGAGCGAGGAAGAACACGTCGATCACATACGTGAGGTATTAGAGACACTTAGGAGAGAGAAGTTATATGCTAAATTATCTAAGTGTGCTTTCTGGTTACGCGGGGTGCAATTTTTGGGTCACGTGGTAAATGCAGAAGGGATTATGGTAGACCCAGTGAAGGTTGAGGCAGTGATGCAATGGAGGTCTCCAAAGACGCCATCCGAGATCCGTAGTTTCTTGGGATTGACGGGCTACTACAGGAGATTTATCCAAGATTTTTCAAAGATAGCCTCGCCTTTGACCAAATTGACAAGCAAGGATGTGAAATTTTTATGGGGTCAAGAACAGGAGAATGCTTTTGAAGAGTTAAAGGCGAGATTAACTCAAGCTCCTGTCTTGACATTACCCGAAGGGGGTGAAGACTTAGTGGTATATTTGAATGCTTCTTATTCTAGGCTAGGTTGCGTGTTAATGCAACGTGGAAGGGTAATAGCCTATGCATCCCAACAGCTGAAAACCCACGAAGTAAATTATCCTACACACGATCTATAGCTAGCTGCGGTGGTCTTCGCATTGAAGATTTGGAGGCACTACTTATACAGGACGAAGTGCACCATCTTTACCAACCATAAGAGGTTAAAGTATTTCTTTGAGCAGAAGGACCTCAATATGAGGTAAAGGAGGTAGTTAGTGCTCATAAAGGATTATTATTGCGAGATCCACTATCATCCGGGCAAGGCCAACGTGGTGGCAGATGCCCTTAGCCAAAAGGAAAGACCAGAGCCGATTCGGGTGAAGGCATATTAGTTGATTATGACCTCTGACGTGATGACGAAGGTCAAGGAATTTCAAGATGAGGCTTTGAAAGAAGATCGTCTAAAATCTGAAAGGATGAAAGGACTAGTCGCGGAACTGGGTGAGAACACTCTTGGTGTTAGAGCTCGATTCGGACGAATGTGGATTCCTCGTTATGGGGACTATGTGGAAAGATCATGGATGAGGCTCATAAGACTCGATACTCCATTCATCTCGGTCCTACCAAGATGTACCATGATATGAAGAAGGATTATTGGTGGTTGGGTATGAAGCGTGACGTAGCGGAATACGTGAGTAAGTGCCTTACTTGTTTGCAAGTGAAGGCGGAGCATCAGAAGCCGTACAGAAAAATCCAACCTTTGGATATACCCGAGTGGAAGTGGGAGCATTTCACCGTGGACTTTATTACGAAGTTACCGCGTACCCCGAGATGGTATGATGCGATATGGGTGATAGTTGATCGTTTGACGAATAGTGCTCAGTTCCTACCGATCCGAGAGACGTATTCCTCCGAGAGATTAGTGAATAATTTTTATCAAGGAGATTGTAGCTCGTCATGGCGTACCGGTGTCTATTGTATATGATCGTGACACTCGGTTTACATCTATGTTTTGGAAAAGATTTCACGATGCGATGGGGACGAGGCTACATATCAGCACGGCTTATCATCCTCAGACGGATGGTTAGTCAGAGAGAACCATACAGACACTTGAAGATATGCTTTGGGCATGTGTCATTGATTTTAGAGGAAGTTGGGATGACCACCTACCGTTAGCTGAGTTCTCATATAACAATAGTTATCATGCCAGCATTGGTATGCCACCTTATGAGATGCTATACGGTAGACGATGTAGAACGCCCATGTGTTAGGGTGATATTGGTCAAAAGGAGCTAGGAAGTATCGAAGTGATCGAGGCTATGACCGAAAAGCTAGAAAAGATCAAATCCTTTATGAAGGTAGCTAAGGATAGACAAAAGTCGTATGCTGATAAGAGACGTAGACCGATTGAGTTCCAGGTGGGTGATTGGGTTATGTTGAAAGTCTCACCTTGGAAGGGTATCATTTGGTTTAGAAAGTAGGGCAAGTTGAGCCCAAGATACATAGGGCCTTTCCGAATCATTGCTCAAGTAGGAGAGGTGGCCTATAGGTTAGAACTACCAGATGAGTTAAGTAGAATTCACCCAACGTTCCATGTATCTCATCTGTGGAAGTGTTTAACTGATGAGGATATGGTTGTACCACTGGAGGACATTGAATTTGATGAACGACTCAACTATGTGGACCAACCAGTGGAGATCATTGATCGTAAAGAGAAAAGGTTAAGGAATAAGGGTGGGGTATGTGTTGGGTGATTATAATATTATGATAAAGTTGTTGATGTGTTTCTGTTGCCTAAAATGCAAGAACTAAGCTTAGAACATGTTAGAATTAGATTTGGGATAGAATTATGATGATAGTAGTTAAAGTTAGTTATCATGCGCCTAAGTCTCATGCGCCTGAAACCCCATGCGCCCAAATAGTGCTCATGCGCCTAGGATAGGCTGATTTGGCTAAGTGTCCCAAATGCCTAGATTGCCCATGCGCCCAGGCACTCATGCGCCTGCATAGTGCCCATGCGCCTAGAATGTTGCCCGAAATGACTAAGTGTTGGGCTATGCGCCCCAATAGTGCCTATGCGCCCAGAACCTTTCCCATGCGCCTAAGTGTCCCATGCGCCCAGAAGGCCATGCGCCTGCATAGTGCTCATGCGCCTAAAACTTAGAATAATTTTCTAAATTTTGGGAAAATGTAAAGTGTAGGCTTTGACTTGGGATGTTCCCGGGGGTGATGTAAGTTGACTTTTGGTGATGAATGATGTGTGATATGTCATGTATGATGATATGTGATGATGATATGATTTATGTATGGTATGTATATATGTATAATATGGCATTCAAACGTATTTATATTATTATAAAATACGTTAAATATTATGTTATTACTTTACGTAGTATGACAAATGTATGAAAGAACGTAAAGTATAATGTAACGAAGTGAAAGATAACAAAGAAGAAAAGTGAAACGAAATGAAAGAAAGAATGGCTTACAAGCAAATAGAAAGGAGGTACACGACCACGTTGTCGTTAGCTTAACCGTGTGCGGTTTTAATAACCCGAAGGATGCATGCAGGGTCAATGATTGAGATTGACAAGACCTTTGTGGTATGCCCTAGGTAACTGGATCAGCTTCATGCACAATTTTCGTGAATTAATTACCACAGGCCCAGCATCAGCTTCGTGCACAATATTCGGGGTATTGCCAATTGGTCTGAATGAAAGGGAGAGATGACTTGCCCTAGGTGACTGGGTCAGCTTCTTGCACAATGTTCATGATTCAATTACCACAGGCCCAACATCAGCTTCATGCACAATGTTTGGGGTATTGTTCATTGATCCGTATGAAAGTAAAAGAATGACGTAACATACAAAAAGAATGTATGAAAGTAAAGAATGATGAAAAGTACGTACAAAAGTATGAGAGCGAAAATAAGAGATAATGAAGTGTACGAAACGACAGAATGTATACGAAAGAGAATGTACATGAAATGGAATGAAAGTATGAATATGATGACGAAAGATAACGACTGATAATGGAAGATAATAATGATATTTTCTATTTGTACATATGATGCATGATCGCGTATGAAATTTAAGAAGGATTTTAACGAAAGTAAAGTATGTTATATTTTCATAAAACTAGAACTCTCTCAGCAATGCTGACTTTTATGTATTTTCCAGTTGGCAGGTGATTGTTGCTGAGGATGGCACGGGGCAGCTACTTGGCATTTTTTGGATGGCATCCATTTGTATAACAATGAAATTTTTATGATGTACTGCAAATTATGATATTTTGTAACAGTTAACTACTTTGTATTATTTTGCAAAAGTTGTCATTAATATATAAAATGGTTTTAAGTTGTTCTGCTGTGATGTTTTACATAAATGTATATTTATATGTTATGTGCAACGATAGTCCAACTGCGAGGTGCCCGGGAACGGGGCCTTACACTTTCTTCTCCACCCCTTCTCAAGGAGAGACGAGTACTCCTGCATCTCCCATGTCTAGCCCACATCATCCACCTACTACTAAGGTGAATCTCCTTGAACAAGTTCATTAAGACCTCAACCATCACAACCCAACCTCTTGACACTTCACCTGAAGCTGTATGGTGCAGGCGAAATCCAGCAGTCAAGAACAAAGTGATGGTGATAAGGAAGAGACTTAGGTCCTATTCTCTCATCCCCCATGATTCTTCTAATAAAGATGAGGGGAATATTAGACTAAAGGTGCAAAAGCTGACTCAAACCAGTACTTATTTAGTCTCCAAGGTTAGTCGTTTGGATTCTCAAGTGACTACCCTTCAAAGAAGGGTCCATGATCAACACCTTGAGAATTCTGATATCAAGGAAAAACTAGCTAGGAGACCTTTAAGACTCAACCAGGAACATAAGAACCTATGGATGTAATAGGCTTAATCCCTAGCTCACATATGCAAGAAGGTGATGATACTAAAAGGGGGAGAAAGTCCTAGCAATCATAGATTCTGGGAGTTCTTCACAGAGTATGGACATTAAGGATTTACCACTCTCACTTGCAATTGTCCATACTCAGCAACTTCCCCAAGTCCATTAATATGGACTCACTCATACAAAGTCTATTTAAGGAGGGTATTCCAAAAGCTATACCTACCCCATCTCATCACTTGGAGAATCCAATTATGGGATGGAGGTATGACACTGATAGAAGAGCTCTGATAATCTATAGATCTTAGGGACAATAGGAAATTTTCAACTTCTCCAACCCAAGATTTATGAGAGTACCTATTTGATTGATCTTCCACGTGCTAACCCAAGTCAAAACATGCAAGCTGCAAGGTTAGCAGAAAGGATTCAAGAAAGGCTGCTAGAAGAGTTCAAGCTAAGATCCAAATTATATAGACAGAGGCTAGCAGGTAAGACTATTAGTCAACTAGATGTTACAGTGGACCCTAAAAGTAGCTTTGAAGGGGAAGCCTTGACTGAAGGCCCAGTAGTTGAACCTGTGAACCTTGAGACAAGAACCTCTTTAACACCTATTACCCTCAGTGAGGCACAAGCTAGTGAAGGTGCTTCACAGCCTCTCTCTGGCCAGAGCTTGACTGCTGAATCAAGCAAAGAAGTCCAAAGCTCTCTCCACCCTGTGTCACCAAGGCCTGTGAGTGAAAAAATAAAAAAGGAAACTCTCCTGAGGAGATTAAGGATGAGGAAAGAGAAAGATAGGAAGAGAAAGCTAAGGGGAGAGAGTTCAAGTGGGTCCCCAGGCATCATGGAATTTGCTATCAGGGTTACCCCCAGGCCAGATACTTAAGATGATGAGTTGAGGGCAGCCAGGATAAACTACTTAGGGACCACGAACTACAATGTAGATGAACTCATCTCTCTTCCCTTAGAAGAACTTAATGAACTGGCAGACATAGAGCTGTTAAAGGAGAGGAAGGAGGCAGAGGATGTAGAGCTGCTCCTCAAGGTCAAGGAAGAAAGGAGACAGAAAAGGGTCTACAAGCATGCTCCTACCCTCTCTCCAGTTCAATAAAGCCCTGAGATAGAGGTTATGGCAACTTAACAACCTTAGGTAGAAAAGAAGTAGATAGACAAAACATGATTAGCTAGCTGAGTATCAAAGACCTCTATCAGGCATGTGCACTTCTTTCACTTTCATATGAGTATATAGAATCGAGTATCTTAAGTAGCTTAAGTAACAAGTTATAAAAGAACAAAAGGCTGCTAAGAGAAAGATGGGGGAAGAAGCTGCAAAATCAAGATCCCTTATCCAAAAGAGCCAAAAGAAGTCTGCTGATAGGTAGAGGATGATGACCTTCTTAAAGCTATATGGATTCTCTAGAAGGAGGCTTGGCCCAATGTCTATCCACTATGGATGAGCACATTAGAGTGATCAAGCAGAAGACTAAAAGGGGAGAACTTGTTGACTTGCATTCTCTACCAAGTCAAGCTCCTCCTAAAGTTGAGTTCAAGGTTGAACCCACTAAGACAACACAACCTGGACCTAGAGCTGCATCTCAGCCAATTTCATCTTCTAATCCATAGCAGGGTCCTGCTCCCTCTCCTTTTAAACCTGTGAGGGAAGAAGACCTAACTGAGAAAGACACAACATAACAGCTTGGTGCTGAAGACCAGTCTTCTAAGATAAAGTCTTCAAAGAAGAGGAAAAGGATCGCCATTAAAAGTGTCTCTAAAAAGAAGAAGAAGTCAAAGGCATCCACCTCCACACCACAGGATGCTTCAAAACATCATTAGGAAGTGCAAGAAGAGGCTGCTCAACCAACTCCAACTCAAGTAGAGCCTCTTACAGCTGGAAGACCCATCCTTTCCTGGACCTTTGCTACAAATCCAAACAGATGGTATGTCATCAGAGATCAAGGAGGTCAAGATGTCTATTTCTGGCAAGACATGCTTCATCTTCCTCTATGACATAAGAAGGTATTATAAGAGTCCGAGGGATCCTAACCAATGATGAAGAAAGGAATCGTCTTGATCCTGATGAGGACTGCTAATATCTGAATAACCTTATCTGTTTTGGTAGCATCAACCTATGGGGAGTTTGTAAGCTTATACTTGAAAGGTTGATGCAACTAAAGCAAACAAAGAGCTTCCAGCTTGCATGCATGATGTACATAGTAGAAGTTACTTCGTAAGTTTTACACTCCTCATAGAAAAAATATTCTAAGGTGGTGTTTGTTACAAAAGAGCTTCTCAGGCTCTTTTATCTTCACCAAGAAGAGGACGCACATACATTTTAAGTTTCAGACTGTTTGTTTTTCAGAAGACATTTCATTAAAAACTGTCTTTCCCTCCTTTTCTTGGAGAAGACCCAAACCCCCCTCTTTTCTCCTTTCCAACCTCTTCTAACTATAAAATAACCTAAACAAAACCCAAAACACATCCTCCCTTTGCTCCTCTCCAACGCCCCCAACATCACAGATCCATCATCGTCCCCAACTCGTCGACCACCTGCGCCTCATCAGCGGCCACCTCCTTGGCCGACCCCCTCCCTACTCTTCCCCCCCCCCCGCTCGTCCCCCCCGCTCGTCCCCCCCGCTCGTTCCCCCTGCTCGACCCCCGCTGATCAAACCCCCCTGCTCGACCCCCGCTGCTCGACCCCCCTGCCCGACCCCCCTGCCCGACCCCCTACCCGAACCCCCCCCGACCCCCCTGCCCGACCCCCCCCGACCCCCCCCGACCCCCCCCCCCCCCGACCCCCCCGCTCGACCCCTACTCGACCCCCTGCTCGACCCCCCTGCTCGACCCCCCTGCTCGACCCCCCTGCTCGACCCCCTCTACTCGACCCTGCTCTACCGACCGCCCTGCTCTACCGCCGCCCTGCTTAACCGACCGCTGCCTCCCTGCTCTATTACCTCCCTGCTCTACCGCCTCCCTGTATTTAGTCGTCCCTAAGGTAAATCACTAGATCTATTACAACTCCATTAGGGGTTTTCAATTTCTTTGATTCGTATGTAATTTTTGTTTGATTTCAAGTGTTTTATTAGAATTTGAAGATCAAGTATAGGTTGGACTCACCTTAGATTAGTATTTGTTTATCTTTCTATGTAATATGGTTTATGTTTTATTTCTTTTATAAGTTGTTTAGTTTGTTAATTCTATTTTGTAGTCTAGCGAAACTGTGAGTGAAACTGTAGGTTCTCCCGGGCGAGGGTGCAGTTTCGGTCGGGTGAATCTATAGTTTTGGCAGCAAAGTTTCGCCTCCAGCGAAACTATCTGCGAAACTACATCTGCTATATATAGATTTCATCTTGTTCATTGTTAGACATCCTTGCAAAACCCTAATCGAATATTTCTGTTGCAAGAGGCTATTGTAAGCTGTTTCTTATTGAATATATTAAGCTTATTTCATTCCATTGTGTATTGTTGCTTAATGAAACATATTTGAATACATTTTGGTGTTCTTTTGTTCTTCAAATCTTTGTGTGTGTTGTGTGTCTTTGGTATTGAACGATTCAAGCCATCTTCTGCACTGAAAACTGATCAAATGGACCAACAAAATGGTATTAGAACCTTAGTGCTCTTGATTGTTTGAGGTTTTTGGTTATTTTTGTTCAATATCACTATTTATTCATTTCTATATCAAAATAGAGTGTATTTGAAATGGAAGTTGATTGAATTCTGCTTGCTTTTTATTGGGGAAGATTCGTGAATCATCACATCTCAAATACATTGAGATTTGGGTGATTTCAGATTTGGGGTTTAAAGGGTTTTCTGGTTCTTCCAGCGAAACTACCTGTTCTTACTGCGAAACTACTGTTTTTCTTTCAGCGAAACTACAGTTTTTCACTTCTGCTGTTTTCTGCGAAACTAAGGTTTTTGAACGAAAGTTCAATTGTGCTCGTGTGACTTTCTAGCGAAATTGCTGCCAAAAGTACTTTGAACAAAAGTTCAAGCTTGTTTCCTGCGAAACTAAGCATTTGACTACTTCTGGCTAGCGAAATTGCTGCCGAAATTGTCAGCAAAAGTATCTTCGTCCGGGCAAAACTAGCTTCTACGAAACTATCTCAGCGAAATTACAGTTTTTCTGCGAAATTACCTTTTCTTCTGTGAAATTATCATGTCAAAGGTGACTTCTCTCACTCTTGCTGATTTAGAGAGTGTTGCTCCCAATAGACCTCCAGGACTCATTAACGGGGATAATTTTAAAGATCGGAAGAGATGTCTTAAGGCCTTCTTATTTTACACCGATCACAATCAATGGGATTCAATCATCATTGGCCCGCACAAGCCAACGGTTACTGTCAGTGGAACGGTATCTCCAAACACGGACTCTTCCACATTCACCGAAAAGGATTAAAAGTTAATTGATTGAGACTAGAAAGCTTTCGGAGCTTTGACATTATGTCTTGTACCCGATATTTACAATCGATTTGCTGAACACAAAGATGCAAAATCCTTATATGACGCCTTGTGTGAGTTCTATGATGGAAATAAGGATCTCAGGAAAGACAAGAAAGCCCAAGCTCAAAAGGAGTTCAATTCATTTGTAGGACACAAGAATGAAGACCATACTGACATTACTAATCAATTTTTGTCCATTTTTAAGTACCTTAAAGAAGTATGATGATCAGTTGGGAAATCATGAGCAAGTGAATAAGCTCCTAGACTCTCTTCCACCTCAGTGGAGTTTACAAGTGAGAATGCTGAAACAAGAAAGAAACTTTGCTGACTATAAGCTGATGGACGTGATTAACAAGCTGAAGTCCTTTGACTTAGATTTGAAAAGGAGGGAGTTTAATCAGTCAATGATGCCTACATCCGGTTATTCTCAGAATGCTGCATTACTGTCTTCCGCTGCAAGCTCTCCAATGCAGCATCTCATCAAGGAGGAGTGAACTCATGTGATTACTCTGGAGGTTGTGGTAACACGGGGAGAGAGCAAGGGAACTTGAAAGCAACTGTTGAAACTTCTGTTCCAGCTGAGACAATGGCTCTTTTCGGGATGTTTGTTCAGAGTTATGAAGCATTAGTAGCTGGAGATTTGAAAGGTAAAGGAATGACAATGGTGGATATGTATCAGGTGAATCCCGATGATCTCGAAGAGACTGATATTCAATGCCAAATGGCGATGTTGACACTTAGAGCCCGAAGATTTATGGAGCGAACTGGTAGAAAGAATTTTAGAGGTCAAAGTTCTAACTCCAAACTAGGTTTTGATAAGTCCAAGCTGAGATGCTTTAATTTCAAGCAATTAGGACACTTCAAACGTGAATGTCCATTGCCAATTGTCACTGATCCTAATAATTCAGGAATTCCAAGATTGGCTGCTAGTGGGGGTAAAGAGGAGACAAGTCATAAGAAAGAAACCGCATTGATCTCTAACTTTGATTGGAGTGTAGAAGTAAAAGTGACAAGAGAAGAGGTTAATCAAGCGCTAGTGGCTGAGATTGAGGCATGAGAGATGAAGGTGAACTGTGAGGAAGATTTTGATCCTTTCAAGGAGTTTAAGGATGGAACTGAAGAGGTTGTAGAGTTAAAAGAGAATGAGAGGTTGAAAGAAGAAAATCAGAAGGAATGCAGGAAGCAAAGAACTCAAACCACAAAGCTAGGAAAGGATGATGATGATGCTGCTACCACTGTTGAGGAAAACAAGTTGAGTACTCCGGTGTGTCAATGTGAGAAATCTCTTGCAGCTGAGAAGGTGGTAATGGGGCTTCCCTATGAGGTAATTCAAGATATGTGTTCATCTGCTTGCAAAATCAGACTATTTGGGGTTTATAAGGCCAATCGTTTATTGATCGATAATGAAAAGATTTGAAACGAATGAACGAGGAGCTTAAAACAAATGAGTCAAAATATTTTGTTAAGTTAAATGAGGTCCTAAAAGAAAACGATCATCTAAAAAGAATTGTTTTGGAAAGAAATGTGGAGGTTAATAGTTTAACTGAAAGGGTTGCTCTTGCTGAGTTTGAAACAAGCAAGCTTCAGTTAAAACTTGAGAAGTGGACCATATCAGGAATGAAACATGATGATTTATGTAAATATCAACGATGGGCTAGAATTAAAACATGTTTGGGCTATGAAAGTGCTAAGATTTATCCTCCTCCTAGTACTTACTGTTATTCACCAATGCCCGTTCCCCACCCTTCTAATAATTTGATCCAAATAGATACTAACAGTATGTCTGCAGGTTTAGAAGGTGTGAATCCTATGCATGTTCGTGAGGACTATGATTATGGACCGACTAGAGGGCTTGGATGCTCTAGCCTTAGTAAACCTGAACCTCAGCATTCTGTTTTAGATCATAACTCTAGTTTAAATTCTGTTTTTGTCTCTAGTAATGCTGTAAAAGACTCTATTTCGCTATGTTCTAGTGATGTTTTTGTTTGCTCGTTAAATGCTGTGGATTATGATGTTGGTGCATCTATTGATTGTGTTGATATTGTGTCTGATTCTACTATGAAAAGTGATGAGGAAATTAAAATTAACTCTTTTGAAAAATTCTTTTCTCACCCCATTCCATCTTTTACCCCTGCTAAAATTTGTATGTTTAATGACAGGATTATATCTCCATCTGAGGCAAGTACTAGTGATACTAGTACCACATGTATCTCAGATGACATCTCATCTTCTTTAGAAAATAATCATTCTTTTTCAAATAAAGACAGCTCTGTTAACATGTATGAGACATACAGTGATGATGATTCGAGATTATCTGAATATGATGAGGAAATATGCATTGATAAACTTCCTACCTCATTGCATAATGAACCTAGATTAAAACAACACTGTTCTCAATGTGGTAAAGATGATCAAGTTGTTAAGCACTGTCCTCAGCTTCATCATAGACATGTTAATAGAAGTTCTTTTGGGAATAGATTAAATCAATTAGTTAATAATTTCTTTTGTAAGAAATCTCTTTCACCTAAACCTAAAATTGTTCAAGCTTGGGTTCTTGTTTCACCTGGTTAATTCTTTCTTTGATATTCCTGCGGGAGTCATCCACTAAAGTTCTAAATAGCATATGGCATGTTGATAGTGGATGCTCCAGACATATGACGGGGCTTAAAGATTTATTGTCTAACTTCCGGACAATCAATGGTGGATACGTTGCTTTCGCCGGAGACAAGAAAGGAGGAAAAATGATAGGTCAAGGTGAAGTTTCCAATGGCTCACTTACCTTGGAGAAAGTCAACTACGTACCCGAGCTTGCATTCAATCTATTGAGCATCTCTCAGATTTGTGATAAAATCATTCCGGTCTTATTCAAGTCCAATGAATGTCTCTTTTGAAATCTGAGATTGATATTCCAGATAATACGGTACTCATGTGGGCTCCAAGGAAGCATGATACATATCTTCTTGACATGAATTCAAAGGATTCATCATCTAGAGTCACCTGTCTTCTGTCTAAAGCTTCCACCTCTGAGTCTTTCTTATGGCATCATAGATTGGGTCACGTTAATTTCAAAATCATAAACAAATTACTTAAAAACAATCTTGTTAGGGGATTACCTTTAAAAGACTTTTCTGTAGTTGAGAAATGCATGGCATGTGCAAAAGGAAAACAATAGAAGAAACCACACAAACCTAAAATTGAAAATAGCATCTCAAATCCCCTCGAGTTGTTACATACTGATCTGTTTGGCCCAATAAGTGTTAAATCAATTGCTAAGAAATCTTTCTGCCTTGTGATTACAAATGATTATTCTAGATATTCGTGTGTGAGATTTCTTGCTCACAAAGGAGAGACTGCTGAGGAGCTGCGAAAGTTAATTCTTTCGATTGAAACAATAAGCAAGAGGAAGGTTATGGCTATCCGAAGTGATAACGGTACTAAATTCAGGAATCAGATATTTAATTCTTTCTGTGCTGCCAAAGGAATATTAAGACAATACAGTGCTGCAAGGACCCCTCAACAGAATGGTGTGGCAGAACGAAAGAATCGCACCCTCATTGAAGCTGCACGTACAATGCTAATAGAATCCTCCTTACCCATCATCTTTTGGGCCGAGGCGGTGAATTGTGCTTCATATGTTCTCAACAGGGTGTTGATAGTCAAAGATAAGATGAAGACATCATATGAACTATTTCACAAGAGAAAGCCCTTGATTGACTTCTTTCGACCATTCGGTTGCTCGTGCACTCTATTGAACACTCAAGCGTAGAAGACAAAATTTGGCGCCGTGTCTGATGAGTGTTATTTTGTAGGCTATTCTTCTTCACAAAAGGATTATCGGGTATATAATAAGAGAACACGTATCGTTCAAGAGTCATTTTATGTCGATTGGCAGGAATCTAATTCCTCTGATGTTCCTTCAGAACCAGCTTGGTTCTTTGACTCCGATACAATGTTTAAATCATTTAATCTTCTAGTTTTCGATGATGATGCGTCCATCTCCAATGCTATAACAAACATTATCCCTCCCACTCCATTACCAGTCACACCAACAAATGATGCTACATCAGTTGATGCTGCATGTTCTTCATCCTTATTTGATCTTCCACCCTCACCTGTGTCAACATCTCTTCCCTCATCACCTTTATGTACCACATCCCAACCAACCTGTCCCTTTTCCCCACCTCGCTCTACCTCACCATCCTCTTCATCTCTTAACCAACCACCCACTCACATCCCACCCATGACTGCCGATTTCAAGACCTTGAAAGATCATCCTCATGATAACATAATTGGATCTATCTCTGATGGAGTTCGGATGCGGAGTCAATCTGGTTTGATTAATGTATGCTTGTTCTCTTGTTTTATATCATAAATCATTCCTAAGAACATACATGCAGCTCTTCAGGATCCTTGCTGGGTTGAGTCAATGCAATTAGAATTGCAACAGTTTAGAAAACTCAAGGTATGGACTCTTGTCGATCTTCCACCAAATAAGTGCCCCATTGGAACGAAATGGGTGTTTAAGAACAAACCTGATGACCAGGGCATAGTGGTAAGAAACAAATCCAGACTAGTGGTCCAAGGCTTTGCTCAAGAAGAAAGGACTGACTACACCAAAGTTTTTGCACCTGTCGCCCGTCTAGAAGCTATCAGAATATTTTTGGCGCATGCTGCTCACAAGCAATTTAAAGTCTATCAGATGGATGTCAAATGTGCGTTTCTTTATGGTGACATTAATGAAGAGATATATGTGTGTCAACCACCAGGCTTTGAGGATACAGACTTTCCTGACAAAGTGTACAAGCTGGATAAGTCTCTTTACGGTCTTCATCAGGCACCTCGTATCTGGTATGAGACATTAACACAGTATCTCTTATGCAATGGTTTTTCTCGAGGCACCATCGACATGAATTTATTCAAGAAAGTGGTAGATGGTGAGATGCTAATCGTGCAAGTCTACGTCGATGACATTATCTTTGGCTCCTCCAATCCACAATTATGTCGGGAGTTTGAGGAGGTTATGCAAAGCAGGTTTGAAATGAGCATGATGGGAGAGATGTGCTTTTTCCTTGGGCTGCAAGTCGAACAAAAGCCAGAGGGAATTCTCATTCATCAAGAAAAGTATATTAAAGATATATTGAACAAATTTAAAATGGATGACGCTTCTTCTGAGATGACTCCTTTCACTACTCAAACATGCCTCACTCCTGATGAAAACGGGAAACCAATTGATCCTCATCTCTATAGATCCATGATTGGTTCCCTTATGTATCTTACAGCAAGTCGTCCTGACATCACCTTTGCTGTCGGATATTGTGCTCGATACCAGTCAGCTCCTAAAGAATCCCATGAAAAAGCCGTCAAAAGAATTTTTCGTTATCTAAAGGGTTCTTCTCGTTTAGGACTTTGGTATCCTTATGGTGGGAATTTTGATTTACATGCTTACTCTGATAGTGATTCTAATGGCTGCAGGTTAAACAGAAAGTCAGTTACCGGAGGTTGTCAATACTTGGGCAATTGTCTCGTTTCTTGGCCAAGCAAGAAACAGACCACTGTCTCTCTCTCAACAGGAGAAGCAGAATATATTGTTGCCTCTAGTTGCTATTCCCAAGTGTTATGGATTCAGCACCAGATGATGGATTATGGGATCAACTTTCTTCATACCCTGTTGTTTTGTGATAACGAAGCAGCCATCGGGATTGTCAAGAATCCAATACATCATTCCCGAACCAAGCACATTGAGACACAGATTCATGCAATCTGTGATGCTCAGGAAAAGGGTTTCATTAATATTATTCCAAGTGATACAAAAAATCAAAAAGCAGATCTTTTCACAAAACCTTTGACAAACCTCGTTTTTATGAATTGATTTCCATGTTGGGATTTATATCGTTTTAAACTTTTCTTTCCTTAAAAATCTGTCATGTTTATACTGTTTATATTTTTTTCTTATGTTTCATTTTCTTTCTTTCTTTCATTTTCATTTGCTCCACCGCTCATCACCATTCTTTCATACTTAAAATTTAAAATATAAAGTAAATAAATAATAGTCCTTAGAAATTTCTTCCCCTCTTCGTTGCAGAAATTTCGGAGGCGTATAATTAGCTATAAACGCTTCTTTTTTGTACTTTTCCAGATCCTCTGCTTTATTGAGATGACTGAATAATATGAAGGAGGTCAATAGTATCGTGTCGGGATTTGCTTGATAGGCTCAGCCTGAAAGCAAAGTAGATAATACTCGTGTAGCTTAACTAAGAATATAAGGTGCTTGCATACTTGGATAATCCCCTTGACATCTTTGGCCTTTATAAAGTTACTCGTCCTTGTTCAAAAAGGATTCAGAATAAGGGTCCTCTGTGTTGTTTTGTCCTTGCCTTATACTCCCTTGTTTATAATCTTTCGCATCTATTCTTTGAAGCTTTACGCTCATTCGTATTTGTATCATAGAAGCCTGTCTGTTTACTGTGGTGTCTTGTTCGTGCTTATCTCCTCTACTGGATGGTGGTACGGACCTGGAGTGATAATCTCCTCTGCTGTATGGAAGTACTGACCTGGAGCTCTCATTGGCACAACGTGATGATCTCCTCTGTTGTATGATAGTACTGACCTGGAGCTCTCATCGACACAATTTGAATATCTCCTCTACTGTATGGTAGTACTGACCTGGAGTGTTCATCAGTACAATATGATGATCTCCTTTGCTGTACGTGAGTACTGACCTGGAGCTCTCATCAAATGCTGTCAAATTGTATCATGCTTCGTCTGAAATAGGGATTTTTACTGTACGTGAAAAGATGTAATCAATCAGTAGGTGTCTTTCGTTCAAAATATCATGAGGACAGGATAGGTTTCTTTGCCAAATGTTTGTGGGGACTGAGTTTTTCTATGTCTTCTTTTAAAATAACCGATAACATGATAACAACAGCTATGGGTTACTTGTCGAAAAGAAGAAGGCATGGGTTTAAGAAAGGACAAAAATATCTGCAATCTCACCGAACTATGACTCTCCGGAAGATTCATTCAGTTTCTCGTTCTTCTTTAAGATATTTTTCATTTTCGGTTAAAATAAATAATGTCTGGTGTGATCGTGTGGGGTCCTTTCTTTGCTTTTTAGTCTCTCTTATTTTATCTTATTTTATTTTTATTTTTATTTTTACTTTAATTTATTTGGTTAAAATTAATTTTTCTTAAAATTTTAGGGTTTCTGCGAAAGTATACTTTCGCAGATAGTTTTGCAGAGCAAAATTGCTGTTTCGTCGGACGAAACAGTAGCTTCGCTAACACTTTGGCACTAAGGTCTTTCGCTCATTTATGCTCTGCGAAGCTATAGTTTCACTAGGGCGAAACTATTTTTTTCTCGCGAAACTGTGACCGGCGAAAGTGATTATTCCTCTGCGAAACTACCAGGGATTTAAATACCACTTCAAAACTAAATGGGTCATTTTTGCAAAAAACTTCGGCGATATTGAGTTTTTAGGGTTTTATTCGGTTTTTCTTCTTAAAATCATCGCATTTATATCATTCTGCTCCGATATTGCATTGATTTCGCTTCTGAAGTGAGTTTCGAACTCAGGACAGTAGTTTTTCTAGGTTTATTTCGTCTTCAAATGACCGTATTTGATCATGACTGTTAGGTAGTCTCGCAGTTGACTTATCCTGCGAAACTACCCATCATCCAGCGAAACTGAACAAAAGTTCTCTCAAGTTCAGCGAAACTGTGTAGTTATGCTGCTCGAGCGAACTTAACAGTTTCGCCCAACGAAAATTCAGTTTCGCTGATCCGAAACTATTGTTCGGACGGTCGAAATTATCACATTATCTTGCCGAAACTATCAGTTTCGGCTGTCGACATTGCCTTCATGCCTTGTCAAAACTAAAATAAATTCAGCGAAACTATAGTTTCTCCTGAGCGAAACTATATTTTGTCTTTAATTACATATATATATATAATAACAATATGTTTATTTTATTATTTTTACCAATTTTAAATATTACATTTTTTGATAACCTACTAACTTGCTTTGTTTATTTCACAGTTCTAAATGGCGACTCTTAAGTTCGACGAGAGGAAAAACATAACAGCCATTTTAGATGACTCTCACCCTAAAGCAGCTGGCTTCAGAGACTGTATTAGGTGGCTGCAGAGATCCTCAATCGCATACGCTATCTCACACTCTCCCACCATTTATGATTTACATATACGAGATTTCTGGCGTAATGCTGAGTACAATACACGGGGAGACTCTGAGAGGATTGTTGCCAAAGTACTGGATAACGAGGTGACTATTACTGAAGATATCATTTCAAGAGTACTGAGGCTGGAAGAAGATACTGGAACAGAAGTTGATCAGGAGGTGTTCGATGTGTTTCTTTCTATAGGATATGAGGGGCCTCCTTTCAGGACCAGAAAGGAAATCGAAAAGTCCTTTCTGTCCAAGGAGTGGAGATACATAGCTCATGTTTTCATTATGTGCTTAGATCACCATAAAGGTGGATCAGATGGGCTAAATCTATACTGGGCAAAAGCAATTTATCTGCTGCAGAGGGGAAAAAGCAAATATAGCCAGTTTGATTTTTGATTGCATGGCTGAAAATGTAATGGCACTAAAAAAGGACAAATGGCTGCTATATCCCAAATTCCTTCAGATGATCATAGACGCCCAAATCCCCAACGCTCGAAGGCACGGAGAAGTTAAGAGACTGGTGTCAATGAATACACGCATCTTTGCTGATTGTTGTGCAATCAGGCACGACTTCCGTGGAAAGATTACACATTTATGGGAGAACATGTATACACCAGATCGTTGGGCATACATCAAGAGGGTGATAGAGTCTGAAGGTAAACGTGCAGAGGAAACCAGGCAAAAACAGTCTGAGGATGTGAAGAAAAGGAAAAGATATGCTAAAGAAAAAAGATTATGTATTTGAAGATGAGGTAAATCAGATGGCGTCTCAGGCGAGGGCCGAGAAGGAGAAGAGAACGAAGAAGAAGTCTGATACTGGGGAATTTGAGAGGAGAACTAAACAGAAACATCAAACCTTTTCTGAGCCTCCATAAACTGAGAGACAAGCAAGTCTAGATGAGGACGTGATCAGAAACCTTAACATCTCTCTCTCCAACAAACTGAGTATGATCAAAACAAATTTGATGAATCAGGAGTTGAGGGAGAAACAAAGGATGAGATGTTGGAAGGAATGACTAGGATGTTGGTGGATCAAAATAAACTGATCAAGAGGTTATTGGCGGAGCTGAATGATCTAAAAGCTACTGTTGGCCTGCCCAATCAGCTAACTCAACATGAGTTAGATGATCTGACTGATACTTTGAAGTACCCATTTCTAAATGTGGGTACTTCATCCAAGGCAAGAGAGGGCACATCTGGAACAGCTGTAGAAGAAGTAGGTGGATCGGGAAAGAGGACCGAGGAACCACATGATAAGAATGTTGAGCATGTTAAAGAAGTAATAGAGGCTGGATTTGTTGATTTGGGGATTAATGTTGGTGATTTTTCTGGAGATGTGAGAATGGGAAAACAAGCTGAATCTTCTGAGCAGCCCATTGAGAGGGGATTGGTGGATGAGGAGGTGGAGGATGAGCAATTGGTGGATTATGATTCAGAGCCTGAGTACTATGAGGTGGATGAAAGGCCTCTGACGTATGTGATTCGAAAGGGTGAAAATGAGAATGATGTTATCGAGATGGAGAAGAGTGAATGGTTTGTGAAGGAGAAGGAACCGGAAGAACTGACTCCCCTATTCCAAAATATGGAAGGGTTGAGCAAGAAGGAGGCAGATAAGAAAATAATCAGCTGGAAGTATAACCCCGGCCTCAAGATGTTTATGATTAAGAGGAGAGGGGGTGGGATTACTTACTTACACAAGAGGAAGGCGTTCAAGACCTTGCCTAGGTGGGATTTGAGAAGGTTGGCATCGTTGCCTCTACTTGAAGCTGATTTGAGTGAACAAGCCAAGCATCTGGAGAAAGAAATCAAAAATGGGCTGAACGAAAACTTTGAAGCATTTGGGTATATGAAAGCTGAAAGGAAGAGGTCAAAGAAGGATAAGGACTGGGTAACCGGGAAGGGAAGATTGTACTAAGCGTGAAGCCACCAAAGACGGTTCACAGAGTCAGACTGGCAGATCCTTCCCCTCCTCATTTACAAGACTTTGAGAAGTGGTTCTATGATAATCAAATGGGGAGGCGGTGATTAGAGTGAAGGGTGGCATTGAATAAAGAATCTTTGACCCTATGGAGCTTTTTGGATTTTCAGATGAAGACCTGCTCGTTCTATGTGAGAACCATATTAAAGCAGGAGCAGGAGAGGAGACAAGGAAGGAAGCAAGCCAATTCATGATAGTGGCGAACAAGGTTAGAAGCGTGAGGGCTGAAGTGAAGGAGCTGGCAGAAAAGGTAAGGGCTGAAGATTATCTGAACATGGACATCCGGGACTTGACCAAACAATTTGCACAAGCTAGTGCTCGTCCCGAAGGAGCTGATAATGCCGGAGGTGACCAAGGTGGATCAATTATTGAAGCTCATGGAAGAGAATCTGCAGGAGCTGAAAAAGAAACATCAGATGCAGGAGCGGAGGATGCTGGAGCAGAATAGAGATATCAAGAGAAGCGGAGTCGGTAAGATCCAACCTAGGGGAGTATTAAAGATCAAGTATAGGTTGGACTCACCTTAGATTAGTATTTGTTTATCTTTCTATGTAATAGGGTTTATGTCAGATTTCTTTTGTAAGTTGTTTAGTTTGTTTATTCTATTTTGTAGTCCAGCGAAACTGTGAGCGAAACTGTTGTTTCGCTCACAGTCAGCTGTAGGTTCTCCCAGGCGAGGGTGCAGTTTCGGCCGGGCGAATCTATAGTTTCGGCATCATAGTTTCGCCTCCAGTGAAACTATCTGCGAACTACATCTGCTATATATAGATTTCATCTTGTTCATTGCTAGGCATCCTTGCAAAACCCTAATCGAATATTTCTGTTGCAAGAGGCTATTGTATGCTGTTTCTTATTGAATATATTGAGCTTATTTCATTTCATTGTATATTGTTGCTTAATGAAACATATTTGAATACATTTTGGTGTTCTTTTGTTCTTTAAATCCTTGTGTGTGTTGTGTGTCTTTGGTATTGAACGATTCAAGCCATCTTCTGCACCGAAAACTGATCAAATGGACCAACAGAATTTCTCATATTGGATTCGTATGTAGTTCTTGTTTGATGGGGTTTTTGTGGTTTAACTAGTTTTTTATGAACTCACTGTTATAATGGATTAGGTGTGCTTGATAATGTTTAGTTTTCATAATGTTTAGTTTTGTTTGATTTATCATAATGGATTAGGTTTGTTTGATAGTATTTAGTTTTGTTTAGTTTTGTTTGATTTGTCATAATGGATTAGGTTTGATAATCGTCATGTTAATGCTGATGAAAGATGTTCAAGAACATGGTACCGCATCAGACCGGTAATATATGATTCAGTTACGAGATGAAATTGTTGATCGGTCAATGCAGAATATCGAATAATATAAAAGTACATTTATTTTGTAAGACTTTTATTTATATTTTAATGTATTAATATGAATTTTATTTATATTTTAATGTTTAATGTAAAAGTACTTTTTAAAGTTTAAAATTAGTTTACTTTAATTACAGAATATTTAATAGTCTGCAGATGTTAAAAAACAAACATCTTTTCTTGCAGACTGCAGACGTTTGGTCCACCTCTTCTGCTGCAGATGTCTGCAGATGTGGTCCGCAGACTGCAGACGTTTTCCTGCAGAAAAAACAAACAGCACCAAAGTGTGAAATCTTCCAAAGCCAAAAACCAAATCTTCCAAAGCGAAAGACCAAATTTCCAAAGACAAAGAAAGTCTTTTGAAGCTTCAAGACAAAGTCTTCCGAAGCCAATGAAGTGAATACTAATTTCTTCTGAAGACAGAAAAGACCTGCTTTCTCTTATCAACTTTTGCTTAAGCTGACCCACTTTCCGCTGCAACTATGAAGACTCACTAATTTGCATAAGTCGGTGAAAAGGTCCATGCTTTTGCGACTGTAGATTAAGGGTTAGAGTCTATAACTTTCTACTTTGTAATTTTTATCCTTTTTATAATAAATTAGGATGTGAGCTATGGCATGTGATAGTCACTAGTCAAAGACAATCTGCCTTTTGCTTTACATTGATCTTGTTGTCTAGATTAGTGTGTCCTGCTAGCTTTCAAAGCCTAGCCGGCTATGGGATGTAGTATAAAATATCTCAGGTTCTTGTATTTTATCTTATGCTTTGTAACACTTGTATAGAACTTTAGAGCATATATAACATTTTTGAAAATCATACTTATCTGTTCTTGTTCTTTTTCTTTTGTTTTCTCTCATTACTTGTGTTCTTAGCACCTTCTATATAAACGTGGTTCCTTACTTGATCTGTTAATGTTCTAACACTCTCCTTCTAGTGAAAATTGTTATGTGACCACCCCTTAACCGGTCCTGCAAAGGGGTCTTGTTCACCGAATACAACAAACTTATTAAGAAATCTAATCAAAGGGCAAAAAGCTAAATGAAAATGAAAGCAAAAGATGAAGAAATACATAAGCTTGAAGCTGACCAGAAAGTCCAAAGTTATAGTCTAATTTCTAGAATAATAGCTTGATCAATATAAGAATGAAGTCAATCAATATAAGAATGAAGTCAAAACAAAGTTGAAGAATTAGACATAGCAAGATTATATGTGGCTTACTTGGCCAATCAAACATATGCCAAGATGATGAGATTGATTCGTTGAAAATAATTTTAGTGAACAAGATGAGAAATAATAGGTAGAATAGAGAATTATAAGTGGTTGAAAGCTAAGTATGAAAGATGATGATGATGACTGATTTGAGGGTCAAAGAGATGAGTGGGATACCATCAACATAGAACAACCTCATGAAATTCTCTCAACAGATCAAGCAGAACAAGTTCCCATGACCAATCAAATTTCAGTCAAGAAACATGTATGATTGAACAAAAACAATAAACTGATCAAATAATCATCATACCTGAGGCTAGATACACAATGGATGAGCTGTTTAGGGTGTAAATCCTTTTGAAAGCATGCTTATTCACCCATGTTGAGGCAACATTTTTATATTGAATATCCCAAAAAACAACCATCAAAAGACATCATTGCTATCAATCACTTATAGAAGAACAAAAGGATCTAATAAGAAGATTTGTTGAGTCTTTAAAGCCTTAATCAGAACAAGCAAACTAACAAGAACAACCCTCTTCACAACCAAGTTTGAAGACTTATGAATGAAAAAGAAAAAAAATACATCGCTGAATCAAGCAAGGGAAAAGAGAGGTCATTGAACAAGAGGAACCTGAATTGAGGAACCCGAATCCCCTCTACTGAAAATGTTGTAAGTAAAAGCTGGACTTGTTAGTGAGCTGGATTTTAGCAAGCAAGGTTCTGAGTTTGTAGAATTAGATGAAGGTGAAATAGCCCAAAGTCAAGACAAACCAACCTAAGAACTAATTGTCATGTCAGATTCTAAGGATAAATTGGAAAACATTCAAAACATTTTTCTTGATGATCCTAAAATGTTAATAGCAATTGAACTAGCAAACAGAGTGTTGGACTCAACTAGTGCATTAAAAGAATAATGCATATAAAGGATAATGCTTGCCATAATCAACATAATGTGTTCTAACATTCAAACAATCATTAACTAACACATTAGCATCATTATATTCATAACATACACTAATTAAGTTTAAATTTCCTTTTCAGGTTTGTAGACAAAAGAATTTTGACAATTGTCCACAGCGGATGAAGAACTGCCCCCAACGGATGAATAAGATTATGCAGCGGATGAAGATCAAGTCCAAGTGTCCATAGCGGATGAAGCCATCCCACAGCGGATGAACAACACACACAGCGGATGCCATGTCCACAGCTAATGAACTGTCCACAGCGGATGTTCATCCACAGTGGATGAACATTCCATAACGGACAATATACAAAGCACCAAGTGTTCACAGTGGACAACATCTAAGACACAACGGATAAGTTATCTGACTCCACAGCGGACATCTTAACATCCATAGCAGACAGTTAATCATCCACAGTGGATAGCTTTTGACTAGGAGTTTTATGTAATTTTCATTTACATAAGAGTATTTTTGTAATTATATTAGCTATCTATATAGGCTATAAATAGCATAATACCCTAATCCTTTGTGAGCTTTTGGACAATCAATACAAATAAACAGTTATTATCATTCAAGCATTTTAATCACTAGCAATCATACACACACACAATCACACTGATATCGTAAGCATTAATTATGGGTTTTCGCACCATGATTAATGTTTGTTGAATATTGATATAATAAACTGTTGTTATATCATTTGAGAGATTAGAAAAAGATCCTTGGGAAATCAATCATCATCAATAACATTATCATCAAAAAATCTGTTTGATCTTTCATCTTATTCATAATCAAGGAAGGCAACAGGCGCGGAAATTACCCAATCCTGACAACGAGGAGGTAGTGACAATAAATACAATACCAGGCTAAAACGAGTCTGGTAATTGGAATGAGTACAATCTAAATCCCTTAACGAGGATCCATTAGAAGGCAAGTCTGGTGCCAGCAGCCGCGGTAATTCTAGCTCTAATAGTGTATATTCAAGTTGTTATAGTTAAAAAACTTGTAGTTGGACTTTGGGTTGGGTCGGGCCTTTGGGTGTGCACCGGTTTACTCGTCCCTTCAGTCGGCAATGCACTCCTAGCCTTAACTGGTTGGATCGTGCCCCCGGCATTGTTACTTTGAAGAATTAGAGTGCTCAAAGCAAGCCTACGCTCTGTATACATTAGCATGGGATAACATCATAGGATTTCGGTCCTATTACGTTGGACTTCAGGATCAGAGTTGATAATAGGGACATTTATGGAGGCCTGCCAACCCAAGAAAAGTTAGCAGTGGCTGATCCCTTCTCATGATAGGAACATTCTTCCTGTTCATGATATTATGATGCAACTGAGCCAAATGAAGCAGAAATTATCCAGAATTCAATGCAGATATAAATTACTCACAGAAACTATATGGCAATGCAAAAAACAACCGATGTTCATTCCATCTACTTAGTCTAATTACATTGCTAAATGGACTAACTGTTTATGATCTCTATTGAATTGATAACACATATGCCATTTCTTTATTTTCTCAAAAAACCAAAATCCTAAAAATTAGAAAATCAGAAAAATCCAAAAATATTTCTATTTAATCTTCTTGCATTTACATGAGAAATGATAGTACACTCATCTACTATCTTTTGCATCTATTTTTCAAATCAATAAAGAATGACAAGACTTTGTTTGATATGTCAGTAGGCATAGCTTGGATTGATGATAAACATATTTGTAGAATTAAATCAATATGCATATGGACTAAAACCATCTTAGGGTATTGGTAAGCGATGATTTTCCAAGAGTTTGCTTGTGTGGTTACCTAAACACACCATGCGAAAACGGTTTATAAATTTCTCATTGATAAAAGCATCTGTTTCTCCTTTGTTAAATGTAAATACAGACCTGGAGTAAATATGAGGATAACTTCTGTTACTCTAAGTAGTTTGCTTTAAGTTACAATAAGTACCACTTTGCATTTTATGAGGAGGGTTATTCTTGCATACTTCTGTGTGGTGGATACTCAATTAGCATATCTAATCAAACCATAAATATGAAAATATCACAAAGTATTGAAAATAGATCCTTGCATGAGTTTAAGTGAACAAACATACTTACAATCAACTTTGTTCTTTATCTATAACACAGACCTAGTTGACCTTGCACTAAAAGTGTTTGATGCTAAAAAGAATCTCAATACGGATCAAATATAAAAAATCCCAAAGTGGATCAAATCATAAGAATTTATACTCTAAGTAGTTTGCTGTAAGTTACAATAAAGTACCACTTTGCATTTTGGGAGGGTTATTCTTGCATACTTCTGTGTGTGGGATACTCAATTAGCATATCTAATCAAACCATAAATATGATAAATATCACAAAGTATTGAAATAGATCTTGCATGAGTTTAAGTGAACAAACATACTTACAATCAACTTTGTTCTTTATCTATGTCTATCAACTTTAAACCTCTTAGATGTAGAGATTTTGGAGTAATATGATCTCAATGCAGTTGAGGATTCATGCTTGTAAATATCTTAATTTTGAAAAATCTAAAATACAAAAAAGATTTGTCATTTTTAGTATTTTTTTAGTTTTGGTAGATTTACATGTGTTATTGATTTAGGAGTGAAACTTCCATGCAATAACTCTACGAGAGGATTTAGACTTTTGCAGGTGATGAATTGCATAACATGCCTGAGTTCTCATTCAGTTCAAGATGTCAAGAGAACATCCTGCTTCTTCAAAGATCTCCTGCTAGTTGCTGAGAACTAAGATCATCCTCTTGGTGTCTCATACACAAAAGTCCTCACTCGCCAAAGCTTTTGTTGAGGGAAAGTATATGTTAAGTCTAAATAATTTTAATGCTTCTCCTTCACTTTTGAAGTTGAGATAAACCTGCTGATATTGATACTTGTGCAATCCATAATGTAGGCACATGGGTGTATCTGTAAGTCTTCAAAATGAGACAGAAGATCAAGATGATGAAACATACATCAAGTGTCGAACCAAAGTTTTAGTGCCAAAAAAAGTCATTTTCTTAATGCTTTTTATGAAGCTTCTAGAAGATGCTACCGAAAAGGGGAGAAGACTGCACTAAAGACTGCACGTCAATCAACATCCAAGGTTTTGATAATCATGAGGTTTTGGCAGCATCATCTTAGGGGGAGTATTGTTATTTTCCATACTTATGTGTGTGGGATACTCAATAGCATATCTAATCAAACCATAAATATGATAAATATCACAAAGTATTGAAATAGATCCTTGCATGAGTTTAAGTGGACAAACATACTTACAATCAACTTTGTTCTTTATCTATGTCTATTCAAACTTTAAACATTCTTAGATGTAGAAGATTTGGATTAATATGATCTTATGCAGTTGAAGGATTCATGCATGTAAATATCTTAATTTTGAAAAATCTAAAATACCAAAAAGATTTGTCATTTTTAGTATATTTCTTAGTTTTGGCAGATTTACATGTGTTATTGATCAGGTGTAAGGCCCCGTTCCCGGGCACATCACAGCTGGTCTTCATCGCATCTAAATCACATCAATATATCTCTATAAAAATCATGCAGCGGAAACTTTAGAACAACTTTTCAATTTACTATATGCTTTTGCCAGTTAATACAACGTTAATCAATTAAAAATCTATTGTTGTATTACATCACAAGCACTATACAAAAGAATGTCATTCCAAAAGAGCTGAGTAGCCGCCTCATGTCATCTCAGCAACACTACCTGCCAACTGGAAACACATAAAATGTCAGCGTTGCTGAGTGAGTTTCTTTTTAATAAACATACTTTTATTTCATTAAAACCGTTCTTACATACATGCGATCACACGATATACGTACACACAGATAACATTATTATTATCTTCATCATCATTCATTAGCTTCATTCGTGTACCGTTCATCGTTAACATTCACGTCGTTCTTAAACTCTTCCTTCATGCATACGTTTCTTACGGGTCTTACCATCATTCATACATTCATTATATTCATTTGTACGTTCGTTACATTCATTAACATTCAATACATTCATCTTACGGTCATTACATTCGGTGACAGGTACAATACCTGACATTGTGCACTACTACTGGTGTGGATCTGTGGTAATCAACCACGAACATTGTGCACTACTACGATCCAGTCACCTAGGGTGGTACATGCAACATACCTTTCCACTTTCATTCTGGATCAATGCCATATGCTATACCCCGAACATTGTGCACTACTATTGGTGTTGGACCTGTGATGATCATCACGAACGTTGTGCACTACTGCTGATCCAGTCACCTGAGGCAAGCGGCAAGGATCCCAACATATGTCAATCACAAAGACTGACCCAATGTGCATCCTTCGGGGTAGCTAACCGCACACCATTGAGCTAACACCTGCCAGGGGTGTGCACCTCCATACATTTGCTGCAAGCTTTTTACATTATTCGTTCATTCATTAATGCATGCATTCATTCATCATGTTCCTCTTTTATTATCTTTCACTTTACGTTTCTTATTACTTGTTTCATTCGTTAATCATACGCGTAAAGCAGAAGGATAAACACGTATCGAAACAAGAAACATTGATTTTACAAATCATCAGTCATTACCATCATATAGGGCTACATCATACTTTCATACATACATCAGGCACATACTTGCAATTATATCTCTCTCCTCGTACACAACAACCCTATTTGGGTGATTGGACATACTTCAGTCGTATGGCCTCCATGCGACTGGATCATGCGATTGGGCAACTATGCGAATGGGCATACAATCATGCGAATGGAATACTAGACGATTGGACATCATGCGAATGGGACTAATGCGGATGAGCACCTATGCGACTGAACTCTCAAGTGCGATTGAATACCTAGGCGACTGAGCATCTATGCGACTGGGCTTCTAGTCGTGCGATTGAATCTCAGTCGTGCGATTGAGACTCAGTCATCCCTCAGTCGGCGATTGGCCCTTCAGCGTCTAGCCCTAACTGGGCATCGATGGAGTTCTCCGAACTGCAGCCGTGACATACGGCCTTTAAACCTTTCCAAACTCATTTCAAGCCAAAATTAGCTCCCCTAACCTTAGGGAAACATACTATGACATCATACAAGCACGTTAAGTCCAAATTACATCTTAACACATTACACACGATTACACCGAATAGGTCAAACTCACACATTTCAAAAGCGGTTACATGTGTTCCAGCCCTAAAACAAATCATTGAAAAAAGTAAATGAGGGGTCCTAGAACTCACATAAAACAAGAAGAAGATGAAGAGCTTCGTTTGGACTAGTCACGCGACGTTTCGAGCCGAATCACCACTTTTCTCTCTTTTTCTCTTTCTTCTCTCTCTTTCTCTTTTCTTCTCTCTCTGACTGAATTTTGCAAGTGTGGAGAGGGGAGATGACTGCCCCCTCCCTTAAAATACAGTCCATGCGCCGAACACCATGCGACTGGACCTTCAGTCACCTGAGTTCCACGCGATTGGACCTCCAGTCGCATGGCACTCCAAAAAGTCAAACTCCGGGTGTACAAGTCCACCCCCTTATTTAGGTTTCGTCCCGAAACCTGCTCTTCTTCGAACAAACGGGGGTAATGCTGTCTCATTCTTCTTCGGTTTCCTACGTTGACTCAGATCCCTTCCTGTGCTGCCACTGTACCCGCATAAGAGGACCCACTTTATTCTTAGCTCTTCTCTTTTCGATCGATGATCGCCACTGGTTGCTCCATGTAATTGAGCCATTCATCTACTTCGATATCCTCTAGTGGAACAATCAATCTTCATCTGTCAAAACTTTCTCAGATGAGATGCGTGGAAGGTCGGGTGAATTCACTTAACTCATCTGGTAACTCTAACCTATAGGCCACTCTCCTACTCGAGCTATGATTCGGAAAGGGACTATATACCTCGGGCTCACTTTCCCCGCTTCCTGAACCGAATGATCCCCTTCCAAGAGACCTTACATCACTCGGTCACCACCTGGAACTCGTCGGTCTGCGTCGTTTATCAGCATACGACTTCTGTCTGTCCTTGGCTTCTTCATGTAGGCCTTGATCTTTTGACCAATATCACCCCAACAAACAGGTGTCCTGCACATCTCCTACCATATAGCATCTCGAAAGGTGGCATGCCAATGCTGGGATGATAGCTGTTGTTGTATAGAATTCAGCTAACGGTAAGTGGTCATCCCAACTTCCCCCAAAATCAATCATACAGCCCGGAGCATGTCCTCTAACGTTGAATGGTTCTTCCAACTGACAATCAGTTTGGGGATGATAAACCGTGCTGATTTGTAACCTCGTCCCAATAGCGCCGTGAATTTCTTCCAGAATTTGGAGGTGTAACTGGGGTGTCGCGATCAGACACAATCGACACGGTATACATGACGAGTCATAATCTCCTTGATGAAATGATCGACCAACCTCTCGGATGAATATGTCTCGCGCACGGTAGGAAGTGAGCATCTTCGTCAAGCGGTCAACGATCACCCATATAGCATCATACCCTTTCGGGGTAGTGGCAGCTTCGTGATGAAACCATGGTGATGTGCTCCACTCCATTCCGGTATATCCAAAGTTGAATCTTTCCATACGCTTCTGGTGCTCGGCCTTCACTTGCAAACAAGTAAGGCACTTACTCACATACTCCACCACATCACGCTTCATACCCGGCCACAATAGTCTTTCTTCATGTCTTGATACATCTTTGTAGCATCGCGGAATGAATGGAGTATCGAGTCTTGTGGGCTTCATCCATGATCTTTACTCGTAGATCCCAAAACGAGGAATCCACATCCGCCCGAATCGGGGTTTTAACACCAATTGTGTTTTCACCCAACTCAAGATTAGACCTCTCATTCTTTTAGAGTAAGATGATTTTCCTTCAGTCTCATCTTGAACTCCTTGACTTGTTCATCACGTCTGAGGTCATAATCAGCTGATACGCTTCACCCGAATCGGCTCGGGCTCTTCTTTCGGCTAAGGGCATCAGCCACCACATTGCTTTGCCCGGAGGTAATGAAATCTCACAGTCATAATCCTTTATAAGCTCCAAGCATCGACTTTGCCTCATATTCAAATCCTTCTGCACGAAGAAGTAGTTCAAGCTTTGTGGTCGGTGAAGATGGTGCACTTCGTCCCATACAGGTGTGCCTCCAAATCATTAATGCAAAGACCACAGCTGCTAGCTCCAAGTCATGAGTAGGTAGTTAACCTCATGAACTTTCAAACTATCGGGATGCATAAGCTATAACCTTCCCCCCTCTGCATTACACCCACATCCTAATCATGAGTAGGAAGCATCAGAATAAACACCAGATCTTCACTTCCATCGGGTAATGACAGAACAGGAGCTTGGGTCAACTCGCCTTCAATTTTTCGAACCGCTTCTCTTGAGCTTGACCCCATACAAACTTTACATCTTTTCGGGTCAACTTGGTTAGTGGAGAAGCGATCTTGAAAAGTCTTGAATGAATCTTCTATAATAGCCCGCCAAACCAAGAAACTGCGGATCTCGGATGGCGTCTTTGGAGACTTCCATTGCATCACCGCTTCTACCTTTGCCGGATCCACCATAATCCCCTCTGGATTCACCACGTGACCAAGAATTGGACTTCGCGCAGAACGCGCACTTGGAGAATTTGGCGTACAGTTTCTCCCTTCTCAACGTCTCTAGCACTTCCCGAATGTGTCCGGCATGCTCTATCTCGCTCCTCGAATAAATCAGGATATCATCGATGAACACAATCACTGATTTATCCAACATCGGCCGACATACCCGGTTCATCAGATCCATAAAAGCTGCTGGCGCGTTGGTCAAACCAAAAGACATGACAAGAAACTCGTAGTGACCGTAGCGCGTGCGAAAAGCTGTTTTAGGGATATCCTGCTCTTTCACCTTCAGTTTGGTAGCCCGATTGAAGATCTATTCTTGAAAACCACTAGCACCCTGAAGTTGATCAAAAAATCATCGATTCTAGGCAAGGGGGGTATCGGTCTTCACCTTCAACTTGTTCAACTCACGGTAGTCGATACACTCTCATACTACCGTCTTTTTCTTTACAAAGAGGACCGGCGCACCCCAAGGTGAGATACTCGGTCTAATAAACCCCTTATATAGCAGCTCTTGTAACTGCTCCATCAACTCTTCATTCTGTTGGGGCCAACGATACGGTGCTTGGCAACGGTTGGGCACCTGGTACAGATCAATCTGGAACTCAATCTCTCGGTCAGGTGGCAATCTCGATAAGTCTTCGGGAACAAGTCCGGAAAATCACAAACAACCGGGACATCGGATAGTTATGGTGTTGGCGTTTCACATCCTTCACATAACATAAGTAGGCGCTACATCCACGCTCATACACTTTCCCGCCACCGCCATCGAGATCACTTTGGGATCGTCGTGACCGATCCATAAACAGTTACCGAACTCCGCCAGGCGTGTCAAACGAATCATCTTCTTCACACACTACATTCGCCTCGAAGTCCGCCAACCAATCCATCCCAAGCACCAGATCGAACCCACCCAAAGTCTCGCAAATGGTCTAACCAGAAAATTGGTGGCCCTCTAATTCCACATCACAAGCCTCTATCACCTCGGAAATCCTGGTAGACTTACTATCGCAGTTTCTACATCAAACGGTACGTCAACGCGCCTACTACTAACAGGCAGTTGGCACAGAAAGCCGTAGAAAATAAAACTCCTACTGGCCCCGAAAATAATACAGAGGCTAAAGTTTGGTTCACCAGAAACGTACAGGACACAACATCAGGGTCCGTCCTAGCTCCTCCTGCGTCATCGTGAACTGCCCTGGCAGTTGCCCTCGCTCCTTCATTCCCTGCCTTTTTCACGTCGAAACCCTCAGCCCTCGGCTTCATGCAGTCTTTATTTTATGACACTTTCCCCCAATTGAAGCACCTAATGCCCCAAACTCTCTAGCCATATGACCAGGTTTCCACACACCTGAAGTAGACTTCGACCCCAGTCTGCTACCCCACTATGCTCCTCCCACATTACCACACCTTTTCAGTCCCGTACCCGGGTGGCTACACGGCGGTCATCCACCCGTGCTTCTTGTTACTCGTCGAGGCATCACCCCGACCCATCCTTCTCCCATTCCAATTCCATCACCACCTTCCTATTACCATCAGCCACAACCCCCACTGCCCTTTCATCATTAGTCTCCCCGCCAAGTCCACTGTAACACCCGGCCTCTCACACCAACAATATTGTCCGCTCAACCACGAGGAGCTCACGGATTTGCTTTTGGTTGCCCGGGGAAAACTTCACAGGGAGGTCACCCATCCTGGATTGCTCCCACCTGAGCACACTTAATGTGGAGTTCTCCTCTCATCCACAGCCAATACGCCCAAAACGCGTTGTTGATATTTGAGGCAGACATTCCTTATGACCAAGAATCTCTCCTGTCCACGGCTGATATGGGATATGTGTAGGGTGTCACAAGCACCCCTGTTTGGACTCGTCGTCCTCGATGAGCCTGAGAATTCACCATCTTGGTGAGGTATGTCCCACAGCCCGAACGGCACAAGAGTGGCTCTGATACCATTCTCATAACCACATGACCCAGAAATGGACCTCTCGTATCCAGAAGTCACACTTTGAAATTTTGAATACAACTGTTCTCGTCTCAATAGCTCCAGAATCATCTAGGTGTTCCCCGTGCTCTTCCTTATCCCTTGAGTAAAATAAGGATATCATCGATGAAGACGATGACGAACTTGTCCAGATAGGGTTTGCACACTCGGTTCATTAGGTCCATGAAAACCGCTGGCGCATTGGTCAACCCAAATGGCATAACCAAAAACTCATAGTGGCCATACTCGTTCTGAAAGCAGTCTTTGAATGTCTTCTTCTCGAATCCTTAGTTGATGATAACCCGATCTTAGATCTATTTGGAATAGAAGTTCGACCTTGTAGTTAATCGAACAGATCATCGCTGCGCGGGAGAGGTAAAGATTCTTAACCGTGGCTTTGTTCAATTCCCTGAATCGATACACATACGAAAAGTTCCGTCCTTCTTCTTGACAAACAGGACTGAGGCTCCCCAAGGGGATGAGCTAGGTCTGATAAACCCTTTTTCCAATAATTCCTGCAATTGCGTAGACAGCTCTTGCAGTTCTTTTGGAGCTAATCTGTACGGTGCTTTTGCGATAGGGGTGGCTCCAGGCACCAAATCAATCTGGAACTCGACTGGGCGATGCGGTGGGAAACCAGGTAGGTCTTCAGGAAAAACTCGGGATAATCAGTACAACAGGAATATCCTCAATCTTCTTTCATCGGTTTCCTTTTTGGTGACCATAGCAAGGAAAGCGGTATGACCCTTACGCAAACATTTCTGGGCCTTCATGTAGGAGATAATTCCGGAGAGACGGTACCATCTTTTCGCCCTGAACAGACAAAACTCACCACTAGGAAGGGATACCAAAGACCTTCTCACCACAGATGATCTCAGCTGATTCTAGATAGCCAGTCCATACCCACAACTACGGCGAAGCTACCAAGTGTGACAGGAATCAGATTCTATCGATCTCATGACCACACAATCCTAGTTTGCACCCCTTAATGATGTGAGTTGCCTCAATTAGTTTCCCGTCAGTATTCTACAACATAACTAGGTTCCACGACAGCTAAGGGTACATCTAAGAAACTTAATGAACTTGTTGGAAACAAAATCTGTCAGCTCCAGTATCAAATAGTATAGAAGCAAACAACCATTCAGGGGAAATGTACCAGTAACACATTCTAGTCATCCCTTGCCTCTCCAGAACCGATCATGAATGCACGATCCTTAGCATTGCCCTATTATTACCCTTGTTTCCACTCTTCAGCTGTGGGCAATCTTCCTGTAGTGGCCCTCCTACCACACTCGTAAAAGCCCCTAGTCACTCCCCCTTGGTTGATATTGATGTTGTGGTGAGTCATCAGCTCACCCCTGCATCTTAGCGGCTGACCTATCTTTCCAACCTTTGGCAACGGAGGCGATCACACGGGCCATGATGATGGACAGTTGCACCGGTTACACTTAGGATACTTGCCCGCATAGCTGCTCGATCCTTGCCATAGTTGTTGTTGTTGCTATTCTGATTGTTGTTGGTGAAGCTTCTTGATGTGTCAAACTTTTTGGTGTGTTGCTGGGTGTTGTTGAGCTTGAAGACTTGTGTTGTTACCATCCATTTCCTTTGTGATCAAATGAACGAGAAGCAGCGCCACGTTTAGGAAAGTACCCTGTGCCACTGTGGTCAGTGAGTTTGTGAGCTAGTCGGATAGCTTGCTGAATTGTGACAGGATCAGCAGCCATAACCCTAGCTTGGATTTGGGGAGCTAGACCATCAATGTATTTCTCAATCCGTTGTAGGCCGGGGTCACCATCTGAGGACATAAAGCAGCCAACTCGTGTGAACGAGTCGTGTATCCTCGATGTCGGAACCAATCATCTTTAAGTTCCAAACTCTGCCTCTAGTTTTGAACTTTGCTTTTGGGGCAATACTCTTTTTCATCAAGATCTGAAATCATCCCAAGGCAAACCATTAGCAGCGTCAAGCCTAAGGTTTGGACTTGTGAGTTCACCATGTCAGGGCTGGTCCTTCCAGGGTGCGGAGGCATACTTGACACGACTCCTATAGGACAGTTGCACATGGCGTAAACGACTCGAGTTTCTCCAGCCAGCGAAGTAATGAACAGCACCATCAGAACCACTGAAAAAGAGTGAGGCTTTGCAATCATAAACATCTTGAAGGTACAGACGGTTGGACCTCCTTGATTCAAAGTCTGGTTGTTCTGGTCCTGATTGCGGGCCTGTTATAGGCTGCAAGCGCATCAGCCACGCGCTCATTGATAATAGCATTCAACTCGGCTTGAGTCAGGGTGATATTTCCTCATCCACCCGCGTGTCCAGCTCTTCTTCCAGACATGATTTCTTCATTCACAACAATATTAATCAATACCGGATATAATTATTGACAATAATAAATTGTATCATGCTAGTAAGAATGAAGGGTTTGTTGCATATCGATAGTGAGGCTTTATGAGGATCGGGGCCTCATGCCTACAAGTATGGAATTGAGAATTTGTGCTGATCATGACCGTTATCACCCAATAGAGTTGTAGTATCTCATGCACGACAAATTACAATTACGTGTTGCACCCGTGATTCTAATTTGCTTTGCATGGTCACACATTGTTCCTTCTATTCGAGATAACATAACCTTGTCAGTACCGAGTGTTATCAATGATAGAAGCATCAAAGATATATTTGTTATACCAGAGTCAAATACTACGGTTGTATAAGTTGTACAGAGATTCGGTTAGGATGATAACAGGAATCAAGACAATTTGGCCTTTTTCCTTCAAAGTTCTAGGTGTTTGAATGTCTAAGTCCGATTCTCTAATAGACTTGAATATCTTAGTTGTCCCTCCTTTAAGCTCGGACTAATGTAGAGGATAGGATGCGTTGGGAATGGTAACAAGTGTGAGTGAGTTGGAAGAGTGAGGTGTTGGTTTTTGTTGTCATCGTTAAGCTTGTCGGGTGTGTTAGGAAAAAGTTTTGTGTTCACGTGGTAATGTTTGGTTCAATTCGTCATTGCTTCCACTCGAGAGTGAAGGATCAAGTGTAAACGTGGTAGTGAGCGAGCGGGATTCTCCGCCCTCTGTCAGTCGGTAATGACACAAGTGTCATAACGATATGTTATGTTTGCTCAGCAGTGTAATGTTAGTACACCAGAAGGTTGTTCGCACAACAGTTGTAATCATGTAAAAGGTGTCTGTGCAATACTAGTGTTGTGTCTAAGGCTATAGTCTAGATGCAATGCAATCCTAGTTCTCTATAACCGTGGCTCTGATACCAACTGGACACCCTCAATTTCCACGAACGGGAATTTACCGTTAGGCGTGTGACCATACCAGGATCTTGACACAGTTATATCGAACGACACTATATGAATTTAAAATAAACATTTGACTTCATTCAAAAGAACATAAACAAAGTTTACAATAGTGCGGAAGCGTGTATAATTTGTAAATCCATTACATGACAGTTACAAGAGCCAAGTCTAGACAAAATGTTCAATGCAGAAAATAAAGTAGATGAATGCATGTCCTGAGTGCATTCTGTAGCGTGCATCATGAGCTTAAGCGTTCCTGTGACCTGAGAAAACATGCTAAAAGGTGTCAACAAAAGTTGGTGAGTTCACAGGTTTAATCAACAAAAGATGTGTTCGAGAGCGTTTTCAATGGTTAGTATATAAAGGCATATCGTTAGGTAGTACTGCCTATCATGTTACTTAGCGTTTCGAACCGAAGCTGACTGTTAAGTCCTATAAGTTTGTGTATCCCCGTCATGTCTCACCAGACAGTAACAAATGTTAGGTCAATTAAGCACCCGTTTGACTCCAATCAAGCTAGAGACTGACTAGGCCGGGCGGGGTTTGTCAGACCCAGTAGTATAATCAGAATTTACCTCGCTAATCTATTACTAACGGTTCGAGAGTGTCAGGACTGTTATGTGTGTTTGCACTAACGTAACAAGCGATATCCATAATACTACAACCATTTATGTAAATCTGTTTGCAGTTTTCCCCCAAAAGGAAAGAAAGTAAAATAGGGCCGTGAAGACTCACAGATGATGTAGTAAGTGGTAGGATGAAAGTCTCCAAGTTGTTTTACGACGAGCTGTCAAAAACCTATTGACAGTTGTTAGCCGTTAATGTTGTGTTAGCGTTAATAGACATGTTAGCTGGGTCGGGCGCATTGGTTCGGTCGTGGGTGACACACACAAGCAGGCATTCACGTATCAGACTCTATGTAGATTACCAAATGGGTTGTCGATATTTGTAAATGGTTAGGTTATTTTATGTTGAAAAAGTATGTGCTTGCTGATTGCGTTGACTTAATCTTTATGGTCAAGAAATGACACTTTATTGACTGTTACCATATCATCACACGTAGGCACACCGCACACAAGGAGAATTCCCTCACAATGACTCCATTCGCATATCAAGGCTAGACGCACGACTGGACACTTCATTCGCACGTATGGGCCTTCAATCGTACGAATCAACCTTACTCGTACGATGAACCTTCAGTCGTACGACTCAGCATTCAGTCGTACCACAAATCACCCATTCACACGACTCAACGGCCAATCGCACGACCGAACCTTCATTCGTACGGTGGACCTTCAGCGTGTGATACCAGTCGCCCACATTCATCCGATTGACTCATCGCACACACTTCAATCGCGTCATTCAGTCGCAGAATCACCCCAGACGCAGCACAGCACTCAGGCGCACGATGGACTCAGACGCTGGACTCAGTAGCACGACTCGCCCAGTCGCATGACTCAGTCACATGACTCAGTCGCATGACTCAGGCGCATGACTGGCCCAGTCGGGAACAGCAGCAGATCGCGATGCTGACGGGCTGAACAGCCTTCGGGTGTTCCGTGCTCAGTTTTCACACAATCAGGACTTCCAGAAACACTTTCCTAACATATCTAAGTAAAATACACATGCTGATTGACCACACACACCCCCCCACGACAACATGCATTCGGGTGAAACCCGAACACCGAATCCTAGGTTTGCAGCACGTGAACGAGAGCAACAAAATGGATGACCAGGTCGCCTACCTATTGGAAACGTGATTCCTAGCTGTTACGTGGTCTAATCCGATGAAGACGAGCTCAACGAGGTGGTTTTTGTGCTAGCAGGAAGAAATGGAGAAGAAGAAAGCGTAGAAGAGAAGAAGAGCAGATTGTGGAGTGTTAGGCTGGTGGATGGGTATTTTATACCCAGCCCCAGTTTGGCAATTGTCAAGTTTAGTCCATGTACTTAGGTCCCGTGTCCCCAATTTCGTTTAGGTTGATGACGACGTGTATGAGCGAGTTTATTAATTAAGAGGATTCCTTAAGTTAATCCCGTTTATGTGAACCTCTACAAACACTCGTTTAGTATTTTTCATAATTTATTAACGATGTCGGTGGCGGTGCTGTATACGTTTAGGTAATAACGAGTATGTGACAATGATAACGACACGGTTTGAATAGTGTTAACCTGAAATTACGGGGGTGTCACATCATCCCTTGTGCAGGAATTTTCGTCCCCGAAAATTAGTTCATCATGTTACGAAGTTAAAGGGGGGAAACAAGGTCAACGGTTGTAACGTATGTCGAATAGAGTTTTGCGTATCTTAAGAGGTAGATGCCTGATTTTGGAACAGTTGTGGGTATTGTTCTTCATCTGATCCTCGCGTTCCCAGGTAAATTCTGGTCCACGCTTGAGTTCCATCGGACTTTGACAATAGGGATACGACTATGTTTGAGCTCTGACTCTCGGTCCATGACTTCCACGCTCCTCGAAGAAATGTAGTTGTTCGTCACATGTATCTCGTCTAACGGAACGATAAGAGTCTCGTCTGCAAGGCATTTTCCAAGGTTTGACACATGGAACACATCGTGTACTCCACGGAGTTCTTGGGGTAGGTTCAGCTGATAGGCCACGGGGCCAACCCGTTTGACAATCTCAAACGGTCCCATGTATCTGGGCTTAGTTTCCCACGTTTCCGAAACGTATCACACCCTTCCAAGGTGACACTTTCAAAAGCACTTTGTCGCCTATTTGAAATTCCAACGGTCGGCGACGCTTATCAGCGTAACTCTTCTGTCGGTCACGGCCGCCGCCATTCGGTTACGGGATCTGGACGATCTTCGCGGTCCGTCTCGTGCACAAAGTTCAGGGCCGGTTAAGTTGACTTTCTCCAACTTCGCCACAGCAAATAGGTGACCGGCACTTACGCCCATACAGTGCCTCGAATGGAGCAGCTTTGATCGTGGTGTGGTAGCTGTTATTGTAAGAAAACTCAACTAGCGGTAAGTGAGTTTCCCAACTGCCGCCGAAGTCTACGAGGCGCAGCATGTCTTCCAAGGTGGGGACGTACGCTCACTCTGGCCATCGGTCTGTGGGTGATAAGCGATGCTCATATCCAATCGCGTTTCCCAATGCCCGTGTAAAGACTGCCAGAAGTGTGACATGAATCGAGCGTCACGATCAAAGATAATGGAAGTCGGCACACCATGACGAGAGGACTATTAACTTAGGTAGATAGAGTTAACTTTTCCAGGTGGTCAGTCTCCCGGATTGCCAGGAAGTGTGCGGACTTCGTCAAACGATCCACGATCACCCAAATGGTATCGCATCCGTGGGAGTTGTCGGCAGTTTTGTGATGAAATTCATTGATATCTGCTCCCACTCCATACTGGAATTTCCGGTTGTTGAAGTAGCTAGAGGGTCGCTGATACTCCACCTTAACTTAGAACAGGTCAGACATCTGCTTACATAGGTGGTGATATCGGCTTTCATGTTGGCCACCAGTAAAGAAACTTCAGGTCGTGGTACATCTTGTCTGAACCGGGTGGATGGAGTACCGGGATTTGTGAGCTTCGTCTATTACTAGTTCTCGTAGGTCTCCATACGAGGGAACCCATGTTCGACCCATGAAGTAGCGGATTCCGTCAGACTTGGTTTCCAGTTGCTTCTCCATGCTCGTAGCGATTCGGCTTTCAGGTTCTGTCGTTTTAACGCCTCAAGTTGAGCATTGCGGATCTGATCGGGTAAACCGGTGTGAATGGTGAGTTGCAATGCTCGAAACTCGTCTTGGCTTGGGTGTTTCCTTCCGACTTAGGGCATCTGCTACTACATTGGCCTTGCCCGGATGATACTTGATCGTACAATCATAGTCGTTTAACAACTCGACCCAACGACGTTGTCTCATATTAGCTCTTCTATTCAAAGATGTGTGGAGACTCTTGTGATCGGTGTAAATGGTGCATTGGTACGTACAAGTAGTGTCTCATATCTTGAGTGCGAATACAACTGCTCCCAGCTCTAGGTCATGTGTCGTGTAGTTCTTCTCGTGAACTTCAATGTTGGGAGCATAAGCAATCACCTATTGCGTTGCATTAGCACGCAACCGAGGCCTTGAATAGAGCGTCACAGTAAACTACAAAATCATCGGTTCCCTCAGGCAGGGATAGAATCGTGTCGTACAGAGTTTCTGCTTCAGGACCGGAATGCAGATTCTTGTTATCACCCAATCGCACGTAGTGCCTTTATGAGTTAATGCGATGAGAGGTTGAGCAATCTTTGAGACCCTTCGATGAACCGTCGATAATAGCCAGCCAACCCGAGAAATGTCGTACTCGGTCGGAGTCTTAGGCGTAGCCCAGTTCTTGATGGCTTCTTCTTTGCCGGGTCGACGTGTATCCCATTCTCATTAACCACATGACCCAGAAATTATAACCAAAAATTATAATTAATGCTTGTCATTAATTATAACCAAAAATTATAACCAAAATTATAATTAATGTCGTCCTCAGGGGGGAATGAATAGGTTATATACCTATTCAGTTTCTCTATTCAAAATATATAAAACCAACAAAATTATACAATTTACCCATTCTTTGCCCAGGTATTAGGCGTAGCGCCAGTCTTGATGGCTTCAAAACTGTCAATAGGTGTTTGACGGTCATAGCATTACCTTGGAATCTACCACCATTGGAACTATCTTCTATACGTGAGTTTCATGGCCCTTTTACTCTTATCAAACCTTTTTAAATATTTTCAACTTGGAGGAAAAGAATGCTCACCTACTTAACTTGTTTTCAAGCACCTTCTTGGTGGAAGTGGCTGCTACTTCTATGAGTATCTTACCTTGTTTGTCTTGTTGATTGATGCTATATGAACTTGAACTACATGCTATGTTACCACTGTGTATGTCACTTAGTGGTATCATTACTATGTGCGACTATTTGATATTATGTGTTGATTGACCCTACCCGTGAATGCTATTGTTGTTGGATGCCTCGGCTGTGTGGGACTTCTGTGTGGGACTTCTGTGTGGGACTTCTATGTGGAACTTCTGTGTGGATCTTCTGTGTGGATCTTTCAGTACAACCATTAATCCCGGTATTAGGACCTAAGGACTGGTTTGGTTGTAACCTATACGTATGTGCTATGTGGATCTTGCTACGTCATGTGAAACTCATGGGATGCTTACTACTTGTTGGATGCTTTACTACTTGTTGGATAATACTACTTGTTTGGTGATACTATTTGTTGTGTGGGACTTCTGTGTGGGACTTCTGTGTGGTTCTTCTGTGTGGATCTTTCAATATAACCATTAATCCCGGTAATGGGACCTAAGGATTGGTTTGGTTATAAACTATACGTATGCGCTGTGTGGATCTTGCTACGTCTTATTAAACTATTTACTTTGGGAATGCTCTCTTTACAGCCACCAATTCCCGTGTGGAACCGATGATTAGGTTTAGCTGTAGTCATTTATAACTGGTAAAACCGCCTACGCATAAGTGTAGTTGCGGTAGTTTTTATTAAACCTACTTACTGTTTTCATCTTAACATCTTTTATTACTTAAAACCTGTGAAGCTCACCAACAATAAACACGGGGATGCGAGATAGACGGGATCGTCATAACACATGGTTAACAATAGAGATGCAATATATATGTAATTGATGACATAGCGTGTCATGACGACACCCGGCACAAATGGAGACTTGTGTCGTGTATAATCAATGTTCACGACAGCATAGCCATAACATAAAACATAAGATGATCTCATAAACATTGATGTTAACTTATAGTGTAAATTCCCACAACCGGGAACAAGTATGCAATGTTCAAGCTTAAGCAAACAAAATGTTCCAAAAGTATCAATGTTTAACAAGATGCTAATTCCTCCAAAATGCATCCTAGGGTCTCCTCTAAAGGCAGCATTCCTAGAACTTCAATTACCTTGATCACCTGAAAAGAGATGCTCAAAAGGTCAACATATTTGTTGGTGAGCTTCGCTGGTTTTAAGTAATAAAAGATGTTAAGATGAAAACAGTAAGTAGGTTTAATAAAACTACCGCAACTACACTTATGCGTAGGCGGTTTTACCAGTTATAAATGACTACAGCCAAACCTAATCATCGGTTCCACACGGGAATTGGTGGCTGTAAAGAGAGCATTCCCAAAAGTAAATAGTTTAATAAGACGTAGCAAGATCCACACAGCGCATACGTATAGTTTATAACCAAACCAATCCTTAGGTCCCATTACCGGGATTAATGGTTATATTGAAAGATCCACACAGAAGAACCACACAGAAGTCCCACATAGAAGTCCCACACAGCCAAATAGTATCACCAAACAAGTAGTATTATCCAACAAGTAGTAAAGCATCCAACAAGTAGTAAGCATCCCATGAGTTTCACATGACGTAGCAAGATCCACACAGCGCATACGTATAGGTTACAACCAAACCAGTCCTTAGGTCCCAATACCGGGATTTATGGTTGTACTGAAAGATCCACACAGAAGATCCACACAGAAGTTCCACACAGAAGTCCCACACAGAAGTCCCACACAGAAGTCCCACACAGCCGAGGCATCCAACAACAATAGCATTCACAGGTTGGGTCAATCAACACATAATAACAAATAGTCACACATAGTATTATGATACCACTAAGTGACATACACAGTGGTAACATAGCATGTAGTTCAAGTTCATATAGCATCAACCAACAAGACAAACAATGTAAGATACTCATAGAAGTAGCAGCCACTTCCACCAAGGAAGTTGCTTGAAAACAAGTTAAGTAGGTGAGCATTCTTTTCCCCCAAGTTGAAAATATTTAAAAAGGTTTGATAAGAGTAAAAGGGGCCACGAAACTCACAGTATAGAAGATAGGTTCCAATGGTGGTAGATTCCAAGGGTAAGATGCTATGAACCGTCAAACACCTATTGACAGTTACTGACAAGCATTAATAATGATCATAAAGCATAAGATGATGTTTAATAGGTTCGGGCAGTTTCGATTCGGTCGTGGTAGCACACACACAAGAAGGCATACACATATCAGACCTTATGTAGGTCAAAGTACTAAGAATAGTCCCAAATGGATTGTCGGTAGTTGTAAAAGGTTAGGTTATTTTGTATGGAAATAGTTTGTGCCTGTTGATAGCGTTGACTTTAATCTTTGTGGTCAAGCTATGACACTCTTATTGATGTTACCTTATCATCATAAGACCTCCAGAAAGGGGAATTCACACAACACACACATCATCATTCACACAACAGGATCGGACACACGAATCAATCCTCCATTCGCATGAATGGACCTTCAGTCGCACGAATCAACTTCACTCGTGCGATTGAACCTTCATTCGTACGACTTGCCTTCATTCGTGCTACTCAATCACAATCACACACACATTCACTCGCACACATCCTGGCGCATGACTCAGTCGTACGACTCACCCAGTCGCACCACTCAGTCTCACGATAGACTCAGACGCATAGACTCAGTCGCATACATATTCAATCGTACACCCAGGCGCATGACTCAGTCGTACGACTCACCCCAGTCGCACCACTCAGTCGCACGATAGACTCAGACGCATAACTCAGTCGCACGACTCACCCCAGTCGCACGGCTCAGTCGGCTGAAAGACCCAGTCGCCCTGTACAGCAGGTCGCGACTGCTGAGACCTCGAGCAGCGTCCAGCTGTTCCAAGCACGGGTTCACACGCCAAGAACCTCCAGAATACCTATTCTAACATGTCTAAACAAGATGCACACTCAGAAACGCAACACACAAGCCCACACGACCTCATGTGCTCGGATGAACCGAGCACCCGAAACCCTAGAAAATCGCAGCTGTAAATTAAGCAAAAATGGACAACCGTGGTCGTCTACCTGCTTGAAACGTGATGTCTAAGCTGTAACCGAGGTCTAGCCGACGAAAACGAGACAAAATATTACATAAAGACTATAACCTATTCAATTTTACATAGAGAAACTGAATAGGTTATATAACCAAAAATTTTACATAGAGAAACTGAATGGAGAAACTGAATAGGTATATAACCTATTGCATCTCTACTGAATAGGTTATATACCATCCTTCAAAATATTATAATTTTACATAGACTATAACCAAAATTCTATTCAGTCTATGTAAAATTTTTGGTTATATAACATTCGTACCTGTATCACCAAAATATTATACCATCCTTCTCACAGACTACTCTGATACCAGTCTGTCACACCCCCGCTGATAGCAGAAACACGGGGAATGTGAGCTAGACGGGATCGTCATAACACATGGTATGCAATAGAGTAGCAATAATAATATGATGACAAGCGTGTCATGACGACACCCGAACACAATTGGAGACTTGTGTCATGTATAATCAATGTTCACGATAGCATAGTCATAAGCATAAACATAAGATGATCACATAAACATTGATAATAACTTGTAACGTAAATTCCCACAACTCAGGAACAAGTATACGAAAGGTCATGTTCAAGCTTTACAAGGGTAATAACTACAATATGCATCCTAGGGTCTCCTCTATAAGGCAGCACTCCTAGTTCTTCAATTACCCTGATCACTGAAAAGAAATGCTCAAAACAGTCAATATAATTGTTGGTGAGCTTCGCAGGTTTTAGGTAATAAAAGATATTAATGATGAAAACAGTAAGTTCAATAAGCGTTACCGCGACTACACTTATGTATAGGCGGTTTACCAGTTTTAAATAGCTACAGCCAACCTAAAATCGTTTCCACATGGGAATTGATGGCTGAAAGGAAATATTCCCAAAGTTTAAATAGTTTATTAAGACGTAGCAAGATCCACACAGCGCGTACGTATAGTTTATAACCAAACCAGTCCTTAGGTCCAATTACAGGGATTAATGGTTATATGAAAAGGTTTTTCAAAGCATAATAAGTTTAATAGGACGTAGCAAGGTCCACACAGCGCATACGTTTAGGTTACAACCAAACCAATCCTTAGGTCCCAATTACCGGGATTCATGGCTGTAGTGGATGATCGGCTTAGAAGAACCACACAGAAGAACCACACAGTCGAGAGCATCCAAGGTCAATAGCATACACAAGTAGCATCAATCAACACATAACATCAAGTAGTAGTGCATAGTAGTGTAATACCACTAAGTGACATACATAGGGGTAACATAGCACATAGTTCAAGTTCATATGGTAGCAATCACAAGATAAGCATGATAAGTTACTCATAGAAGTAGCAGCCACTTCCACTAGGGAAGGTGCCTGAAATCAAGTTAAGTAGGTGAGCATTCTTTTTCCCAAGTTGAAAATATTTGAAAAAGGTTTTATAAGAGTAAAAAGGGGCCACGAAACTCACTGAATAGATGATAGGAACGTATGATGAATGTTCCTAACGGTAGGATGCTATGAACAGTCAACACCTATTGACAGTTACTGACAAGCATTAATAATGAGCATAAAGCATAAGATGATGTCAATAGATTCGGGCAGTTTCGGTTCGGTTTGGGTAGTACACACACAAGTAGTCACACACATCTCAGACTAGGTTATTTTAAATAGTATGTGCCTGTTGATAGCGTCGACTTTAATCTTTGTGGTCAAGCTATGACACTTTATTAATGTTACCTTATCGTCGTAAGATCTCCGAAAAGGGGATCCACACACACACACACTATTAGTCATACAACAGGACCGGACGCACGACTCAATCCTTCCTTCATACGAATGGACCTTCAGTCGTACGAATCATCTTCATTCGTACGATTGAACCTTCATTCATGCGACTAAGCATTCAGTCGTACCATGCAAGACTCAGTCATACGACTCAACCTCCATACACACGATTGGACCTTCATTCGCACGAATCAGCTTCATTCGCGCGATTGAACATTCATTCGTGCGACTGGCCTTTCAGTTGTACGACTCACACACAATCGCACATAATTTCATTCGCACTGACTCAATCGCATGCACACTCACTCGTATGGACTCATTCGCACATACATTCATTCGCATAGACCATACGCATGACCAGTCGTACGATTTGCCCAACCGCACGGCTCAGTCACGCGGTGCACTCATACGCCTGACCCAGTCGCACGACTCACCCCAGTCGCACGGCTCAGTCGGCCGGAAGGCCCAGTCGCCTGCACAGCAGATCGCGACTGTTGAGACTTCGAGCAGCGTCCAGCTGCTCCGGGCGTGGGTTTCACACACCAAGAACCTCCAGAATCCATATCCTAACATGTCTAGACAAGAAGCACACTCAAAAACACAACATGCAAGCCCACACGACCTCATGTGCTCGGATGAACCCGAGCACCCGAAACCCTAGAAAACGCAGCAGCTAAATCGAGCAATAAACGAGGTAAGCGAGGTTATCTACCTGCTAGGAACGAGTATACACGATGACACTCAAGATTAGACGACGAAAACGCAACAAACAGGTCGATTTTTGGTGTAAGATCGATGTAGAGATGAAAAAGAAGAAAAAGAGCGATGAAGAAGAGGATGTGAAGAAAGAATGGCTGGGAATGGGGTTTTTATACCCATCCCAGGTTTGCAAAATATCACTTTTAGTCCTTGTACTTTGCTCCGAGTTCCTAAATTTTGTTTCGGTTGAAAACGTTATTTATTAGTCTTGTTTTATGAATGATGAAACATTGTTAATGATATTTATAATTTGTTAATGATATTTATAATTTAAAAATGGTTTTTTACGTGACAATAGTTTTTATAAAAATGGTGCGTTTAGTGTTAACGGGGCAAATCTTAGATAATGTTTCAAGATGATGACGATTTAAACTACGATAGCACACGCATAAGGTTAACCAAGCAAGCATACAGGCATAATATCCACATAGATGGGCTATGCAGGTGAGGGATGACTGACAACAAAACTAACAGATTACGTCGATAGACGGACCTTGGTAACGGATGTCACAGTATCCCCCAGTTGGGAATTTCGTCCCGAAATTCAACTGGTGCTAGGTCCAAGGGTGTCATCCTCGAATAGGTGTGGATATTTGAGTCTCATCTGATCTTCACGTTCCTATGTAAACTCTGGCACTCGTTTGGAATTCCATCTTACACGAGCAATAGGTATCTTGCTGCGCCTCAACCTTTTGACCTTTCGGTCCATGACCTCAATAGGTTCCTCAACAAAATGGAAGCTTTGATCAATCTTGATATCCTCAATAGGCACGTGAAGTGATTCGTCAGCTAAGCACTTCTTGAGGTTCGATACATGGAAAGTATCATGTACACTGTTAAGCTCTTGTGGCAACCTTAATCGGTACGCCACCGGACCGATTCTTTCTGTGATCTCGAATGGTCCAACATATCTTGGGGCCAACTTCCCTTTCTTTCCAAATCGTACGACCCCTTTCCACGGAGAGACCTTAAGCAACACTCGATCCCTAACGTTAAACTCTAGTGGCTTCCGACGGTTGTCGGCATAGCTCTTTTGGCGGTCTCTAGCAGCTTCGAGTCTGTCTTTGATTTGGAAGATCTTATCGGTGGTTTCTTGAATGATTTCAGGACCTGTTAGCTGGCTTTCACCAACCTCGGCCCAACATACAGGCGATCTACATTTCCGTCCATACAATGCTTCGAACGGTGCACAACCAATACAAGTATGGTAAGTGTTATTGTAGGAAAACTCGATCAGCGGTAGATGAGTATCCCAACTGCCACCAAAATCAATAATGCACGCCCTCAGCATGTCCTCAAGTGTCTGTATCGTTCGTTCACTTTGTCCGTCTATCTGGGGGTGATAGGCTGTACTCATGTCTAATCGAGTGCCCATCGCTTTCTGTAACGTCTGCCAAAATCGTGAAGTGAATCGACTATCACGGTCGGATATGATTGACACTGGCACCCCGTGCCATGTCACAACCTCTTGATGTACACCCTTGCCAGCTTATCCATCTTATGGTCTTCTCGGATAGGCAAGAAGTGAGCGGATTTTGTCATTCGATCCACCATGACCCATATCGAGTCGTGTCCGCTTGGCGTTCTCGGGAGTTTGGTAATGAAATCCATAGTAATGTTCTCCCATTTGTACTCGGGGATTTCAGGTTGTTGCAATAATCCTGATGGTTTCTGGTGTTCGGCCTTGACCTTTGAACATGTCAAGCATTTGCTCACATATATAGCAATATCTTTCTTCATACCTGGCCACCAGTACAGCTCTTTCAGATCGTGGTACATCTTGTCTGCAGCAGGATGAACAGAGTATCGAGTCTTGTGTGCTTCATCCAAGACTAGTGTACGTACACCTCCCCATCTGGCGACCTATATACGATCCATGAAGTAATGTACGCCGTCGTCCTTGCGACTCATTTGTTTATCCATCCCTCGGAATTCTTCTCCCGCAAGGTTTTCTTCTTTCAAAGCCTCACTTTGCGCAATTTGAATCTGAGCCTTTAGATTGGTTTGAATAGTCAAACCTAGCGCTCGAGCACGTAATGGTTTCACGCGTTCTTTGTGGCTTAAAGCATCAGCCACCACGTTAGCTTTCCCGGGGTGATACCAGATTTCACAATCGTAGTCGCTAAGCAACTCTACCCAGCGTCGCTGTCGCATGTTAAGTTCCTTCTGATCAAGAATATGTTGAAGGCTCTTATGATCTGTGTAAATGATGCATTTGGTTCCGTATAGATAATGCCTCCATATCTTGAGTGCAAATACTACAGCGCCCAACTCCAAGTCATGAGTTGTGTAGTTCTTTTCATGCACCTTTAGTTGTCACGATGCATAGGCAATTACCTTATCTCTTTGCATTAGCACACATCCCAACCCTTGATGTGAAGCATCGCAGTACACCACGAAATCATCAGTTCCGTCCGGGAGGGACAGTATTGGAGCATTGCACAACTTTTCTTTCAATGTCTAGAAGGCTCGTTCTTATGCATGTCCCCAATCAAACTTCTTGTCTTTCTGGGTTAGCAGCGTTAACGGTTGTGCGATCTTCGAAAAGTTCGCAATAAAACGACGGTAGTATCCGGCCAATCCTAGGAATTGCCGTATTTCTGAGGTTGTTTGGGGAGTATCCCATTTCTTTACAGCTTCAATCTTACCAGGGTCCACATGAATTCTATCTTTGTTAACCACATGACCCAAAAAACTTCACTTCTCGAAGCCAGAATTCACACTTCGAGAACTTGGCGAAAAGTTTCTCTTCCTTCAACAGTTCTAGAATTGCTTGAAGGTGTTTTTCGTGATCCTCCTTCGAACAGGAGTAGATGAGTATGTCGTCTATGAATACAATCACGAACTTATCCAGATAAGGCTTGCACACCCGATTCATTAAATCCATAAAGACAGCTGGTGCGTTGGTCAACCCAAACGGCATGACCAAGAACTCATAGTGCCCGTAACGAGTTCTAAATGTTGTTTTTGGGATATCATACTCGAATACTCTTAGTTGATGATAACCAGATCGAAGGTCGATCTTAGAGAAATACGAGGCTCCTTGCAACTGATCGAACAGGTCGTCGATTCTAGGAAGAGGATACCGATTCTTCACGGTCAGTTTGTTCAATTCCCTGTAATCGATACACATACGGAACGACCCATCCTTCTTCTTGACAAATAACACCGGTGCTCCCCATGGTGAATGACTTGGTCGAATGAAACCCTTCTCTAGTAGTTCCTGTAGTTGGCTTGACAACTCTTGCATCTCTGAGGGTGCTAACCGATACGGTGTCTTAGCTATCGGTGTAGCTCCAGGAACCAGCTCTATATGGAATTCCACCTGTCGTGGAGGGGGCAATCCAGACAAATCATCAGGGAACACTTCCGGGTAATCCCGTACAATCGAAATGTCTACCAATTTCGTCTCTTCTTCCTTCTTTTCTACCACGTGAGCCAGAAAAGTGTAACACTGCTTCCGTAGACCTTGGCGTGCTTTCATGCAGGTGATAAGCTTCAAGTTCTTTCCCGGTCGCTCTCCTTGTATTCTGAGTACTTTACCATCTGACATGGGAATCCGCACTACTTTATCTCGGCAAACAATCTCCGCTCCATGCTTCAACAACCAATCCATTCCCACTATTACGTCAAAGCTCCCCAACTCAAAAGGTATCAAATCTATGTTGAAGGCCTGGTTTTCCAATATTAGGGTGCAGTTCTTAATAATTTCCTCTGCCTGTTCAACCCTACCATTTGCCATTTCTACAGAGTAACTAGTTTCTAGTCTACTGGCACTCAAATCAAGCATTTGCACAAACTCAGATGATATAAAACTATTGTCTGCTCCAGTATCAAACAGTACAGATGCGAAGTGGTTATTGAGTAAGTGCGTACCCGTGACAACGTTCGGATCTTGACTGCTATAACCTAGACTATAACCTAGACTGGTATCAACGTTATAGGGTGGTACCCGTGGTTATATATTGCTCTGATACCAGTCTGTCACACCCCCGCTGATAGCGGAAACACGGGGATGCGAGCTAGACGGGATCGTCATAACACATGGTTAACAATAGAGATGCAATATATATGTAATTGATGACATAGCGTGTCATGACGACATCCGGCACAAATGGAGACTTGTGTCGTGTATAATCAATGTTCATGACAGCATAGCCATAAACATAAACATAAGATGATCTCATAAACATTGATGTTAACTTGTAGTGTAAATTCCCACAACCCGGGAACAAGTATGCAATGTTCAAGCTTAAGCAAACAAAATGTTCCAAAAGTATCAATGTTTAACAAGATGCTAATTCCTCCAAAATGCATCCTAGGGTCTCCTCTAAAGGCAGCATTCCTAGAACTTCAATTACCTTGATCACCTGAAAAGAGATGCTCAAAACGGTCAACATAATTTTTGGTGAGCTTCGCAGGTTTTAAGTAATAAAAGATGTTAAGATGAAAACAGTAAGTAGGTTTAATAAAAACCACCGCAACTACACTTATGCGTAGGCGGTTTTACCAGTTATAAATGACTACAGCCAAACCTAATCATCGGTTCCGCACGGGAATTGGTGGCTGTAAAGAGAGCATTCCCAAAAGTAAATAGTTTAATAAGACGTAGCAAGATCCACACAGTGCATACGTATAGTTTATAACCAAACCAATCCTTAGGTCCCATTACCGGATTAATGGTTATATTGAAAGATCCACACAGAAGAACCACACAGAAGTCCCACACAGAAGTCCCACACAGCCAAATAGTATCACCAAACAAGTAGTATTATCAACAAGTAGTAAAGCATCCAACAAGTAGTAAGCATCCCATGAGTTTCACATGACGTAGCAAGATCCACACAGCACATACGTATAGGTTACAACCAAACCAGTCCTTAGGTCCCAATACCGGGATTAATGGTTGTACTGAAAGATCCACACAGAAGATCCACACAGAAGTTCCACACAGAAGTCCCACACAGAAGTCCCACACGGAAGTCCCACACAGTCGAGGCATCCAACAACAATAGCATTCACAGGTAGGGTCAATCAACACATAATATCAAATAGTCGCACATAGTATTATGATACCACTAAGTGACATACACAGTGGTAACATAGCATGTAGTTCAAGTTCATATAGCATCAATCAACAAGACAAACAAGGTAAGATACTCATAGACGTAGCAGCCACTTCCACCAAGGAAGGTGCTTGAAATCAAGTTAAGTAGGTGAGCATTCTTTTCCCCCAAGTTGAAAATATTTAAAAAGGTTTGATAAGAGTAAAAGGGGCCACGAAACTCATAGTATAGAAGATAGGTTCCAATGGTAGTAGATTCCAAGGGTAAGATGCTATGAACCGTCAAACACCTATTGACAGTTACTGACAAGCATTAATAATGATCATAAAGCATAAGATGATGTTTAATAGGTTCGGGCAGTTTCGGTTCGGTCGTGGGTAGCACACACACAAGCAGGCATACACATATCAGACCTTATGTAGGTCCAAGTACTAAGAATAGTCCCAAATGGATTGCCGGTAGTTGTAAAAGGTTAGGTTATTTTGTATGGAAATAGTTTGTGCCTGTTGATAGCATTGACTTTAATCTTTGTGGTCAAGCTATGACACTCTTATTGATGTTACCTTATCATCATAAGACCTCAAGAAAGGGGAATTCACACACACACACACATCATCATTCACACAACAGGATCGGACACACGAATCAATCCTCCATTCGCATGAATGGACCTTCAGTCGCACGAATCAACTTCACTCATGCGATTGAACCTTCATTCGTACGACTGGCCTTTCATTCATGCGACTCAATCACAATCGCACACATATTCACTCGCACACATCCAGGCGCATGACTCAGTCGTACGACTCACCCCAGTCGCACCACTCAGTCTCACGATAGACTCAGACGCATAGACTCAGTCGCATAGACTCAGTCGCATACACATTCAATCGTACACACCCAGGCGCATGACTCAGTCGTACGACTCACCCCAGTCGCACCACTCAGTCGCACGATAGACTCAGACGCATAACTCAGTCGCACGACTCACCCCAGTCGCACGGCTCAGTCGGCCGAAAGACCCAGTCGCCCTGTACAGCAGGTCGCGACTGCTGAGACCTCGAGCAGCGTCCAGCAGCTCTGAACACGGGTTTCACACACCAAGAACCTCCAGAATACCTATTCTAACATGTCTAAACAAGATGCAGACTCAGAAACGCGACACACAAGCCCGCACGACCTCATGTGCTCGGATGAACCCGAGCACCCGAAACCCTAGAAAATCGTAGCAGTAAATTAAGCAAAAATGGACAACCGTGGTCGTCTACCTGCTTGAAATGTGATGTCTAAGCTGTAATCGAGGTCTAGCCGACGAAAATGAGACAAATCGGGGCAATTTTGGTGGTAGGTTGAAGAAGAAGAAGAAGAAGAAGCGTAGAAGAGGAAGAAGAGAGCAGATGGTGAAGATAGTGAAGTGTTAGGCTGGTGGATGGGTATTTATACCCAGCCCCAGTTTGGCCATTGTCAAGTTTAGTCCTTGCACTTAAGCCCCGTGTCCCCAATTTCATTTAGGTAGAAAATGACGTAAAAACACGCGTTATACCGATTATAATGATGTGTTTAAGGTTGTTTGTAGCATTTCACATAATATAGTTAGTGATGTTGTCGATGCTATTCATAAGCGTTTTAAATGATATGGATATAATTATTGATAACATCACTGAAATGGATAATAGACTAAACATGATATCCTCACAAATAGTCTATGAAGGTGAGGAATGAATGTTCTAAGGATAGTTAACGCAATTTCACGTTAAATGACGGACCTTGAAGTGACGGATGTCACAGTATCCCCCAGTTGAGAGAATTTCGTCCCGAAATTCAACTGGTGCTAGGTCCAAGCGCGTCATCCTCAAATAGACGTGGATACTTGAGCTTCACCCAATCCTCTCGTTCCAACATGAATTCCGGTCCCCTTTTGGAGTTCCACCTCACGCGAACAATCGGTATTTTGCTGCGTCTCAAGCGTTTGACCTTTCGGTCCATGACCTCTATAGGTGTTGATACATGTGTCCCTAGATTCTGAGCTGAATTTAATATCTTTGTAATGTCTTGATTATATGTAATTCAACGTTGATTAATGAAATACATTTGGTTGTTTATGTTATAATGTTTATATATTTCATTAATGGGTTGTGTAATGATTAATTATATAGGTTTGTGGTTGTTTGAATTCGTATGCATAATGTTGTAATGATTAACACATTCAAACTTAACATGATGAAGTTATCATGCGAATGGGCCATGCCAATGGACCATACGCATGAATAACTTCATGCGAATGGCTCAGTCGCACGACTGAACCATGAGACTGGATCAGTCGTAAGACTGAAGCATGAGATTGAACCAGTCGTACGACTGAAGGCTCAGTCGTGCGTATGGATCAACCGCATAGCTCAATCACATGACTGAACCATGCGAATGGTTCAGTCGCACGAATGAGAAACCCTTACCTATAAATACCACCTAATTCGTGGAAAAATGTTACACTTCGAATATTCATAACCCTAGTCGACCCAGAACGTCCTGTTTATCAATTCCAAGTTCATAGAACGTCTGAGATCATTCCTAGTCCATTCTTAACGTTGTCTAATCGTTAGGTTTGATCTTGATTACGTTCTCCCTGATTGGATCACCAATAAAATGGGATTCCGCACTATTTGATCCGGTATAACGAAGAATCAGTTAGTACTCCGTACGTACACGGTCCTGACAATTGGTATCAGAGCAGGTTACTGCTAGAATGATCTAACAATCATTCTAGCAACCCGAGCTCTTGATTTCTGGATCAAATTTCAGATCTTGACGTTAAACCCACTACGTGTTCTTCGTGTTCTTCGTGTTTTGTTCAGATCTGGGTACGTGTGGTGTTTCTATGTTAAAATCGAATTCAAAACCACGTTCCTATCACCCTTGAGAATCTAATGATGTCTATTTGGTTCGAATCATGTAAAATTCGTCGGATTAGGGTTTTTGGCAGCCTTGGCGGCTGCAGATCTGAAATTCTACGTGCAGACCCGTTTATGCGACTGGGCCATGCGAATGGACCATTCGTACGACTGGACCATGCGAATGGACCATTCGTACGACTGGACCATGCTAATGGACCATTCGTGCGACTGGACCAGTCGTATGTTCAATCGTACGACTGGACCAGTCGTATGTTCAATCGCCCGAATAAGCCATCTGCATTGACTCATCCGCATTTGTTCCAGACAAAAAAAAGAGTCTGGAACAGCTTCTTGCACGATTTTTCCCTAAACCATTTTTATCAGTCGGGAAGCCTTCTGAAAAAGTTTGGTAAAATAAAATTTTTTAGGAAAATTTTCGGGTCATGTATAGTTCGTCTTCGGGTCAATAGTGAAGATTTTCCTGGAGAGTCTATGCAAGAGTTGAGGATGAGCAAAGGACATTCACCCTGAGGTTCTTATGTTTAACAAGTTCGATGGATACCCCATTATTCGTTGGACTTCCAGAATAGGTGAATGTTGATAGAACACGAAAGAGAGAAGAGAAGATGTCAGCAGTCAGTGCTGATTTTGTGGGGTAGTCAGGAGCATCTGACTATTTATGGGCCAACCAAGTAATATTTATTTTTGCACAGAGAGGATTCTCATTCTTAGGGGGAATCCATGTATAGAGAGATTGAAGACGCAATCAGAAAGTGATGATGTGAGCAGGTTTCTGATGATGAATCTACGTGCATGCTGATTTGTTTGATATTGTCAGCTGTGGATTGGAACCTTCAACCTTTTGCCCAATACACCGTATGAAGACGCCAGGAGAGCACAATGTTTATATATTGGGATATGCTGAATGTGAGGGGGAATCTCTACAGTTGTTAATGTTAATCAGGTTAGCCTGTGTGAAGATTGAAGCAATGGAAAACTGTTCATGTCGTTATCTGGAAAATCAGTCATTTGGGGAATCTTACTGCTATGATGGTGTTCTGCAAAGTTAACGAAAGCTATTGTGCCTAAATTCATTTTCAGGGATATTGTGGTAACCTGACGGATCGGCAATGTTGGCTAATATGGTTGTTTGTTTGATTCTATTGGAAACCAGAGCAAAGATTGACTGAAGATTGTAAGAGGTGTTATCTACTATTCGCAAGCAACGTCCAAGGGGGAATTTGTTGGCGCATATATAGTCATATATAGTGTGTCCGTCGCTTGATGAATAGTCTAGGCTTAATGTTATACACCTTGTAAACACATGAAACTGGGTCATTCGCAGGAGCATACGCGAATGAGACTCAGTCGTACGACTGAGTCATGCTAATGGACTAGTCGTGCAACTGAGAGATGCGATTGGGGCATTCGTAATACTGAGCCATAAGAATGGTCCAGTCGTACGATTGAACCATACGTATGGTCCAATCGCACGAATGGGCCCAGTCGCATCTAATATGGGCCGAGGCCTATATATACCAGTTTCAATGTGTAGAAACCTAAGGGTTTTTAGAGAGTGTACCCGGCGCCCAGGCGCTGCCGGATGAGAGGGGAGATCATGCTCGATCTCCCCTTGCCAAATGTCTTGATTCTTAAGTTGTAACAAGCTTAAAATCGTTATGTTTTATCAATAAAATCATTCGATTATTGTTCGTGTTATTGATTGTCTTTTGGTTTTTATCCTTCCGTCAAGAACATGCTCGGATGTTTACCGATCCACTGACTTGACAAGTGGTATCAGAGCCTTGGCTCTTGATTCTTCGTTTGATTTAATCAAGTTTTTGTTAAAGTCCACATTTTTCACGAAAAGATCCAATCTTTCTGCTCAAAACCGAGTCTTTACGTGTGCATGTTCTGCAAAATCAGTGTTTTTCGACTTACAGCCGTCTAGGGTGTCAAAAAAACACGTTTTAGGTCAAAAGTGTGAAAAATTTCGTTCTCTGCAGTCTCAGTCGCATGATTAGCTCAATTGTACGACTGAAGTCCAATCACCCATTCATTCGACCGATTGAGTCAGTCGCTTCGTCCAATCGCCCGATTGAGTCAATCGCCCAGTTCAGTCGCCCAGTTGAGTCGTTCGGTCTGTTCAGTCGCCTAAGTCTCTCAGTCGTCTGTTCAATCGTACGTTTGAGTCCAATCGCATACAGCTAGTGTCGGTCGCATCCCAGTCGCACTCCCCAATCGCATTAGTAGTTTAATTCACAAGTTAAAGTAATAACATAATGGACTCAGAAAACTTTGCAATGTTAGCTGGAAAGGACTCAAGGATACAGAACTTACTTTTACTGGAAAATGAGATAGGGAACCATAACAAGCCACCTAAGCTATTGACTATAGATGAATTTCCACAATGGAGACAAAGTTTTAAGATTCATCTTAATGGAGTGGACACGAACTTATGGAACTCTATTGAGGCTGGTTATAACATGCCCGTGGGAGCTGATGGTGTTCCTTTGACTTTAAGTGGACTCACTGATAAACAGAAGGTTGCCTACAATGCCGAAAAGAAGGCATATGCTATTTTGACCCAGTCCATTCCCAAGGCCATTTTTCACCAATACTCAGAGCACAAGCAAAGTAAAAAGTTGATGGAAGCTATTGAGAAGAGGTATGATGGGAATTCTACTCTAAAGTCCCTAAAGGGTAAAGCATTGAAGAAGGAGTTTGACAACTTCTCTGCAATTGGGAATGAAAGCTTGGATGAAATTATCGATCGCTTCTATCACTTGATGAGTGAACTTCACACTCATGGAGTAAAGACGTCAATGGAAGACAAAGTTTCAAGCTTGGCAGATGGTCTAACTGAAAAGCAGGATTCATTCATTTCCACTCTGTGATACAACTCAGTTTTAGAGACCTTGGATATAAATGACTTTATTCTGAAACTGAGAGAGGAAGAAGTGCATCACAAGTACAGGACGAAAAAAGGAGCGTATACACAAGACCCATCACTCTACAATGTAACTCCTACTTCCACTCCTGCTGCAAAGTCTTCTGGAGCACCTCTGCAAATAGCCTTTGTGTCCAATGCATCGTCATCTAGTGATCAAGGCTCATCATCTGCAAATGAGTCTCATGGTGCATCTGGGGTTCTACAAAGTCCAATTGTTACTCAATCTGCTAAGTTGATGACAGAAAATTTGGGAAAAGTAACAGTGGAGGTTGCTAAAGAGCACATGGATCTACTTGCTGCAGTTGTGCACTCTTATGATGGTCTGGTAGCGGGTAAGATTGGAAATTGCCACCTTGCTGATGAAGACTACGAGCAAGTAGATGAAAACGAGCTTGAAAGGATGGATATCATGTGGGCTCTTGCAAGTGCTGTCCGGAGAGCCAAGAAGTTTGTGAAGAAAACAGGGCAGAATCTCGTGGCTACTAAAGATACGACCTTTGGTTTTGACAAGTCTAAAGTCACGTGCTTCAACTGTGGAGAAAAGGGTCACTTCAAAAGAGAATGCGTGAAGCCTAAGAAGACTGGGAACGGGAATCCATTCCCCTCATTCAATAGGCAAGATAAAGACAAGAAGCCAGCATCCACAGGGAATGATTCTAAAGCTATGGTAGCACAAGGAGATGAAGGACAGGACTGGTCCTTTCGGTTCTTATCTGATGGTGAAGCGAACATAGCTTCTGTGGAAGACTTGAACGAAGACTCAGTGAGTGAGGGGGAGAGCTCAGCTGATGTTGATACTCCTGACTTGGAAGAGACGTTTGATGCAGTGGATGAAATTGTCAAGAATGAGCTGAATTCAGAATCTGAAGCTCAACCTGCGTCTCAGAATGCTTTCATGGCTGGAACGTCCACAGCTGCACAGGTACAATCTAAGGATGAATTATTCGCTAAACATGCTTGTGTTGATTGTGATAAATTTAGAGAAAGCATTGACTTAAAATTTGCTAGGTTCTTAGAACACAATGATAACTTAGTAAATGACTTGAAACTGTGCTCAGAGGCTAATCGAGTGTTAAAACAGAATGAGAGCAGTTATAAGGAAAAGATAGATGCTTTAAAGAAGCAATTAAAGGAAACTGAAGTTGTTGCGTTTAACCAAGAAAATGACATTAAATTCTACTTAAAGACCATTGAAGAGACTAAAAGGGACAAAGCGGTTTTACAAGTAGAAAATGAGTCTTTGAAAAAAAACTACATAGTTTAGCGAGTTCCTCGCACATTTTGAAAAACTTGGTTAAAGAACGTAACAATGGGGAGGGTTTGGGTTACAAGGTTGTTTCACCACCACATGAGATCCTGTTGAACACTAAACAACGTCCAATAAATAATAATCCAATTAAGGATCATGTGGTGACAACTCCTTTGGTTAGTGATCTGGACACAGCAGTTAAACCTGCTTCTCCGGATGATGATCAGAAAACCTCAGCATCGAGCAATGTCACTGCTGAGAAACGGGTGGAAGAGAATGTCCAAACATCTCTTGGGTTGGATTCAAAGTCTAATGACACACAATCCAAGATGTCTAAAACCACTCAAGTTAAATCAGTTAAAAGAGATAATATTCAGCCTCAAAGACAAATAAACCAAAATGTTAAACAAGTTAAGTTTGTCAAAGAAGGTGAATGTTCAAATACTGAGACCAAAAAGCCCATTCCTGAGGTCTACTCCCCACCCCACAAGAGAACTCCTAGTCCATTTGAAAGGAGATCCTGTTACTCTTGTGGAAAACAAGGTCACATCTCTTCAAGTTGTCCTCGTTATCAGATACCTTGGGTTAAGATTGACTTAGATCACGATGTCAATCAGATACCAAAAACAGAGATCTAAGACTCCAGTTAGGTCCAACACACCTGCTAGGTCTTATACCTCACCTCCACACCACAGACAACATAGACATGTCACTGGCAAGTCTGTGATGCCTGAGGTGAAACCAGTTTTGGAACCTAAACCAAAGATACAAACAGTAAATCAATCTAGTGTCTACCACAAACAATCTTTTCATAAAGATAGTATGTGGAAGGCAAAATCATCTGATGTGTCTGATAGAAATGACAAGTTGAAGGTTGATGTCCCACCAACTGACAAAGGATAGTAGGTTGAGTTCATCATGTGTGATGCCTCTGGGAAACCCAAGCCAGTTAAGGCTTGGGTCCCCCTCCTTAACTAATTGTTTTCAATTATGTGCAGGTTGTCCGCTATAGTGCTTCTACGAATACATGGATTGTGGATAGCGGAGCTTCCAGGCACATGACAGGAAACAAGTCTCTCCTTTTAAATGTCAAACAAATTAAAGGGGGACATGTTTCCTTTGCTGGTAACAAAGGAGGATACATTACTGCTCAAGGCGAAGTAGGTAATAAGAAGGTAAGATTTGACAAAGTAAATTTTGTTCAACAACTGGAAAACAATCTGCTTTCACTGTCTCAGATATGTGACAAAGGCTTAAAAGTTATGTTTGACAATCGCAAATGTTACATACTGAAGAAGGAGATGGAGATTCCAGAGGAGCAGCATCTGATGTCCTCATCCAGGTACAATGATTTATATGTCTTGGATATGTCTAATGCTTCTACCTCTGAGTCTACAGTTCAATGTTTCCTATCAAAAGCAACAGAGAAGGAATCAATCTCATGGCACAGGAGAATGGGACACATCAATCACAGGAAGATGAATCATCTGATTCACAACAACCTCGTTGAAGGAGTTACTGTCAAGAACTTCAAACTTCCTGATTTTTGTGTCTCATGCAAGAAGGGAAAGCAGACCAGGAAATCTCACAAGACCAAGCAAGTTAATTCTATAGAGATGCCCCTGGAGTTGCTACACAAAGTGGGTCATCAGCTGCTGAACCAGCATTGGGAAATCCGGATACTGAACCTGTAGGCACCAATCTTGACTCTGAGGTTGTGGTTCCTTCCACACCAGTGACTAGGATCATGTGAATCATCCCCCCACGTCTATCATTGGGGATATTCAATCCGGTGTGCAGACGCGAAATCTGTTGTACTCTGCTGATTATGCTGCAGTCATGGAGAAGGGTTATGTCAATGACGGGGCTTTCTCATGTTTTGTTTCACAAATCGAGCCTAAATACGTCAGTGACGCCCTGAAAGATGAGGCCTGGGTCAATGCTATGCAAGAAGAGCTACTCCAGTTCAAGAAACTTGGAGTCTGGACCCTCGTTGACAGGCCAAAAGGAGTTAAAGTGATTGGTACCAAATGGGTACTAAAGTGCAAGAAGGATGACCAAGGTGTTGTTATCAGAAACAAGGCACGCTTGGTTGTTCAGGGATTTAGACAAGTCGAAGGGATCGACTACAATGAAGTGTTTGCACCAGTGGCAAGAATGGAAGCAATTCGGATCTTCCTTGCCTATGCATCGTTTATGAAGATCAAAGTCTATCAGTTGGATGTGAAGAGTGCATTCCTTCATGGGGAAATCCGTGAAGAGGTCTATGTCAGTCAACCCGAAGGATTTGAGGATCCGTATCATCGGGACAGAGTCTACAAGCTGGATAAGGCTCTATATGGGCTACATTAAGCTCCTCGAGCTTGGTATGAGAAGCTCTCCACCCATCTGTTGAAACACGGTTTTCGCAGGGGTGTGATTGACTGTACATTGTTCATCAAAGAAAAGGATGGTGATTTGCTTGTGGTGCAGATCTACGTGGATGACATCATCTTTGGGTCTAGGAATGAAGCATTGTGCAAAGAGTTCGAATCTGTGATGAAGGCAGAGTTCGAAATGAGTGTCATGGGAGAAATGAAGTTCTTCCTAGGATTACAGGTGGATCAAGCACCAACCGGTATTTTCCTACATCAGACTAAGTATGTCGGCGATATTCTGATTCGGTTTGATATGGAGAATGTTTCTACTGCCGGTACCCCTCTCGTCACAAATCATGATGTGGCTCCTGATGAGAATGGGGATTTGGTGGATGCCACTATGTATCGTTGGATGATCGGATCTCTTATGTACCTCACTGCCTCGCGTACAGATATTATGTATGCCACATGTCTATGTTCTAGATATCAAGCGAAGCCAAAAGTGAATCACCTGATTGGGGTGAAAAGGATTTTCCGTTATCTGAAGGGTACTCCAACACTGGGGTTGTGGTATCCTCATGATGATGACTTTGAGCTTACTGCGTACAGCGATTCAGACTATGGTGGTTGCAAGATGAACTTCAAGTCTACATCAGCAGGGTGTCAGTTCTTTGGAAAGCGATTAGTCACATGGCAATGCAAGAAGCAGACCTCGGTTGCTTTATCAACCTGTGAAGCTGAATATGTTGCTGCTGCAAGTTGCTGCTCTCAGATCATGTGGATCCAACAGTAAATGCGCGACTATGGTTTGCAATTTTCTAACACCCCTATTTATGTTGATAATTCTGCTGCCATAGCTGTTACTAAAAATCCTGTTCAACATCCAAAAACAAAACTCATCGGCATTAAATATCATTTCATACGCGATTGCTATGAAAAACAATTGATTGATGTGATTAAAATTAACACGGATTTTCAGCGCGCTGACCTCTACACCAAACCATTTGATAAACCTAGATTTTTCTATCTGCTAGAGGTCAACGGCGTTATAAAGAAAAGTGATGTGATTGCGGAAGAAGCAGATACATAGTCCGACTCGTGTTTATTTGTTTATTTTTCTATTAATTTTATTTTATCTTTTTATTTCCTTGTTATATAAAATCCAAAAACACAAAAAGATTTTCTGTTTAAGTATTTTAGGGGGAGATTTATTTCAGTATTAATTTACTTAAGAAAAAAAAAGGGGGAAGGTGAGTAAAGCTGAAAAGACATAGTCAACTAAACTAGAAATGTGACTCGATAAATTTGGAAAGTGATAGTACATAGGCATCGAGTTACTCGGAACATCAAAATGGTTTTCAGTTCAAAAATGTTAATTAAGTCTAACAAAATGGGAAAATGATAGTACGTTTGACTGGTATTGTAATCACTCGGAGAAAGTAGATCTAGGGTTGTGCAAATACACCATACGATGTGTCAGTGGATTCAACACAATAGATCATTAGACAGGATCAGTGAACTGGCTTAAACTAAACTTATTCAACAAGTTGTGGGTTTTCATGGTATCCCTGGTCTGCACAATCAATCAATTTCCAATAAGGGGTGAGGAGCAAGCAACTGCCACAAATGTGAGCAAAGACCTGAAAAACAGAGCAAAAGATGACAAAAGTCATTAAAATAATGTATATCCAAACATACTGCTCTAAGAAGAAAAATAGGTATTGCGCCTCTCTGCTGTGCGATGGCACTGACCTGAGGCTTAGCATAACCTATTCGTTCTAAGAATTCATTGTTGTTTGCGCCTCTCTGCTGTGCGATGGCACTGACCTGAGGCTTAGCATCTCTTTGAAAATTCTTAGAACCAATTCTTCTAAGTCCCAAGACCGCTCAAAAATCTCCTGAGGAAGATTGATTACCATATACCTGTGAAACGCACAAATACTTGTTGACCTAATTCATCTAATTAATCACTGATGTGTGTCAAAAGTCTGTGTATGGATTTAAGTGGACAAATATACTGACAATCGTCGTGACTGCAAAGCCTGATGTTCAAAATCAATAAGTATTGCATATTAGTTCAAACATGATTCCCAGTTAGTTCTTAGAAGTCTTAGATAAGCACAGTGATATTTTATCATGCTAAGTGTAATAAGCACTCAATGTTCCAAGTGATGGTGTATATGCCTGTCTGATTCCAAAAGAGTCTGTTCTGGATAAAATGTAAATGCTAATAAGCTACACAAACTTGCCCCAACAAAAACCACAAAAACATGTTCATTCTATTCGTAGTTTTAAGATTTTTCAATTTTTTAGTATAATGTGTCAATGTCGGACTGTGTGTATTGTTATCTGCTAAACGTCACCAAATGTGCTTAACGTTTACTTAAACAAATTGTTTCTGAAAGGTTAAAAGGATCACGTCTGAGGTGATCGGGTGGATAAATGGATCACGTCTGAGGTGATCGGGTGGATAAATAGATCACATCTGAGGTGATCAGTGAATGTGTTGTTTTTAAAAGTGATCATGTCTGAGATGATCAAAAGATTATAATGTCTTATCAATTGGTTAAGAAAACTAAGGGTCGGTCCATAACTTGACAAAAATGGCACAGGTATAGCCCAATCGCACAACTGAATCTGATCTAACCCAGTAGTACGAATGGGGTATACGATTGAACACAATCGTAAGATTGAGACATGCGAATGAGCTCAATCGGCCGATTGAATGTGACCGAATAGGCCAAACATGTGAATGGAGGTAAACCATGCGATTGGAACGAGTCGAATAAGTGAATCGTACGACTCAACTTCAGTCGTACGACTAAGTCATGCGACTAGTCTCAATCGTACCACTGGAGGTTGAGTCGGCCGACTGAACTGAGTCTGTCTATAAATAGATCCCTCAGTCGATCGCAGACCTCATTCGCCCTAAATCTCCAATTCGCACCGTTACTCTGCCGAATTTTCGTTTGACCTTTAATCTTTGTGATATCCGATTTCTGACCATTTGGATTTGTTACACAGGTAATACGCGACACAAGGATGAATCAAAATATCAAAATTGATACGAAATCAGTCCACATTTGCCCTAAATGTTGAACCGTAACAAATCTGAACAATAAACTACTTTAAACACTTAAAAAGTTACAATCAATGATTTAGGTAGTTTAAATACATGATTGCGAGTTCAATGAACCTAAGCTTAATGTCTAATTCATAAAACTGATCAATCTGAACTGAAATGGTGTCGTTCTGTATTCAATGCGACTGGTCACCCAGGATGAACTTCAATCGCACGATTGAACGGGACGACTCATTCAATCGTACGAATGAAGATTACGAATGGATTGACTGTGTCATACGACTAGACTCCAGAACAAACTTCAATCGCAAGATTGTAGGGGACGATTCATTCAATCGGCCGGATGAATCATGTGAATGAGTTCATTCGGTCGACTGACTCAATCGCAGGTTCAGTCTCCCATTTAGACTCAATCGCATGACATATCATCTGACTGAAATTCAGTCGCATTACTGTTCAACCGATTGAAGTCCAGTAGCACATATGACCATCCGACTGAACCCAGTCGCACAGTGCAATCGCACGATTGAACTAAACTGTTTTCTGATTTAGTCAAACTCTGTTTTACATGTTTCTAACGTGTGTTTGCTATTGATTACAGGAATATGGCTAATAGGTGGACCATAAATCCAAAGCACAACATTTGTGCTCATTTGGATTCCACCTCAAAGAATGGTGGTGATTTTTCTAGTATTATTGACTTCTTGAGGAGATCTCGGATTTTCAGAGCTATATCTACACCGTGTACTCCCTATCAGTCGTTACATCAGTCGTTTTGGGAGGGAGCTACAGTTGACCGATCAGTGGAGCCCTACTGCATTCGAAGTACTATCTTCGGTAGGGAGATTGGGATTACAGCCGCTGATATCAGGAGGGTATTGGGCTTCGGAGATGATGAGACTCACCCACTCAAGCTCCACCCTCTTATAGTTCATGGATGCTTTCTGAGGATCGGGTACTGTGGGGACATAAACTCAGGTGTGCTGAACAAGAGCAACCTGAGCCCCCAGTACAAGTACTTAGCGCATGTCATTCTGAAGTGCATCGCGTCCAGGAGGGGTGGTTTTGATGACTTGTCGGACCAGATTCAGAATGCCTACATTGCATTGGTCCTCAACCACCCATTCAGCTTCTCCAACATGATTTTCATGTATCTGATAGAGAACCATGAGGCCAAGGGGAAGGAAGGGTTCTGCATGTACCCCAGATTTTTACAGCTCATATTTGATGAGAAACTGCCCGACCTTCCCAAAGACAAGAGTGATGCTGTGCCTCTGGAGATTATGGATGACACCACCCTGGGTCGGATGAAGGTGTACAGAGGCAAGTAAGTAAAGCTTGTGCTGAAGAGTTTGATTGGGCATCTGGCCCGGGCTGATTATGTTGCCCCAGGGAGACGCAAGTGGCGTCATGATGATAGTGGATCGGATACTGAAGTGATAGCTATATCATCAGATGATTCTGATGATGATGACAGCCACGATGGCGATGATAGGCCAGTTACATCTGAGGGCCCCTCTACACATACAGTCCAGCCATCCCCTCATACTGACACTACAGCTGCTGGGTTTGTACCTCACTTCAATCCACCTGATGATGAAGAGGAAGAGAGTGAGGAAGAGGGTTTGACCCAAAGGCATGGCAGCAAGGTGGTTGCCACGGAGAAGGGTCTGAGGGTTGTTGGAGGACAGACGGGCACATCAGGGGTAACACAAACAGAGTCCGATCCAGCCTATTCCCCTGATGAGCCCAGTACACGAGTTGGAGCCCCGGTATCTACTAGGAAGAGGAGGAAAATCATGGCTAGACCGTATGGTAGGAGGGGAAAGCGACTTAGATTCACCACCTTCGTCTCTACCCCAGCCACCACATCCATCACATCCCAAACACCCCAAACCACCACCACTACTAAACCTCCACCTCATACTCACATATCTACTACCACCACAACTGTGCCCCCCACTACAGCCTTCCCATCTTCTCCCATCTACACCACAGCTACCACAACAACCACCACTCACCAAACCCGACCCTCATCTGCACCCTCGAGCTCAGTTATACCACCTGTCTCTGTGGTTGAGCAACTTGCTGCACTGAACAGCATGGTGCTCAAGTTGCTAGCCTCCGACGAGGCTAAGACGGCTCAGATTCTACAGCTGCAAGAGTAAAGTTCTACACAAACAGCTGAGATTGGGAGACTAAGGGAGTTGACATCTTCACAAGCCCAGTTGATCAATGCACAGACTGATCAGATCACAGGCTTGCTTCAACACGAAGCTGAGACTGATGAGAAGATGGAGAAGCTGGAGGCGGCTCACAAGACTCTATTGCTAAAGCTGAAAAGCACTCAGAGTGAGCCCCTCAAGATCGGGGAAGGTGATGATGATGATGATGAGGACGATGATGATGAGGATGACGACAATGATGATGATGATAGTGATGAAAGTGATGATGGTGACGAGAAGAAGGATGATGAGGAAGGTGAAGGAGGAGAGACAGCAGGAGATCATAGCGATGATGCAGCAGATGAGACGCGTTCTAAACATCGTCAAGATCAAGGACCCTCTCCGTCTGCTCCAACTGAAGAAACTCCGGAGATTCAAGATAAAAGTACTGTTTAGTTATTCATGTTTATGTATTTAACAGACTTTTGTATTTGAATTTATGTAACATTTATATAATGAATGTTTATATCTTTTGTTAATGATTGTGCTTGATTATTCTCCAACGCGATGAATACGATGTCGAACCCCTACAGCAGGTCAAGAGTCAGTTAACAATGATTCTTGATCTGCAGGGTATCGTGAGAAGATCGGTTGAGTATACCCCTAAGGAGGGTGAGATTATTCATAGCTTCACAAAGGAGCAGTTGGCTAAGATATTCAAGCTTAACGCCGATGAGATTGTGAAAGATGCTCCTGAAGTCCAAGTTGACAGTGATGAAGAGCTACACGATATAGATGAGATTGAGATCGAGGACATCACTGATCAGCATTACCCAGAGTATACAGACACTGAAGGTCACGCCATTCCAAATTTGGATGACAACCTAGTAAGTGAGACATTTGACACTCTGGAAAAGATGGAAGTAGAGAATGACAAACAAGAGGATACAGCCCGAGCTACTGAAGAAGAAGTCAAAGAAAGAAAAGCTGAGTGGGCTGCTTGTTTTGCAGAGCTTCGTGCCCAGAGAGATGCTCCAAAGTCTGATGCCTACACCAAACTCTATAGAGTGAAGAAACATCAGAAGGTGTCTGGCAAGATCATATCTTGGGATATGCAGTTAAGAGGGAGAAAGGTATCGAGTACTTTAGATTCCCACACGATCTAAATACTCTACCTGGTTTTGAGCTCAACCAACTGGCAAAGCTGAAGTTGCTGTATGCTGATCCGAGGAAGATGTCAGGTTGGTTTGAGGCTGCTTTAAAGAGAGAGTACCACACCCGGTGCGTAAACTTCAGACCTCAGCAAGGTACGAGATATATTAGTAAATCTGAAGTGGATCCATGGACCGGGAGGCCTAAGATTGTGTTGAAGTGGCGTCCTCCGCGCACCATGTCGAAGATCCCTCTAAGGGATATGCCTCAGGACATCACTCCACACTTCAAGTGGTGGTACTACGATTGGCGAACGGTTGAAGCAGTCATAGTGTTGAACAGAGATGGACAGATGGATGTCATCCGGGTATTTGACCCAATGTGGCTTACTAACTTGTCAGCTAATGATATTTATACACTCTACAAGTGGCCACTGTTCTATGACTCGCAGGATATCGTACAAGCTCTCCAGTATCAGAACATCATACGCATCTGCTTTGTATTTGAAATACATGCAGGTGTAACCAGAGAGGAGAAATTCAAGAAGTATGAAGAGGTTATGGGTAAAGCAAGACATTAGAGGAATCTTGGTCCAAGGGGGAGTTTGTTGATACATGTGTCCCTAGATTCTGAGCTGAATGTAATATCTTTGTAATGTCTTGATTATATGTAATTGAACGATGATTAATGAAATACATTTGGTTGTTTATGTTATAATGTTTATATATTTCATTAATGGGTTGTGTAATGATTAATTATATAGGTTTGTGGTTGTTTGAATTGGTATGCATAATGTTGTAATGATTAACACATTCAAACTTAACATGATGAAGTTATCATGCGAATGGGCCATGCCAATGGACCATACGCATGAATAACTTCATGCGAATGGCTCAGTCGCACGACTGAACCATGAGACTGGATCAGTCGTAAGACTGAAGCATGAGATTGAACCAGTCGTACGACTGAAGGCTCAGTCGTGCGTATGGATCAACCGCATAGCTCAATCGCACGACTGAACCATGCGAATGGTTCAGTCGCACGAATGAGAAACCCTTACCTATAAATACCACCTAATTCGTGGAAAAATGTTACACTTCGAATATTCATAAACCTAGTCGACCCAGAACGTCCTATTTGTCAATTCCAAGTTCATAGAACGTCTGAGATCATTCCTAGTCCATTCTTAACGTTGTCTAATCGTTAGGTTTGATCTTGATTACGTTCTCCCTGATTGGATCACCAATCAAATAGGATTCCGCACTATTTGATCCAGTATAACGAGGAATCAGTTAGTACTCCGTACGTACACGGTCCTGACAATAGGTTCCTCAATGAAATGAAGCTTTTCGTTGGTATTGATTTCCTCAATTGGTACGTGTAAGGACTCATCGGCCAAACACTTCTTGAGGTTCGACACGTGAAAAGTATCATGTACACCACTGAGTTCTTGTGGCAACCTCAATCGGTAAGCCACCGGGCCGATTCTTTCTGTAATCTTGAATGGTCCTATGTATCGAGGGGCTAATTTCCCTTTCTTTCCAAATCGTACAATTCCCTTCCGGGGAGAGACTTTGAGTAGTACATGATCTCCAACATTGAATTCTAGAGGCTTCTGACGGTTGACGGCATAGCTCTTTTGGCGATCTCTTACAGCTTTTAGTCTGTCTTGGATTTGAAAAAAAAATCTTGTCAGTTGTCTCTTGAATGATCTCTGGGCCCGTAAGCTGGCTCTCACCAACTTCGGCCCAACAAACTGGGGATCTACATTTCCTCCCGTACAATGCTTCAAATGGTGCGCATCCAATGCTTGTATGATAGCTGTTGTTGTAGGAGAACTCAATCAATGGTAAATGAGTGTCCCAGCTGCCACCAAAATCGATTTACACAAGCTCTGAGCATATCTTCCAATGTTTGTATGGTTCATTCACTTTAGTCATCTGTTTGTGGGTGATAGGCGGTACTCATATCTAATCGAGTGCCCATCGCTTTCTGTAACGTCTGCCAAAATCGTGAAGTAATTCGGCTGTCTCTGTCGGATATGATTGACACCGGTACCTCGTGCCGTGTCACGACCTCTTTGATGTACAACCTTGCCAGCTTATCCATTTTATAGTCTTCACGGATGGGCAAGAAGTGAGCGGATTTTGTCATTCGATCCACCACGACCCATATCGAGTCGTGTCCGCTAGGCGTTCTCGGGAGTTTAGTAATAAAATCCATGGCTATGTTCTCCCATTTCCACTCGGGAATTTCAGGTTGCTGCAATAATCCCAATGGTTTTTGATGTTCAGCCTTAACTTTCGAGCACGTCAAGCATCGGCTTACATACATAGCAATGTCTCTCTTCATGCCTGGCCACCAGTATAGATCCTTAAGATCGTGATACATACTGCACCAGGATGAACAGAATATCGTGTCTTGTGCGCTTCCTCCATGATCAGGGTAAGAACATCTCTCTATTTGGGTACCCATATGCGATCCATGAAGTACTGTATGCCATCATCCTTGCAATTCGTCTGTTTGTCTAACCCTCAGAACTCTTCTCTCGCGAGGTTTTCTTCTTTCAATGCTTCCCTTTGTGCAAGTTGGATCTGAGCTTTCAAGTTCATCTGAATAGTCAATCCCAAAGCTCGAGCACGTAGTGGTTCCACGTGCTCTTTACGACTTAGGGCGTCAGCCACCACATTTGCTTTCCCCCAATCAAACTTCTTGTCTTTCTGAGTCATCAAGGTTAACGGTTTGGCAACCTTTGAGAAATTTGCAATGAAGCGACGATAGTATCCGGCCAAACCTAAGAATTGTCGTATCTCCGAAGGTGTCTGGGGTGCATCCCAGTTCTTCCCTGCTCCAATCTTTCCGGGATCTACATGAATCCCACTTTCGTTAACCACCTGACCCAGAAACCTCACTTTTCGAAGCCAAAACTCGCACTTCGAGTACTTGGCGTAAAGTTTCTCTTCTTGCAATAGGCTCAGTATGGCCCGAAGTTGTTCCTCGGAGTCTTCTTTCGATGGAGAATATATAAGTATATCGTTGATGAACACAATCACAAACTTATCCAAGTAAGGTTTGCATACTCGGTTCATCAGGTCCATGAACACAGCTGGTTCATTAGTCAGTCCGAACGACATGACTAAGAACTCATAATGCCTATAACGAGTCCTGAATGCTGTTTTCGGTATGTCATCCTCAAAACTCTCAGTTGATGATATCCAGAACGGAGATCAATCTTGGAGAAATATGAAGCTCCTTGTAATTGGTCAAATAAATCATCGATTCTGGGTAAAGGGTACCGATTCTTCACAGTCAACTTGTTCAACTCGTGAAAATCGATGCACATGCGGAACGACCCGTTTTTCTTTTTTGACAAATAGGACCGGTGCTCCCCATGGCGAATGACTCGGTTGAATAAAACCCTTCTCCAGTAGTTCCTGTAATTGGCTAGATAATTCTTGTATTTCAGACGGCGCTAACCGATACGGTGCTTTTGCTACCGGCGTAGCTCCAGGAACTAACTCGATACGAAATTCCACCTGTCGTGGAGGAGGCAATCCCGACAAGTCATCAGGAAATACTCCTGGAAGATCTCGTACTATAGGAATATCTACCAACTTGTTGCCTTCTTCTTTCTTTTCCATTACACGGGCCCGAGATGCGTAACACTGCGTTCGTAAACATCGTCGCGTCTTCATGCAAATGATAAGCTTTAGAGTTCTTCCCGGTCGTTCTCCTTGTATCTTGAGTACCTCCCTGTTTGGCATGGGGATGCGTACTACTTTCTCCCGACCAACAATCTCGGCTCCGTGCTTCGACAACCAATCCATTCCCACAATCACATCGAAGCTCCCCAACTCGAAAGGTATTATGTCTATGTCGGAGGCATGGTTCTCCAATATCCTAGAGCACTCTCTAAAAATCTCATCTGCTTGTACACTCTACCGTTGGCCATTTCTACAGAGAAGCTAGTCTCTAGTCTACTAGGGTTCAAGGCAAGCGTGTGTACAAAGTCAGAAGATATGAAAGTATTGTCTGCTCCAGTACCAAACAATTTGAAGGCGAAGGGGTGGTTGAGCAAATACGTACCTGTATCAACATTCGGGTCCTGACGGGAGTCATTTGCTCCGATAACGAATGCACGTCCTCTGGCAGCACTTCTTTGGTTCCCTTGGCCTGAATTGCCAGCTATGGCCATCACTTGCTGCTGGTTATTCCCTTCTTGACCCGGTGCCCTATTCAGTCTGGGGCACATGTTCCGGTAGTGACCAAGACCTCCACACTCATAACAGGCCCTGGCATTCCCGGCGGGGTTAGCCGCGTTGACGAGTGTCACCAGGTTCGATGCAACTCTACAATCTCTCGCTAGGTGCCCCGGGCGCCTACAGTTCACACACGCCCGACACGGCATTGCTGGGGGTGATAAAGGTTGCACCTGTCACATTTGGGGTGTGGGCCAGCATATTCTTTCTTTCCCTGAGTCACAGCCCAAAATTTTGGGTCGTCTTGGCCTTCTTATCAAACCTTCCGGCGTTAGACCGGCTCGTTTCCCCAACCTCCTTTCTCTTCTCTGTTCCTTGGTTATACTGATCATTAGTATCATTACTCCTGTGGAATTGATGATTCAGAAGAGTGTCACTCACTTGAGTCACTATAGTTGGAATCAGTGCGGCTAGCTGCTGAGCGATCATAGCAGCTATATCAGGGTTTTCAGTTCCCTGGTTGTCGCCAGCTGGGGCGCCACCTGTTCTTGGTGGTCTACCCCTACCTCTGCCTTGTGGGGTCTCACCATCTTGGTTGGTACTACGTGTGACTCTTCGAGGCGGCATCTTCTAATCATAGAAAGGTGCAAACATGTAAACTTTAGTCATTTCTAAGATACACGTATGATTCCACTCATCAAGTTCCAATAACCCATGCTTCGGTCCATCAAGATCATCACGTAGCCTAGTTAAAGCACATTCTTAGTATACCGGTGATGCTTATATATAGGGTTCCCCGCAGCGTTCCTACCACATCCACGATACACCTTGAATGACACTTAAACTGGTTACACGACATCCTAATTTTCCTTAGCATCATCCCATAAAATAACGTAGTGTATGTGTAGAGGGTGTCATCACTCTTCTATATTTCCTGTAGTCCACTTTCATTTTAAGCATTCAATCAGTTCCTTAGTTACTGAGAGGCTAAGTGGAGGAATGTCTCATAAAGAATAAGATCAATGTCATGATTGGAAATACCATGAAGGCTCTAAGTAAGACAGGACTTAGGTAATAGTAGGTGTTAGTAATGTTACCTTACCCTTAATAAGGTCTTACTAGAATTATGATCCTAGCACATTAGGGTATATAATAGAAAACTAGTAATACTCATGATCGTTACCTCATGGTATGATTAGCCAGACTTCTCATGCACGGCGAATTGCAATTACGTGTGCACCCGTAATGGTAATTTGCCTTGCATGGTCACCCTTAGCTTCACTTACCCCAAGTTAACATCATAGTATTGTCCACATTCACCAAGCACAGATCATGTAATGCCCCCATGTCCATGAGCCAATAGTATTCCAATAGTAGAATGTAATAGCAAGTAAACTCTAAGCACATAAGCACAATATGTCTAATGATAGCTGCCTATCCTTCATACTTTCAGGATTTCAGGCATAACCATGTTAGGGTCGGATTTATTATCCGGGATCGACGCTACGCGTGATCACCGAAGTTCCCTTCTATTTTGGTATCTCGACCTAATGATGTGATGTTGTGCGCATACAACGTAAGGTTCCAGTATAAGGGTATCCCATAGAGAAAGACTAAGAGTAATAGTGTCTTCCTCAGGATGATCAGATAGAAAGCACATATGCATAGCATCAGGTATAGTGACAAGAAACAAGCGTAGAGGAACATACATATAATATTTGATGCAAGCCAGTCCTAGCATGCATTCTACATGAAGGTTCCTAGGTTATAGTCTAGGTCAAGTGTAATTGCCTAATTCTCTATAACCAATACATATAATTTGTTCTGATACCAACACGGGGAATGAATTTTACAAAATTCTATATAACATTTTTTGAAGGATACCATCCTGAATAGAGAAACTGAATAGGTCATAGTCTATTGTTAACCAAGTGTAATATTTTGTGGGAATTTTTGTAATATTTGGTTATATAACCTAGACTGGCCTAGACTGGGGAATGTGATACCAGGATGGTATCAAATTTTTGGTTATATAAAGACTATAACCTATTCAATTCCCGTGTTTCTAGTTTCTCTATAACGTTGGATTCTAAAATTTTATTTATTAATGGTCTATGAGACATAAAGGGTGTTGATAAATGAAATATAATTATATCAACGATTACTAATGGAACTTTGTAAAATCTTGTAGATGGCCGACAACAACAACGCTAATAACGATGTACCAAACCAGAACAACCAATCCCTAAGGGCGATCCTTCAAAGGGATCGTCTAACACCTAACAATTTCATGGATTGGCACCGCAACTTGAGAATCGTTCTCAAGCAAGAAAAGCGGGCCTACATCCTTGATGATCCCATCCCCGATGAACCTAACGAGGAGGATGTGGAAGCCTATAATGATTGGGTTAGATATGTGGAAGACTCCATCCAAGTCTCTTGCCTAATGTTAGCAAGTATGACACCCGAACTCCAAAAGGAGTATGAGCTCCATGGAGTATATGACATGATCACTCAGTTACGGGAAACGTTCCAGCAACAAGCTAGAGTGGAGCGCTACGAAACGGTTCGAGCGCTTCATGCATGTCGGATGGAGGAATCCCAATCAGTTTCATCTTATGTTCTTAAGATGAAAAGCCACGTTGACCGTCTTCAAAGGCTAAATTGTCCTGTCTCAAAGGAGTTGGCCACGGATTTGATCCTTAATGGCCTAACTAAAAAGTTTGAGGCGTTCGTCATGAATTACAACATGAACGGATGGGACAAGAGCATAAATGAACTTCATTCGATGCTCAAATCAGCCGAGGCGGGAATGGGTAAAAGGGTTTTACCCGTTCTCACCATTAATAAAGGTGGGAGAAGGAGAAGGTCTCTACCCCCTCCTAAGGCAACTCTTGCCAAAGGAAAGGGGCACGTTGGGGGAAAGGGGAAGATGGTTGTTAGGGCGCAACCTTCGAAGCCCAAGGAGAAGAAGCAAAAGGTTGCTGTCAACGACCCATGCTTCAAATGTGGTGAGATAGGGCATCGGATGAGAAATTGTCCAGTCTATCTCAAAGAGTTGAGAGAAAAAAGGGATGCGGGGCAAACCTCAGGTATAATTTACATGATACCGCCGACCAAAAGGTGTTCGGTCGGGCGGCGATCATATGCCTGCGAATATCCGCTGGAAAACCCTAAATATACCTCTTGATCTTTCGCGTCAGAGGTGTCACCTGATCCGGCACCAGACGTGCCATTTCGTTGAACTTCGTGGTGTACTATTGGTGGGTCATCGTCCCCGCCTCCAGCTGCAGGAACTCTCTCTCAACTTTATCCATCTCCCGATGAGGACAGAACTCCTCGATCACCAACCTTTTCAGCTCGGACCACTTCATTTTCCTAATGGCCCTGCTACCCTCGGCTTGGACTATGTTGTTCCACCAGTACAGAGCCGTATCCGTAAAAGAGTGGGTAGCGAACTTCACCTTTTGGTCCTCCCGGCACTCGCTGATATCAAGGATAGCCTCCATTTCTCTCACCCATCGATGAGCAGCAGCAGCAGTGCCATTACCGTCAAAAGTAGGGGGCTTGCACCTCATAAACGCCCCGTAATTACAGCCTCGTGCTGACTCATGCACAGGCTCCTCCTCTTCCTCTTCATCATCAGAAAGAACCATTTCTGGCTCCGGTTGCTCCTGCCTTCCTGAGGACCTATTCCTCTCTTTTCTTTCTCCTTCCCGGACTGCCTTAATCACTTCGGTCACCACAGACGGTAAGATCGTCTGCATGACCTGATGTACCTCTTCGACCACCGCCTCCTTTACCGAGGCCCTCAAATTGGTGCTATCGTCTACACCCTCCTGATGAGGGGTCCCGGGTTCTTCATGAACCACTTTCTCTACCCTAGGTCTTCCTTTTATGGCCCGTGGTTCAGTACCACGTCCGCCACCACCTCCTCCCCGTGAAGCTTTGTATGATCTACCCCCAGCCATTCTCTATCACACACTGAAAGATTCAAACACCAACACGGTCATTCAAGGGAATAGCTCAGTTTATGTCAAGTATAGTAGGTCCCTAATTACAGTGGCCAGTTGTGATTAGCCACTTACTTTACTCTTCGTACCCTGAGCATTACCAGTCCTGACTACATTAGTATCTAAATCTAACAGTAACACATAAACACATAACATGCGCACATACTACCAGTTAACTTTAAGAAACTACCTGATGGCACGCAGCTACTCAGATTGGCATTCCTTCCCTCTCCGTCCCATTCCCAGTTTAAGTTAAGGTTTTATTTTGAAATTTTACCCATTTCAGTTAAACTTTGGCTCTGATACCAACTTGTAAGGCCCCGTTCCTGGGCACCTCACAGCTGGTCATCATCGCATCTAAATCACATCATTATATAATCTTTATAAAAATCATGCAGCAGAAACTTTAGAACAACTTTTCAATTTACTATATATGCTTTTGCCAGTTAATACAACGTTAATCAATTACAAAACATCTATTGTTGTATTACATCACAAAAGCACTATACAAAAGAATGCCATTCCAAAAGAGCTGAGTAGTCGCCTCATGCCATCCTCAGCAACACTACCTGCCAACTAGAAACACATAAAAAATCAGCGTTGCTGAGTGAGTTCTAGTTTTATAATAAAACATACTTTTATTTCATTAAAACCGTTCTTACATACATGCGATCACACGATATACGTACACACAGATAACATTATTACTATCTTCATCATTCATTCATTAGCTTTCATTCGTGTACCTTTCATCGTTAACATTCACGTTCGTTCTTAAACTCTTTCCTTCATGCATACGTTTCTTACCATCATTCATACATTCATTACATTTATTTGTGCGTTCGTTACATTCATTCACACATTCAATACATTCATTCTTATGTTCATTACATTCGGTGACATGTACAATACCCTGAACATTGTGCACTACTACTGGTGCTGGACCTGTGGTAATCAACCACGAACGTTGTGCACTACTGCTGATCCAGTCACCTAGGGTAGGTACATGCACCACTTATCTTTCCACTTTCATTCTGGATCAATGCCATATGCTATACCCCGAACATTGTGCACTACTGCTGGTACTGGACCTATGATGATCAATCACGAACGTTGTGCACTACTGCTGATCCAGTCACCTGAGGCAAGCGGCAAGGAGCCCATACATATGGTCAATCACAAAGACTGACCCCAATGTGCATCCTTCGAGGTAGCTAACCTGCACACCGTTAAGCTAACACCTGCCAGGGGTGTGCACCTCCATACATTTGCTTGCAAGCCTTTTCTTACATTCATCCGTTCATTCATTAATGCATGCATTCATTCATCATGTTCCTCTTTTATTATCTTTCACTTTACGTTTCTTATTACTTTCGTTTCATTCGTTAATCATAACACGTAAAGTCGCAGAAGGATAAACACATATCGAAACAAGAAACATCGATATTTACAGATCATCAGTCATTACCATCATATAGGGCTACATCATACTTATCATACATACATCATGCACATACTTGCAATACTATCTCTCTCCTCATACACAACATCCCTATTTGGGCGATTGGACATACTTCAGTCGCATGGCCTCCACGCGATTGGATCATGCGATTGGGCAACTATGCGAATGTGTATACAATCGTGTGAATGAATACTAGAAGATTGGACATCATGCGAATGGGACTAATGCGGATGAGCACCTATGCAACTGAACTCTCAATCGTGCGATTGAATACCTAGGCGACTGAGCATCTATGCGACTGGGCTTCCAGTCATGCGATTGAATCTCAGTCGTGCGATTGAGACTCAGTCGTCCCTCAGTTGACCCATTGGCCCTTCAGTCGTCTAGCCCTAACTGGGTAGCGACTGGAGTTCATCCCGAACTGCAGCCGCGACATACGGTCTTTAAACTCTTCCAAACTCATTTCAAGCCCAAATTAGCTCCCCTAAACCTTAGGGAAACATACTATGACATCATACAAGAACGTATAAGTCCAAATTTACACCTTAAACACATTACACACAATTACACCCGAATGGGTCAAACTCACACATTTCAAAAGCAGGTTTACATGTGTTCCAGCCCCAAATCATTTGAAAACAAGTAAATGAGGGGTCCTAGAACTCACACAAACAAGAAGAAGATGAAGAGCTTCGTTTGGACTAGTCACTCGACAAGTTTCGAGCCGAATCACCACTTTTCTCTCTTTTTCTCTTCTTCCTCTCTTCTTTCTCTTTTCTCTTCTCTCTGACTGAATTTTGCAAGTGTGGGGAGGGGAGATGGCTGCCCCCTCCCTTAAAGCTACAGTCCAGTCGCCCGAACACCATGCGACTGGACCTTCAGTCGCCTAAGTTCCACGTGATTGGACCTCCAGTCGCATGGCACTCCAAAAAGTCAAACTCCCGGGTGTTACATTAGGAGTGAAACTTCCATGCAATACCTCTACCGAGAGGATTTAGACTTTTGCAGGTGATGAATTGCATAACATGCCTGAGTTTCTCATTCAGTTCAAGATGTCAAGAGAACACTCCTACTTTCTTCAAAGATCTCCTGCTAGTTGCTGAGAACTAAGAATCATCATCTTGGTGTCTCATACACAAAAGTTCCTCACCCGTCAAAGTTTTTGTTAAGGGAGAGTATATGTTAAGTCTAAATAATTTCTAATGCTTCTCCTTCACTTTTGAAGTTGAGATAAAGCTGCTGATATTGCTACTTGTGCAATCCATAATGCATGCACATGGGTGTATCTGTAAGTCTTCAAAATGAGACTAGAAGACCAAGGTGATGAAACATACATCAAGTGTCGAACCAAAGTCTTTATGTGCCAAAAAAAGTCATTTCCTTAATGCCTTTTTATGAAGCTTCTAAGAAGATGCTACCAAAAAGGGGGAGAAGACTGCACTTAAAGACTGCACGTCAATCAACATCCAAGGTTTTTGATAATCATGAGGTTTTGGCAGCATCATCTTAGGGGGAGTATTGTTAGACTATTTGAAGATAATACTTACTAAAACCTAACTGCCAAATCTCATGATGATTACCAAAACCGACACGATGAAAATATACTAAAGATATGATCCAAACGAAGAAAATTGACCAAAGTCAAACTTGGTCAAACTTCGTCAACCATGGTCAAAGTCAACGGTCAACATCAGTGGTTGTCCCGAATGACGTCAGCACCCGGTAGTCACGCATTAGCAATAGAGAGTTTATCAGACTTAGAACTATAATAGTGTAATCATTTGTGCTTAAATGTAATTTTTTCTTATTTTTGTAAAGAGTATAAATGACTAAGTGTAGCCATTTATACTCCATATATAGATGAGAGGAAAACAATAAGTTTTAGAACACTAACACACAGAAAAAGGTGTATCACCAAATTGAGAGAATTCAAGGTTGAGTGTGTGTGGGAGAAAGTGTTTTTCTTACAAACTCCTCTGTAATTCTCTTGAATATCATACATATGAATGAATGAAATTTATATGAATATATGTTCTTAAATTTGTTTATCATTCATTCATCATCATACATGTTCATCTTGCATATAGATCTTCACTTGAAATCATCAATGGGTGTAAGGCCCCGTTCCCGGGAAACCTCACAGTTGGCAATTCATAGCATAAAATCAGTTTAATAACAAAAACATTGCAGCGGAAAATAATTAAACATTTATTTAAAACTTAAAAACCCCATGGTACTCATACATTTGTCCTTTCAATGTAAACAAAACATATTCCTTGTTCATTAATTACAATAAAGACTTCATTAACAGGAATGCCATCCATATCTCCCCAAGTAGCTTCGTGGTGCCATCCTCAGCATCCGCGCTTACCTGTCCACTATTATGCATAAAAAGTCAGCTACGCTGAGTGAGTTCTAGTTTTATATAAATAAGAAAATATAAACTTTTATCCTTCATATAATGAACACGCATACATCATACTACAAACATTACTTGCATCACGTTAAGCACGTTCATTATCTTTCATTATTTCATTATGTTTTACTTCATCATAGGCGAGATTGCACAAAGCATGATCTCCATGTTGATTGACAACGAATGTCAATCCCCGTCGGTACACGTTATCCATGGTCGCTACCCCCGACGGTTGATCGATACCCGTCGGTACACATCTTCACGGTAGCTTCCCCCGACAGTTGATCCACACTGCTAGGCACATAGCCCGCTCATGAATACGGATCCATCATCATACATCAGACTCACATAAGTGAAGTCTATCATAGTGCTTGCAAGACTTTTCATCATCAAACGGGTCCGGGGGTAACATTCGTTAAGTTCCACTTCTCATTAGTATTGTCTTTCACTTAATATATATATATAATACTTAGCTTATTAAGTACACAACATACCAAGTACTAGTCATCATAACACGTAACCGACACTCCGCGGGACAGCGGGGGTTCGGGGGCGGCAGCCCCTGATAGCGGGGTCCTAGGGGCAGCAGCCCCTAGTGGGGTCCAAGGGGCAACGCCCCTCGCTGGGGCCGGGCAGCCAGGTCAGCGCGCCCGAAAATTATTTTGAGCTGTTTAAATGTCACATTTTACTTAAGAAAAATGTATTTTTTTGTTAAAACACCTTGAAATCCTTATCTTGAAAACCTTATGTTTACTATGCATAATAGCCCCAAAAACATGAAAAACGTTTAAATAAGGGGATCTAGAACTCACCTGAACTTAGCAAATAGCTTAAATCCTAAGTTACTTAAGCTACGGTCCGAATGCTCTGGCTGCACGAAAGTTAATACACAAAAACGTCATTTTTTCATAATTTCGCCCACAGTTTCGCTGGCAGTTTCGCTGGCAGTTTCGCTGCCAGTTTCACTAGACAGATTCGTTGTCTTAAGCGCCCAACTTTCGTTGGAATTTCCTAGTTTCGCAATGTCTATGGGTCCACAGTTTCGCCGCGAAACTGTAGTTTCGCCCCAGCGAAACTGTAATTTCGCTGGAAATGCTCTTAGTTTCGCTGGATGATTATGCAAATTCGCTGGATGCATATACAGTTTCGCCAATCGCATAAAAATCACGAACCAGTCCGTTTTTAACCCAAAATCGCAACTTTTATGTCCAACCTCTTAGTTTATCATCCATGAGGCTAAATCTAAGCTTTATACATGTTTTCATACGTAAAAATGTGACCTTTATGTGATTCTTTGCAACTTTTCAAAACCCAAAACCCTAGAATCCGGGTTTGATCTACAGAAGGGTTTAGGGGTCGATTCTTACCTTGTTTTGTTGCTCCTTTCTTGCGATTTGTTGCCCAAACACCCAGATCTTCAATCCCTTGACCTTAGAAGCTCCAAAACTTGAGTTTCTTGCACTTTCTCTCTCTACTTTCTCTCTCTACATATTTTTGGAGTTAGGGTTGAAATGATGAAGATGGTGGCTGCCTTGGGTAGGTTAAGGGCTGATTATGGGCCTCAATTACTCAAGCTCTTGTCCATAAACCCAAATTTGCCCATAACCTTTTTTCCTTTTTCTATTAAATACCCATTAATAAGCCCCTAATCCTTTATGACTCGTTTTGACTTTTTGGGGTGTTACAATGGGTCTATGAGATTCCGCATCACAGATTCGACAAACGGCAACAATACGATTGCAATATTCGATTAACCAGGAGTGTGTACAAAAACATGCTAACAAATGCCTTAAAACCTCAAATCAATAAAGCACACCCAGTTTTTGAACTTTTAACTTATCATTAAGCACCTCCTGAGCTTTATCCTATTAAAGAACCAAGATAATTCATGCCACATAGGCTATAGCAAGAAGGCAATGAAGTGAGGGATATGATTAATGAGAATACAGATTTTGTAAGGCTATATGTTAGAATCACCCTCACTGCACTACTAATGAAAGGAAGATAGTAGATTAGAAATATGATGAAGTCTGGGATGCAGTTTTATCAAAAGAGTACCCGGACTTGTCCAATACTTAACTGTTGGATCATGATAAATGCTGGTGCAACCAAAACCATTTCACTTAGACAAATTTTGGTGCTACATTCAAAGGCTTCCGAAGCTAAGTATGAGAACTTCTGAAGGTTGAATAGTTCTTCCGAAGACAAGTGAAAGATCAACTTCCGAGGACAAACTCTACTTCCGAAGACAAAGAAGAAGTACCCAAGCCTCAAAAGAAGCAGTCTTCTGAAGCATAAGTGGCTTCGGAAGAAGTTATTCTTCTGAAGCAATTTAACCTTCAGAAGACACTGCTATAAACCAATGGACATAAGTATGGTCTCTAACATTCCGCTGCAGACTTCTGATACAGCATGGCTTCTTCCTAAAGAGCCATGTAGTTAACCATACTTTATTCCACTATTTACCTTTTTATGATAGTACATGTTACTAACCTTAGTTGGTGGCAAAAGGTAAGTCAGGGACATGTCCTGACTACCAAATCTCAGATAAAATATCTAAGATACCTTAACCTATAGTCTTGTAGTATAGGCTTTTGGTTATAGGTTTCCAGCTGGAATCAAAGTATATCCGGCTGTAGGTAGTATTATATATGTAGTTCTCATTATAACTCATTAGGAAGCGAGATTGTGCTTGCAAGAGTCTTGTAATCCTTTAAGTTGAGAATCAATGTATAAAAGTACCTTGTAAATTTACTTCCTGTGTTTATTATCGTTTGTTACTTGTTATATTGTGATCAACTCTTGTTAGACTCGTTCTGAGTGTTGTTGTAGGTGAGTTTGAGAGAAAAACCACTTGTTAAGTGACTAATACCGATCCTGCAATTGGTATCAGAGCTTTTTAGGCTCTTGATTTCGTGATCTAACCATCCAAATCAACTTGTTTTTCACTCCTCCCTACAACCCACCCACTAAAATGGCTGCTCTCACTAAAGCTGATATGGAAACTGGTACCATGACCAAGTCCCCACTGATCACCCCTGAAGATTTTGACACATGGTGCACTAGAATGGAAGGCTTCATCAAGTGTCAAGACTCAAGGATGTGGGACTCCGTTGTTAATGGTCCTTTCATACCAAGCACTACTTCTGCTACTGGTAAACGTATCATTCCAAAAGATGTGGACGATTACTCAGAAGAAGATAGGAAAAGAATAGAGCTTGATCAAAGGGCTATGACTTCTCTTCAAACTGCTCTTCCAAACTCCGTCTACAGAGGCTTCAAGAAGTGCAAGACAGCTAAAGACTTATGGGAAGCACTGAAGCTCATGTATGAAGGATCCAAGGAAACTAAAGAGAACAAGAAGGATCTCTTAAAGCAGCAGTTTGAAAACTTCACTTTCAAGGCTGGTGAGACCTTGACTCAACAATACTTCAGGTATGTTGAGATAGTGGATACTCTGGTGGATATTAGAGTAACTCTTGAGAACAGGGACATAGTAAGGAAGTTCATGTCTTCCCTTCCTAAACTATGGACACACTATTGTGTTGTGATCAAGAGAACTTCAGACCTTAAGACTCTTACTCTCACAGAGTTGTATGGTAACCTCAATGCATTCCAGATGGAGATGAACATGCAAAACTCCTCTGGTAACTCCAATAACCAACTGAGTTCAGCCCTTCATGTGATTGAAAGGGAAAGCATAGAACTACAACATCAGTTGCTATGCTACCCTGACAACTCACAAAATGGACCCTACATTACTCTACCTGAGACTCCAAAGTCTCAACAAGCTCAACACAACTCCTTTCAAGATAGTTGTGCCTTTGTCTCTGGAAGTGGACACTCTGGTGATTTTCAATATTGCTTTGATGATCTTGAGTGCTTCAGTCCAGATGATGTAGAGTATATGGACATTGTCCAACAGATGGCTCTTTTAACTTACAGAGCAAAGAAGTTCTTCAAGAGAACTGGAAGGCAATTCCCTCAAAACCCTGCCAACAGCAAGTTTGTGTTTGACAAGACCAAAGCAAAGTGCTACAACTGCAACCAACTGGGTCACTTTGCTAACTGGGTCACTTTGCTAGGGAATGCAAGGCTCCCAAAAACAACCCGGGAACCCCACAGGCCTCCACACATCCCTCAACCTCGAAGTCTGAAGAAAAGACAACTAAAACAGTTGCAATAACTCAAGATGTTGACTGGAGCTTCATGGTACAGGATGTGACTCCTGCTCAAGCACTCATGGCCGGAACAGATGATGCTCAGGTATATGAACATCTTTGTACTCCAGCCTGTATTGCTAAAGTTAAACTTTACAAGGATTACAATATGGAAATCAGATCTAATGTTGAGTCTTTAAATATCTTAAAATCTAACTTTAAAAGAGCTGAATCTGACTATCAAAAGAAAACTGAGGAGTTAGAGAAAACTGTATCTCTTTTAAAACATGAACAAACCAACTATCAGACTCAAATCAAAGATCTGATATCCAAGCTGTCTGAAGCTCAAGCCCAGCTTGTCACTGCTGAGGCTCTGGCTAGGAAGCAAGCTATTGCTGAGCAAAACTTCCAAGCTATTCTTGCATCATCCTCTCATTCCAAAATGTTTTATCAAAACAAAGGAGGGTTGGGAACCAATGAAATCGCTCCACCATATTCTTATGAGTCTATTAGACAACCTAGATGTGGTACCGAGGAGCAAGAGGTTCCAACTGCTGACCCTTCTTCACTAGAGTTGAAGGAGGATGCAACAATAGTGGCCACCACAGGGAAGAAACATGTAAATGCACCTATCTCCTCCTGTGAAGATCAAATCCTAACCACCAAGGCAAGAAGAAGCAGAGCTAAAGCTGCTAGAAAGATTGCCAAGAAGGTTGCTGAGTCTAAGCTAAAGATCGACCCAAAGCAAAAAGGTGTCTTTATCTCAGCTGGATTTCAAGTGTTAGGTACTCTGATTCAGGAAAGGAGAGTAATACCAGCACTCCTGTCCTATCAAAGGATCAGAAGTTGAAAGGGAAAGTTGCTGATGAAGAAAAGAAGCCCAAGAAACAGCAACCTTTAAATTCCCAGAAGACTAACATCGTATGCATAATGTGTGGTCTGCACAACCACATGGCTAAACATTGTTACTACAATCCAGCAAGCACACATTATGCAAATAATGTTAGAAAATAAGGAGTCAGGGAAGGTGTCACATTTGGACCATTTCAAACGGTCCAAGTGATGAAAAAGGGAAAGTTGGTCTCGGAAGCCAAGTTGCTTTCGGAAGAAAGTACTTCTTCCGAAGGGAAAATGGCTTCGGAAGCCAAAGCTTCAAAGGTTCGGAAGAACAAGAAAGCTTCCCTGAAACCAACCCAGAAGAAGACTACTTCGGAAGAAAAGGTGGTGAAGGCTTCTTCTGAAAAGAAAGAAGCTTCGGAAGAAGTCCATGCTGCAATAGCCTCAACAAGCTCATCCTCAAAGATCAACCAAGGGATGGGTTGGAAGACCAAGGAAGATGCTACAGCCCAAACCACTTCTTCAACGACATCTATTGAACCCAATGCATATTTTTGGTTCAATCATGTCATCATCTCTGGAAGAGCCCAAGACCAGCAAGGCTTGGGCTTCCAAACAAAACTAACAATCTCATCTTATGTGCAGGGACATCTATTTGACAAGAGCAACAATGTCTGGATTGTAGATAGTGGATGCTCCAGGCACATGACAGGGAACAGATCTCTCCTTCAACAATTCCAGAACTATGATGGAGGGCCTGTCCAATTTGGAGGTGAGACCGGAGGATATATTTCTGGCAGAGGAAGTATATCCAATGGTAGATTAAACATTAACAAAGTTCACTTTGTCAAACAGCTAGAACACAATCTGTTAAGTGTCTCTCAGTTCTGTGACCAAAAGCATCAAATACTTTTCACAAAACATGAGTGCATTATCCTCAAACCAGGGATGACAATTCCTCCGGAATTGGTGCTTCTTAGATCTCCCAGGAAAGGGGATATGTACAAGCTAGATATGAACAATGCTTCTCTATTGGTGAAGTATCATGTTTTCTTTCCAAAGCTGATAGTGATGAATCAACACTATGGCATAAACGTATGTGTCATGTAAATTTTAAGACAACGAATACATTGGCTAAAAATAACTTGGTACATGGTTTGCCTAAAAAGGAGTTTTTCTACAAAGATAACTGTGTTGCCTGCCTGAAAGGGAAACAACACAGGACATCTCACAAATCCAAATGTGTTAATTCAATCACTACTACATTACACTTATTGCACATGGATCTTTTTGGTCCCACAAGTATAATGAGCATTGGAAGGAAATCATACTGCCTTGTGATAATTGATGATTTTACAAGATTCACATGGGTATTCTTTTTAAGAACTAAAGATTAAACAGCTGAAACTTTGAAATCTTTTATTCTTAAAATAGAAAATCAAATTGATCATAAGGTTAAAATTATTAGAAGTGATCAAGGGACTGAGTTTAAGAACTTTGTTCTTGACTCATTCTGTGACTCAAAAGGGATTGCCAGACAATACAGTGCTCCCAGAACTCCTCAACAAACGGTGTTGCTGAGAGGAGGAACAGGACACTTATTGAGGCTGCTCGAACTATGTTAGCTGATTCAAAACTTCCTCTAACATTCTGGGCAGAGGTAGTCAGCACTGCATGTTATGTGCAGAACAGAGTTTTTGTAGTTAAGCTCCATGGAAAAACCCCTTATGAGTTATGGAATAAAGACCATCGTTCATTGGTTTTCTAAGGTCCTTTGGCAGCAGATGTACCATACTTAACACAAAAGACAACTTAGCAAAGTTTGCTGAAGTCAGATGATGCTATCTTTGTTGGATATCTTCTAGCTCCAAAGCTTATAGAGTATACAACATCAAGAATCAACAATTTGAGGAGTCATCCAATATAGTTGTTAATGAGCACACTCCTTGTGTTAGGGGAATGGACCTGATTATATCTTTAATTTAGAATTGTTTCTAAACTATTCTAAACCATCTTGTGAGAATGTTTTAGCTGGAACAGGTGCTCAAGGTGATGCTGATGCTGATGCTAGTCAACTATTTGGGCTACCCAGACCTCTTCCAAATTCTCCAAGAGCTGATAGACAACAAGCTTCAACCATTCACAGATCAGATAGTGTAACTGTGTTAAGGAATAGTGAAGCTTCAACAAGTGAATCACTTGATGAACCTCAAAACTCATCAGGTGATCCAGTACAACACCAGGTTGAAGAAAGTAGTATTTTGAAGGAACAGGCAACTGTTAATACTACTTCACGGCCAACCATTGATGATGTTTCTCAGTCATTCAATCAGTCCTCATTAAATGACTTTGAAACAGCAGCTGGACAGAGTGTTCCAGTTCCTGATCAGAATATGTCCAACCTGGACCTATCTCTGCAACTGGAAGTGATTCCTCGTCTTAGGATTCACAACACTCATCCAACTGAGAACATCATAGGAGATGTCTCTGAAGGTGTGAGAACAAGAGGACAGACACATCATGGGAATGTCTGTTTGTACTCATGTTTTCTATCCCAGATGGAACCCAAGAAGGTAGAAGATGCCTTGAAAGATAATAGTTGGGTTGAATCGATGCAAGAGGAGCTGCTTCAATTCAGAAGACAAAAGGTCTGGAATTTATGCCCACTACCATCTGGCCAAGTACCCATAGGCACTAAATGGGTTTTCAGAAACAAGAAAGATGATAGAGGCTCGATTATCAAGAACAAAGCAAGATTAGTAGTTCAAGGATACATCCAAGAGGAAGGAATTGATTATACTGATGTCTTTGCACCAGTTGCAAGACTTGAGGTAGTTAGGATCTTCCTTGCTTATACGGCATCCAAGAACTTTACTGTCTACCAACTTGATATCAAGTGTGCTTTTCTATATGGGGATATAGATAGGGAAATCTATGTATGCCGGCCTCTAGGATTTGAAGACCCACAGCATCCCAACTATGTGTGCAAACTGGACAAAGCTCTATGGGCTGCACCAAGCACCTAGGCTGTGGTATGAGACTCTATCTTAATTTCTTCTGAAAAGTGGCTACACTAGAGGTACCATTGATAAGACACTCTTCATTAGAAAGTCTGGAAAGGATATTTTGCTTGTCCAAGTCTATGTCTGATGACATCATATTTGGTTCTTCAAATGACCAATGTGCAAAGACTTTGAAAGCATCATGAAAAGAAGTTTGAAATGAGTTCCATGGGAAGAATGGACTTCTTCCTTGGAATTCAGGTGAAGCAATTGAAGGAAGGATTCTTCATCAATCAATCCAAGTATATCAATGACATCTTAGAAAGATTTGAGATGAGGGACTGTAAGCCAGCCAAGACACCCATACCCAGAAACCATAATCTTTGCCCTGACCTTGAGGGGGAGGATACTGATCAACATCAGTATAGAGCAATTATTGGTTCTCTGATGTACCTTACTGCTAGTAGACCTGATATCATGTTTGCTACTTGCATTTATGAAAGATATCAGGCTACTCCAAAGGTGTCTCACCTAGCTACTGCAAAGAGAATTCTCAGATACCTCAAAGGAGCTCCTAAACTAGGTCTCTGGTATCCAAGAAATAGTGATTTCAATCTCTATGGATACTCTGACAGTGACTATGGTGGCTGCAACATTGACAAGAAATCAACATCAGGAGGATGTCAATTTCTTGGTGGAAGGATCATCTCATGGCAATGCAAGAAACAATCCTGTGTATCTACATCAACTACTGCTGAATATATTACTAGCTACTGTGCTCAGAAGCTGCTATGGAAGAACCAGATGTTAGATATATTCAACTTCATGAGTGACAACAATAGTGCTATCTCCATCACCGAAAATCAGTGAAGCACTCCAAGACAAAGCACATTGATATCAGGTATCATTTCATTAGAAATATTCATGAGAAAAATCTGATCAAGCTAATCAAAGTTGACTCAAATGAACAATATGCTGATTTGTTCACTAAAGCTTTTTGAACAAAGGTTTAAAATCTCATATCAGCTATTGATGATAAACACTACCTTTTTTGAAAGCTTTTAATGTGTAATGTCTTGTGTCAATACAATCTAAGCCCTGTTACGAAAGATCTCTTTGAAAAATTCCCAGTGTAGATTTCTTCCGAAGAGGAATTAACTCTCGGAAGATATTCCTTAGTATCTTACGAAGTCAAATTCCTCCATGGAAATTTTCTTCTCGGAAGAGTTTTTAGTCTCGGAAGAAGCGATTGATTTCACATCAGATCTACTTCCGAAGCTTATAAAACTCTTCATTCAAGAAAAACAGTTCTTATCTCGGAAGAAATGCTTTGCTTCGGAAGAAAAAATTGCCTTCGGAAGACAATTTACCTTCGGAAATGTTTTATTCTCGGAAAAAGAGTTTTTACTGTGTAACGGATATCTTTTTGGGCCCCACTCTGTAAAAAGTAAAGATTTTTCTAATAATTGTCAGATTATTTAAACTTATCCGTTGCCGCCATTGTCATTTCATAACCGCAAACCTTCATAACCGCAAACCATTATAACCGCCGAAAACCACCATAACCTTCCACAGTTACTCTCCACAGTCACCCCCACTATTTAAATAATCCAGACTTGTTCAACTTTTACCATTTTACTGCCCTAAAAGTTTTCTCACTTCCAATTCACCCAAGTTCAAACTGATCTTCATTCACCTTTCACAATGGCGCTAAACCCTCAGCACAACCAAGTCGCACTACTTGATTCTTCAAGAGATGTTGACTTCTCTGAAATCATCACCTTTCTCTCTGAATCAACCTACCTCACAGCCCTTACCGTTAACCCCACTGTTTACTCGAACCAAATGGCCGAATTTTAGGGAAATGGTCGAGCAGAAACCCTAAATGGGGTTCGTATACTGAGGACCAGCATTTGTGGATAGGAGCTGGTCATTACTGAACAACTCATCAGGGAGCATCTAGAGCTCCAGGATGAAGGAGCTCCTACTGAGTTTCCCAAGGATGACTTAGACAGCACTTACACTCTAATGGGATATGGAGGAGATGTAAGCAGGTCAACTGTGTACAAGTTTAACTTCTCCTACAACTGGAAGTTTCTCTTGCATATTGTTCTCCACTGTCTGTCCAATAAGTCAGGGGGATGGGATCAAATTCCCTATGAACTAGGATGCTTAGTTCATGGATTGGTGAGAGGCCTACGTTTCAACTACTCAAGGTTTGTGCTGACTAACCTCATAGGGAATCTTCAAAGGGAAACATTCTTCATGTACCCTAGATTCCTTCAGCACATCATCAACTGTGAGTTGGACCAGAGTCAGCTTGTCTGTGCAGCTGCTCTGACTATCCCTCACATGAGGCCTGCCATCTTCAAGACCATAAAGAAGGTGTCCACCAACTTCACTGGAAGACACACTGATCTACTTCTAGGTATGATTAAGCGCATAGCTCCTGGTGACATCCCTGTTAACCTTACAGGTGATGAACCCACACCAGCAATCTTCACCATAAATCTCACATTACCTTCTCCACCCATCATAATCACATACCAAAGACGCCCCAAACGAACCCTTGTTCAATCTACTCTGATTGAACAAGCTCCTCCTGTTCAATCCAAAAGGACTAGAGTGGAACAATGGGCTCCCACTCAGTCTGAGGTCACACCATCCTTCACTTTTGACCTCAATTTGGGTTTTGAGCTTCCTCAGTCTCAAACCTAAGAGCCTGACACCCAAGCCTTTAGCCCACAGGGCGAGTCTTTCACTCCCCTATGCAGCTAATTAGGGACAGCCCCACCAGAGGCTCAATGCCTGTAGACATTGATCAAGGTCCCGGATCAGTAGGTTTAGCCTCCCTATCCTTTACTGATCTCCTCCTTAAAACTGATGAAGAGATAACATCTCTCCATGGCAATGAAGTTGATCTACCACACCCTCTTCAAGATCAACAGAACCTGAAGACATCCCTTATCTCTAGCCCCCATCAGCAAACCTTAACTGAGATGAGTCCCACTGATGTGGAGGGGACTCATGTAGGCTCAGCTGCCACTACTCAGAGTCTCTCATTGAGCTCTCAGGATAGTGGTAACATTAATCAGACTGAGTCTATGGCAACTTTGCCATTGATGTCTCTGAAAGAGATGACTTTGAGCAAATGTATCCATGGTGCCAAGAAGCCACATCTGGTGGTGAGACTGAACATACTAGGTATGTTATCTCATCTCCCCGTGATTCTTCACATGAAGATGAGGGAAGTATGCAACTCACCATTCAGTACTTGATCTCAAAGGTCTCAAACCTTGAATCTCAGGTTAGGATCTTAGAGAACAGGTCAGCCACTCAACAACTTGAGATTGACAATCTCAAGGCTCAACTAGCTGAGACACAGACAGAGAGATCTGTTAGGCATGTACCAATCAAGTCTCATTGACTTCTTCCTCTAGCTTATCTAGCTCTTAAGATGATGCTACCAAAAAGGGGGAGAATGTTCAGAGACAAACACATGAGGAACCACCGGTCCAAGCCTCAACTTCCTACATCATCTCTATGCCCAAGTCATCCCAATCTGTCCTTCAGATTGACTCACAGATGATTAAAGATCTCTACAGACTTTTATCAAGTTTGTATGGAGATCCTCCATTGATCAGCCAAGCCTTGATCCTACACTGATCTACTTTGGAGCTGAAGAGCTTCAAAGGATCACTGCACCTTCTACCACTATGGAAGAAGTTGGTCAACCTAAGGTCCATATGGAACCTAAGATTCACTTCAAAGGGGAAATGGGGACTGATGGCCCAGTAACTGAAACAATTGGGACAGAAGGTGTATCTCCTTCAACTTCCGAAGCCACAAGGAAAGCTTCAGAAGAACCAGCTAAAGCCTCGGAAGAACAAGCTAAATCTTCCGAAGCTGAGATAGAAGCTGTGGAAGGACTGTTCCAGATGTCCGAGGACCTAATCATCACAGATGCAATCCTTGAAATGGCATCTGAGGTAGATGGTGAGGACTCTCTCAAACCTTCTCCATCCCAAACACCATCTGTGCCTCTCTCTCAATCTGAACCCTCTATCCAAGAACCACCACAGTCAAGCTCTTCAAAAGACAGGGAAAAGGAAGATGACTGCGGAAGAGCTTCAGGAAGAGGAAAGGATTGAAAAGCTAAAGAAGAAAGGTAGATTCCCTGCTGAGAAGCTGCTAGCTGCTAGTTCAAAGGTAGTTGCAGCCAATCAGGAGGCAATTAACAACAAGAAGAGAGAGGAACTCATTGATCAGCTCATCAACTTAGGAGCTGCAAATGAAGAAGTACTCCTGCTACCACTAAAGGAGTTGGTGACTTTGAAGAGGACAACTAGGCTAAAACAAGAAGAAGAAGCCAGGTTGGCCTTAGAAAGGGAAGAGGAGGAATAGAGGAAAGCTGCCTTGCAGCTGAGGGAAGCTATGTAAGGCCCCGATCCCGGGCACCTCACAGTTGGTTATCATTACCCGTAAAACATACATTTAATATCATTTAATAAAAACCATGCAGCGGAAACTTTAATTTTTACTATATATGCTTTTGCAAAGTAATACAACACCTGTTACAAAATATCATTTGTTTGCATTACAATACAAAAACATTAACAAAAGAATGCCATCCCAAAAGAGCTGAGTAGCCGCCTCGTGCCATCCTCAGCAACACTACCTGCCAACTGGAAAATACATAAAAGTCAGCGTTGCTGAGTGAGTTCTAGTTTTGTAATAAAACATACTTTTAGTTATTTAAAGTATCCTTTCGTTCATGTGTTCATACATCTTACGTACACATAGATAATATTCATTATTATCTTCATCATTCGTTATTCATAATTATCTTTAACTTCTCGTATGGATTCTGTCAGACTTTACCCACTTCATAGCACTCGGCTATGATTACTGTGGTCGAATGACAAAAATCCCGTTCATACTTACTTGCACGCATTGAAAGGTTAATTGTACCAATACCATATGCTACACCCCACTTAGTCCTAGCTACCGGGCCGTAATCAACATATGACGGGAGCGTATGCCCGGTACTAGAAGTAAGCAATCAGTCTTAGCTACCGGGCCGTAGTCAACATATGACGGGAGCGTATGCCCGGTACTAGAGGTAAGCGGTAGAGGTACCATGACCATGGTCAATCACATAGAAGGACCAATCGCGTTATTCAATGCTTGCAAGACATAATTCATTCGTTCATTAATGCATGTATTCATCATCATTCTTCATTTCGTTCATTCGTTAATACATGCATTCGTCATCATGTTCCTCTTTCATTATCTTTCACTTTACGATACATAATACTTCATTAATTCATTTCCCGTTATTCGTAAAGTTTTAGAAAGATAAGCATACCCAATTGTCAGGAACACACATCATACATACTCATCATACGTCATCATCATTCATTCATCCTCATGCATTCATCATCATACATAGCATCATACCTTTCTTAACAATATTTTAATAATATTGTTGACAGTAATATACTAATAATAATATTAGTAACAATTAGGGTTAATCATACTCATCATTATATGCATGAGACATCATCATTTATTAACCCTAGTCAACCCTGGTCAAACCTCGAACTTCGGCTTACTGGAAATTTCCTGAAAAATGCTAAGTGTTCTAGTCGTTTTAGCCCTGTTGGGCGTATAACCTTCTGGTCGTATGAGCACTATTAGTCGTATGAGTCCTGCTGGACTTTTCACCTAACACTTAGAATTATTCACTGGTCATACGACCTGGTCGTATGACCCCTGCTGGTCGTACCACTCTGGACTTAGAAACATATTCGGATCATACGACCACTGTTGGTCGTATGAGTCCACACTTAGAATTTTCATCATCATCATACGACCACTGTTGGTCGTATGAGTCCTGGGGGCCTCAGACTTAGAAATTTTTCACATAATCATACGACCACTGTTGGTCGTATGAGTCCTATTGGGCCTCATACTTAGAAAATATCACATATTCATACGACCACTGTTGGTCGTATGAGTCCTATTGGGCTCAACACTTAGAAAAATATTCTGGTCATACGACCACACTGTTGGTCGTATGACCACTAGTGGACTTACCAACTTTTACTGATTTATTCTAAGTCCCATTTTCAGTCACATTAGCATCCTACTCATGTGTCTAATCTATAATCCAAGTCCCAAACATCACAATGCCTAGTTCAAAACATGTACATATGATTCTAAGCATAGATCTAACATAGACATAAACATACACACATTCATATCATACGGGTATCAAACCCAAATGTTATAAAAATATATTTTTGCATGCATTTTCCAGCCCCAAACATTTAAAAACAGTAAAACGGGGTCTAGAACTCACCTTAGTCGTCTTCTTCGAGTTTACACCCTTCAACCCGAACCTGCTCACTTGTTCTAACACCTAGAACACACACACCACACCACCCGAACACACAAGACACACTTATAAGCACCCACACGGTTCTAGAATTATCTAAAACTTCAAAAACTAGAGAATTCTTACCAAAAGCTTCCAAGTTCACAGATTCTTCTTCAAAATCCGAGGGTTTTCTGCTCCTGCTACTTTCTCTCTCTAAAAAGTTCGAATGAGTGAAATGCAGACAACATGGGTGGCCATTCCACCTTTTTGTGCCAAATAAATATAAACTTTGCATATTTGGCACTTTTGGCCCCTTCACTTTGGTTGACTTCTGTTTCTTTCTCTTTTTCCTTCTTTTTCTTTCTCCTTCTTTTATTTTCCTTTTAAAAGAATATACGGGTGTTACAAGTCCACCCCCCTTATATAGGTTTCGTCCCCGAAACCTGTTATTCCTCAAACAGATGTGGGTAGTGTTGTCTCATCTCTTCTTCAGTCTCCCACGTAGACTCGGATCCCTTCCTGTGCTTCCACTGTACACGCACAAGAGGAACCACTTTATTCCTCAACCTCTTTTCTTTACGATCAATGATTGCCACTGGTTGCTCCACGTAGTTGAGCCGTTCGTCTACTTCAATATCCTCCAGTGGTACAACCATGTCTTCATCAGCTAAGCACTTCCTCAGATGAGATACATGGAATGTGGGATGAATTCCACTTAACTCATCTGGCAGTTCAAGTCGATAGGCCACCTCTCCTACTCGTGCGATAATTCGGAAGGGTCCTATATACCTCGGGCTTAGCTTACCTCTTTTCCTGAATCTAATGATTCCCTTCCAGGGTGAGACCTTCAACATAACTCGGTCACCAACCTTGAACTCTATCGGCCTCCGCCTCTTGTCAGCATACGACTTCTGCCTATCTTTCGCCGCCTTCATGAAGGCCTTGATCTTTTCTAATTTCTCAGTCGTTGCTTCAATCACCTCAACACCTCCCAGTTCTTTCTGCCCAATGTCTCCCCAACATACGGGCGTCCTACACCTCCTACCGTATAGCATCTCGTAAGGTGGCATGCCAATGCTGGCGTGATAACTATTGTTGTACGAGAATTCTGCTAACGGCAGGTGATCGTCCCAACTTCCTCCAAAGTCAATCACGCACGCCCGAAGCATATCTTCGAGTGTTTGGATCGTCCTCTCAGACTGACCGTCTGTCTGAGGATGATATGCCGTGCTAATATGTAGCCTCGTCCCCATTGCATCATGAAATCTCTTCCAAAACTTGGAGGTAAACCGGGTGTCACGGTCAGACACAATAGACACCGGTACGCCATGACGAGCTACAATTTCTTTAATGAATAGATCCGCCAATCTTTCAGATGAATACGTCTCGCGGATCGGTAGGAAGTGGGCACTCTTCGTCAATCGATCAACTATCACCCATATAGCATCATACCCTTTCGGGGTACGCGGTAACTTAGTGATGAAGTCCATGGTGATGTGTTCCCACTTCCATTCGGGTATATCCAATGGTTGGATCTTCCCGTAGGGCTTCTGGTGTTCTGCCTTTACTTGTAAGCAAGTTAGGCACTTACCCACGTACTCCACTACGTCACGTTTCATACCCGGCCACCAATAGTCTTTCTTCATATCGTGGTACATTTTGGTAGCACCGGGGTGAATGGAGTATCGTGTCTTATGGGCCTCATCCATAATGCTACTACGTAGATCCCCGTATCGAGGAATCCACATTCGCCCAAATCGGGTCTTAACACCTAGAGTGTTCTCACCCAACTCCGTCACTAGACCTCTCATCCTTTCGGAGTTAAGACGATCTTCTTTCAAAGCCTCGTCTTGAAACTCCTTAACCTGTGTCATCACATCGGAGGTCATAATCAACTGATAAGCCTTCACCCGGATCGGCTCAGGCCTTTCTTTTCGGCTAAGGGCATCAGCCACCACATTGGCTTTGCCCGGGTGGTAATGGATCTCACAATCATAATCTTTTATCAGTTCCAACCACCGCCTCTGCCTCATGTTTAGATCCTTCTGCTCGAAGAAATACTTCAAGCTTTTGTGGTCTGTGAAGATAGTGCACTTCGTCCCGTATAGATAGTGCCGCCATATCTTCAATGCAAAAACCACCGCAGCTAGTTCTAGATCGTGTGTGGGATAGTTGACTTCGTGGGTTTTCAGTTGTCGGGATGCGTAGGCTATCACCTTTCCACGTTGCATCAACACGCAACCTAGCCCAGAATAGGATGCATCCGAATAGACCACTAAGTCTTCACTTCCCTCAGGCAAAGTCAAGACAGGAGCTTGTGTTAGTCTTGCCTTCAACTCCTCAAAAGCCGTCTCCTGCTCTCGACCCCACACGAATTTCACGTCTTTACGAGTCAATTTTGTCAAAGGTGAGGCTATCTTTGAAAAGTCTTGAATAAATCTCCTATAATAACCCGCCAATCCCAAGAAGCTACGAATCTCGGATGGCGTCTTTGGTGACTTCCATTGCATCACAGCCTCAACCTTCGCTGGGTCCACCATTATTCCCTCTGCATTCACTACGTGACCCAGAAATTGCACCTCGCGTAACCAAAAGGCGCACTTGGAGAATTTGGCGTACAATTTCTCCCTTCTCAACGTTTCCAACACTTCCCGAATATGCCCGGCATGCTCTTTTTCATTTCTTGAATAAATCAAAATATCATCGATGAATACAATTACTGATTTATCCAACATCGGTCGGCACACTCGGTTCATCAAGTCCATAAAAGCAGTCGGCGCGTTGGTCAACCCAAAAGACATGACGAGAAACTCGTAGTGACCATAGCGCGTACGAAAGGCTGTCTTAGGGATATCTTGTTCCTTCACCTTTAATTGATGGTAGCCAGATCGAAGATCTATCCTCGAGAACCAACTGGCACCCTGGAGCTGATCAAACAAGTCATCGATTCTTGGTAAGGGGTATCTGTTCTTCACCGTCAGCTTATTCAGCTCGCGGTAGTCGATGCACATCCGCATACTACCATCCTTCTTCTTTACGAACAGAACCGGAGCACCCCAAGGTGAGATACTCGGTCGAATAAACCCCTTATCCAGCAGCTCCTGCAACTGATCCATCAATTCCTTCATCTCCGTCGGAGCCAAGCGATACGGTGCTTTTGCGACAGGTTGGGCACCCGGTATCAGGTCGATCTGGAATTCGATCTCTCGGTCAGGTGGCAATCCCGATAAGTCTTCGGGAAATACGTCTGGAAAGTCACACACCACTGGCACATCGCATAGCTGTGGTGTTGGCATCTCTACATTCTTTACATAACATAAGTAGGCGCTGCATCCGCGCCTCATACACTTTCCCGCCACCGCCATCGAGATCACCTTCGGAATTGTCGTAACTCGATCGCCATAAATCGTCACCGGACCCCCGTCGGTCGCCGTCAGTCTAATCATCTTCTTTCGGCACACGATATTCGCTTCGTAGGTTGCTAACCAGTCCATCCCTAACACTACATCAAATCCTCCTAGAGGCATCACATGTAACATGGCAGCGAACCTATGGCCCTCTAATTCTATGGTACAGTCCTCTATCACATCAGTAACTCTAGTGGACTTACCAATAGCAGTTTCTACATAAAAAGGCTCACTAATGCATTTACTACAAACAGGCAGTGTAGCACAGAAAGTAGCAGAAATGAAACTCCTACTAGCACCAGAGTCAAATAACACAGAAGCAAGAGTTTGGTTTACTAGAAACGTACCTGACACCACATCGGGGTCCGTCCTAGCCTCTTCTTGTGTCATCGTGAACGCCCTAGCCTTTGCCCTCGGTGCCTCTCCTCCCGTCTTCTTCTCTCCCGAGCCCTCAGCCCTCGGCTTCTTGCAGTCTTTGCTCATGTGGCCACTTTCTCCACAGTTAAAGCACCTGCCCGTCCGGCAATCTTTTGATATGTGCCCTGTCCTTCCGCACTTAAAGCAGAGATTAGATCCCCACTTGCACTCCCCTGAGTGCTCCCTTCCACACTTACCACACTTCCTCACCCCAGCTCCAGACACGACCACTCGGCGGTCATCTACCCTTGCTTTCTTGTTGTTTGTCGAAGTATCACCCCGACCAAATCTCTTCCCCTGCCAATTCTTCTCTCCACTTCCTTTCTTGCTTCCCTCTGCCTTCACCAAAGCAGCACGTTCATCGAATAACCTTCCCGCCAAGTCCACTGCCGACCTGAAAGTGCTTGGTCGGGCAGAAATCAAGTGCCAACGAATTTCAGCTGGCACCCCTGAATATACCGGTTGATCTTTCGAGACACCGGCGTCACCTGCTCTGGCACCAACAGCGCCAACTCGTTAAACTTGGTGGTATATTGTTGGTGGGTCATCGTCCCCGCCTCCAACTGCAGGAACTCTCTCTCTATCCTATCCATTTCCCGACGAGGACTGAATTCCTCGATCACCAGCCTTTTCAGCTCAGCCCATTTCATCTTCCCTATAGCCCTGCTACCCTCGGCTTGGACTATATTCTTCCACCAGCATAAGGCCGACCCTGTAAAAGAGTGGGTAGCAAACTTCACCTTCTTGTCCTCCTGGCAATCACTGATATCGAGGACAGCTTCCATTTCCATCACCCATTGGTGAGCATCAGTAGCAGTACCAGACCCATCAAAAGTTGGGGGTTTGCACCTCATGAATGCCCCGTAGTTACAACCCCGGGCGGTCTCCTGTAACTGTTCTTCTTCCTCTTCATCATCAGATAGCACCATTTCTGTTTCCTCCTGTTGTTGTCTTCCTGAGGACCGATTCCTTCCTCGTCTATCGTCCTCTCGTACTGCCTTTAACACTTCGGTCATTACAGACGGTAGGATCGTCTGCATAACCTGGTGCACCTCCTCAACAACTGCCTCTTTCACCGAGGCCCTAAAATCATCACTCTCACCCACTCCCCCCGAGGGAGTAGTATTAGGTCCTTCGGGAACCTTCTTCTCTTGTCTAGGCCTACCTCTTGTGGTTCGTGGTTCCACACCACTTCCGCCACTGCCGCCACCAACTGGGGCTTTAGATGATCTACCACCGACCATCTTCTATCACACTGAAAGATTTAAACACCAACACGGTCATTCAAGGAAATAGCTCAGTTTACGTTAAGTATAGTAAGTCCCTAATTACAGTGGCCAGTTGTGATTAGCCACTTACTCTACTCTTCACACCCCGAGCATTACCTGTCCTGACTACATTAGTATCTAAGTCTAACAGTACACATAAACACATAACATGCGCACGTAACACTGGTTAACTTTCAAAAAAAAATACCTGATGGCACGCAGCTACTCAGATGGCATTCCCATTTCCCTTGTCCCATTCTCAGTTTAAGTCTTAGGTTTATTCTAAAATTTTACCCATTTCACTTAAACTTTGGCTCTGATACCAACTTGTAAGGCCCCGATCCCGGGCACCTCACAGTTGGTTATCATTACCCGTAAAACATACATTTAATATCATTTAATAAAAACCATGCAGCGGAAACTTTAATTTTTACTATATATGCTTTTGCAAAGTAATACAACACCTGTTACAAAATATCATTTGTTTGCATTACAATACAAAAACATTAACAAAAGAATGCCATCCCAAAAGAGCTGAGTAGCCGCCTCGTGCCATCCTCAGCAACACTACCTGCCAACTGGAAAATACATAAAAGTCAGCGTTGCTGAGTGAGTTCTAGTTTTGTAATAAAACATACTTTTAGTTATTTAAAAGTATCCTTTCGTTCATGTGTTCATACATCTTACGTACACATAGATAATATTCATTATTATCTTCATCATTCGTTATTCATAATTATCTTTAACTTCTCGTATGGATTCTGTCAGACTTTACCCACTTCATAGCACTCGGCTATGATTACTGTGGTCGAATGACAAAAATCCCGTTCATACTTACTTGCACGCATTGAAAGGTTAATTGTACCAATACCATATGCTACACCCCACTTAGTCCTAGCTACCGGGCCGTAATCAACATATGACGGGAGCGTATGCCCGGTACTAGAAGTAAGCAATCAGTCTTAGCTACCGGGCCGTAGTCAACATATGACGGGAGCATATGCCCGGTACTAGAGGTAAGCGGTAGAGGTACCATGACCATGGTCAATCACATAGAAGGACCAATCGCGTTATTCAATGCTTGCAAGACATAATTCATTCGTTCATTAATGCATGTATTCATCATCATTCTTCATTTCGTTCATTCGTTAATACATGCATTCGTCATCATGTTCCTCTTTCATTATCTTTCACTTTACGATACATAATACTTCATTAATTCATTTCCCGTTATTCGTAAAGTTTTAGAAAGATAAGCATACCCAATTGTCAGGAACACACATCATACATACTCATCATACGTTCATCATCATTCATTCATCCTCATGCATTCATCATCATACATAGCATCATACCTTTCTTAACAATATTTTAATAATATTGTTGACAGTAATATACTAATAATAATATTAGTAACAATTAGGGTTAATCATACTCATCATTATATGCATGAGACATCATCATTTATTAACCCTAGTCAACCCTGGTCAAACCTCGAACTTCGGCTTACTGGAAATTTCCTGAAAAATGCTAAGTGTTCTAGTCGTTTTAGCCCTGTTGGGCGTATAACCTTCTGGTCGTATGAGCACTATTAGCCGTATGAGTCCTGCTGGACTTTTCACCTAACACTTAGAATTATTCACTGGTCATACGACCTGGTCGTATGACCCCTGCTGGTCGTACCACTCTGGACTTAGAAACATATTCGGATCATACGACCACTGTTGGTCGTATGAGTCCACACTTAGAATTTTCATCATCATCATACGACCACTGTTGGTCGTATGAGTCCTGGGGGCCTCAGACTTAGAAATTTTTCACATAATCATACGACCACTGTTGGTCGTATGAGTCCTATTGGGCCTCATACTTAGAAAATATCACATATTCATACGACCACTGTTGGTCGTATGAGTCCTATTGGGCTCAACACTTAGAAAAATATTCTGGTCATACGACCACACTGTTGGTCGTATGACCACTAGTGGACTTACCAACTTTTACTGATTTATTCTAAGTCCCATTTTCAGTCACATTAGCATCCTACTCATGTGTCTAATCTATAATCCAAGTCCCAAACATCACAATGCCTAGTTCAAAACATGTACATATGATTCTAAGCATAGATCTAACATAGACATAAACATACACACATTCATATCATACGGGTATCAAACCCAAATGTTATAAAAATATATTTTTGCATGCATTTTCCAGCCCCAAACATTTAAAAACAGTAAAACGGGGTCTAGAACTCACCTTAGTCGTCTTCTTCGAGTTTACACCCTTCAACCCGAACCTGCTCACTTGTTCTAACACCTAGAACACACACACCACACCACCCGAACACACAAGACACACTTATAAGCACCCACACGGTTCTAGAATTATCTAAAACTTCAAAAACTAGAGAATTCTTACCAAAAGCTTCCAAGTTCACAGATTCTTCTTCAAAATCCGAGGGTTTTCTGCTCCTGCTACTTTCTCTCTCTAAAAAGTTCGAATGAGTGAAATGCAGACAACATGGGTGGCCATTCCACCTTTTTGTGCCAAATAAATATAAACTTTGCATATTTGGCACTTTTGGCCCCTTTACTTTGGTTGACTTCTGTTTCTTTCTCTTTTTCCTTCTTTTTCTTTCTCCTTCTTTTATTTTCCTTTTAAAAGAATATACGGGTGTTACAAGCTAGGATAAAATTCCTACTTTCCAGAGGCTTCAACCTTCAAGAACTTTCTCCACATGATAATGATACGATCCTCTGGCTCCACAACAAAGAGCAAGATCAAATGGAGAAAGAAAGGAAGAAGGCTGTAAGGGAAAAGAGCAAAGAGAAAAAGAAGAAGGAAGAAGAAGCAAGGATCTCTGCAACCAAGAAGCTTAGTGACAAAGCCTGGATGAAAGACTATCTCTGGGCCCATGGCTTCTCTGGTAGGCAGGTGGGTCCTATGTCTGAAAAGACACTCCAGCGGATTGTCAGTGAAATCAAAGCTGACATCCGTATGGGAAATAAGAAAGAGATGTACAGAAGGGGACAGGGAACGATCTTCACCCCAACCACTCAACCACAACCAACACCAGAAGAACCAATCCCATTCTCCTTCCCTATCAAAACTGAGCCCTCAGATGAACCCTTCACCCCTGAACCTATAGCTCTACCCATACCCACTTCATCACCCCAACTACCTAAACTTCCTATCCTTCAACCCAAAACACTTCCCGGAACCTCTAAACAACAACCTACACAACCTCCATCCAAACCATCCTGTCAGCCTTCTCAACCTCTCTCTCTTAATGAATTCAAGGCAATCAAGACCAAGCTTATAAACTGTACAACCTTGAGCGAGATCTCATGTGAAGAGGACTCTGTCAACATCACCTATGTTGATGGATCTTCATGTTCCTTCACAAGAAATCAATTTCTTGACTTGCCTAGAGGAACATTGGACCAGGCTGCACGACTTCTAGGTGTCAACTCGGATTCATTAAATGATGAAGAAAAGAAACTTAGAAGAAAACTGGTGACTCTGCTGGATACAAGGAAAGAGGACAAGATTCCCAGTCAGTCTCGTATGCCTAGAAAGAAAATAATCCAGTGGAGGTTCGATGAAACTTCTTACAACTTTATTGTGGAAAGAGAAAGTGGAGAAGTCAACAGACTTAATGCAACCTCTATGCTACACTCCAGCAGATTTGATATTGCTGAGTTAGTAGAGAAGCCATTTCCCAATCCCTCCAACTCTGAAGCTGTTGCAGTCATCAGAAACCATATCAACAGTCTTCATCTAGCCGAGCTAACTGCAAAATCCAAGATTGAAGAAGAGTTGAAGTTAAGAAGAAAGGAAGACAAGGAAAGATCTTCCACCAAGGGCACTGCCTTTCTACAGATGATGGAGGGTCCAGACTTGGAACCTATAGTTAGATGGGAATATGATTACAGTTCCCATCAACTAACTCTTTTCAGAGGGCCACAGCAAAGGGTGCATATAATCCAAGGTAACAGACTGGATCTTCTGTCTACCAAGGATTTGTACAAACTTCTCAGCACCACATCAGGTAAGAACAAAGAAACTGATAAGTATCTTCTTTCCCTGGTGCTGAATGTTTTGAGAAGCCGATATAAGTGAAGTTTTGGTAGCATCAGCCTAGGGGGAGTTTGTTGGATCATGATAAAGGTTGGTGCAACCAACACCATTTCGCTTAGTCAAATTTTGGTGCTACATTCAAAGGCTTCCGAAGCTAAGTATGAGAACTTCCGAAGGTTGAAGAGTTCTTCCGAAGACAAGTGAAAGATCAACTTCCTAAGACAAACTCTACTTCCGAAGACAAAGAAAAAGTTCCCAAGCCTCGGAAGAAGCAGTCTTCCGAAGTATAAGTGGCTTCGGAAGAAGTTATTCTTCCGAAGCAATTTAACCTTCGAAAGACACTACTATAAACCAGTGGACATAAGTATGGTCTCTGACATTCCGCTGCAGACTTCTGATACAGCATGGCTTCTTCCTAAAGAGCCATGTAGTTGACCATACTTTATTCCACTTTTTACCTTTTTATGATAGTACATGTTACTAACCTTAGTTGGTGACAAAAGGTAAGTCAGGGACATGTCCTGACTACCAAATCTCAGATAAAATATCTGAGATACCTTAACCTATAGTCTTGTAGTATAGGCTTTTGGTTATAGGTTTCCAGCTGGAATTAAAGTATATCCGGCTGTAGGTAGTATTATATATATAGTTCTCATTGTAACTCATTAGGAAGAGAGATTGTGCTTGCAAGAGTCTTGTAATCCTTTGAGTTGATAATCAATGTATAGAAGTACCTTGAAAATTTACTTCCTGTGTTTATTAACGTTTGTTACTTGTTATATTGTGATCAACTCTTGTTAGACTCGTTCTGAGTGTTGTTCTAGGTGAGTTTGAGAGAAAAACCACTTGTTAAGTGACTAATACCGATCCTGCATTAACATATGTATCTCAACTTGTCACCCTCACATTTGAAGACAAACTATATCTTATGCAACTGAGAATCGTAAATCATACAAACAATTCAAGGGGGCAGACTTTTCCCATATTTTGAGATCATACTTAGCATCTTACCAAGACTAATTAGTCTTCGTTTTGTACCACATCTTGTGATTTTTATTCCTTACAGAGCATAAAGTTCAGCATTTTAGGATTCCGATTGTCCTGCGGACTATTCAATTACAACACTTGCATCATGTTGAGAAGGCTCAAATTGAGTATCTGTAAAGAAAAAAACTTTTAAGTTTTTGGATATGCTAACCAAGCCAAGCAAGTCTTTCTGTGTCGTGTCTTTACCTGTCAACACATTGTTGCATGTTTGCTAAAACACAATGCCTAGTAATTGAATTTTTACTATGCTAACCACCATATTTGTTGGAATACTAAATAAATGTTTAGGAATAGCATCCTTCTCCATCATGCATGCATGTATTGGTTTGGAATTCTCTCAATAAGATGTCTAATCACATAAAATACATGACGACAAAGGTAACAAATATATGTGTAGCCCATGCAAGAACACGTCGTTGAGTTGTCAGATAAATGGAGCATAACCTATGTAATAAAAAATGAACAAAAAGATACAACATGTGAGATTATATACTATCTTACAAATAAAACAACAATATAACTATTAAAAATGTAGAGAAATGATGACCTTAAACTCGTTTTCTCTATGCATCCTGTATTATTTCAAAGTATCTACAAACATTTATGCTTCTCTTTCACCAATAAACTTGGTGATATCACGACTAAAATTTTTTAGTTTGTTTTTTTCGTTCCACACACCATATGATGACCACCTTTTAGTGCAACTTGCAACATATGAGCTTTGGGTAGCCTAATGTTTGTCAATCAACATTTGAAAATATACTCTTAATCAACAAAATTCAATTTTTGTCTTTTATGATTCAAATCCAAACTATCTGAACTCACAAAATTCACTAATCCGTCTTTTATGAGTCAAGCTGAAGTACTTGTTATAGTTCTTAGTTTTATACACGCTTGATAGTTAGTAACTTTAAAATTGATTCGACGAATGGGTGACTTTGACTTGGACTCCACTATGTCAACCGCTTGACCCTTAGGCTCACCAACTTTGGTACATATAATATATCTATATGTAATCACATCGTTCTTTTATTCTCATCGCACCTAAACAAGTAGAAAAACTAGCCATTTCTGCATACACCACATACATGTTCGTCATATCTTACCATGTATCAAATTTGGTACCTACGACAGGCGTGTAATCAGCTGGTACATTAGGATACCGATATCATGTTTCATTAGGAGATTCACATACATTGGTGCACAAGGAATTTGCTTAACGACAAAAGATAAAATCAATCAGTAAATTTCTAAAATTATATTACAACAGTAATATTCTAATTCACAAATAAACAAATGCACTGTACATCCTGTTAGCATAAATAAACTAGTACTATCAATTATATATATATATATATATATATATATATATATATATATATATTATTTTATGTTGTAAGAAATCTAATATTGTTACAACAGCCTGACAAAGCTACATATATGTAAACAAAACTACGTATATGTAAACAAGCTGAAAACAAACACAAACAACAATACGTTAAGTGTTGTATGAAGACAGTCAAAGTTACGTATATGTACGTAATCGAAAAACAAACAAAATCCAACAATATGTTCAATGCTACATTAAAATGGTCAAACTTACTTATATGTAAAAGGCAATAAAACAAACAAAAAGTACAATATGACTGCAGTTACAATTAACTCATGATGTTTTCATACACGTAATCACATCTTTAAATTGAAAAAATGATTCATGATGGGAAACAATAACTAAATATACATTAAGAAATACCTTGACTTTCAACACCATTAAGGTATATAAGTTTATTTGCTTGATTCATATTAGATGAGATAAGTTTTGTAGAATTGTCTATTTCTAATTCATCTCCCATATCAATAATATTAATCTAATTGATCTTTATTATAGGACTTGTAGCAGTAAATTGATTAATTTCCATAGAGTATTATGGAAGAATTATGATTATCCATTCTAAATGGTATATAAAATCAGAAAATTTGTCTGATAGTTTTCATGAGTTTAACATCAAAAAGTAGACGCTACACAAGCTAGTGATGGTGGTTGTTTTTGTTTCCCCGACGGCCACGCAAGGAGGTGGTAGTGTCATTTGAGTCCAGCGACTTCAGTTCTTCAAGATCGATATAAACAAATACTGTATGATAATTATGCTATATCATTAAAACTTTACCCAAAAAACCCTTCGAAACAAAACTTGGTTAAAAACGTATATTAACAATGTAGTAGTTAAAAAGAGGGCAAAAGAAGCAACGTATCCGGTTTGAAAAGCGGGTTGGCGAACCCGAATCACCTTCCCGTAAAGTTTCAATCTCTCTGACAATTACAAACCCTAGCGTACAACACCCTATCCATCCCAAATCCGAAAGCAACCCTAAATCCGCCATGGCCAAGAAGCGAAAGTCTCGTGCTTCACAACCGTCACAATCCTCTGCAGAAGATCAATTACCCGTTGAGGAACAAACCCCCGGTGTCGCTGTTGTAAAGGAGGAGCCAGAGCAAGAAGATCAGCATTTCGACGACAACAAAGAAATCAACGAACAAGGAGAAGCGGAGGAGGAGGAGGAGGAGGATGATGAAGAAGAAGAAGAAGATCCAGAGGAAGAAGAGGAAAACGAAGAAGAAACAACCGAAAACGATGCCAAAGAAGTTAAGGCTGAAACGAACGGCGAATATTTGACGGAAGAACCTGTAGAGAAGCTTCTCGAGCCGTTTTCGAAAGAGCAACTCGTGTTACTCATGAAAGAGGCTGTTTCTAAGTATCCTGATTTGATCGCAAGTGTCGAGAAGATTGCCGATGCGGATCCTGCTCATAGGAAGATATTCGTGCACGGATTAGGTTGGGATACCACTACTGAAACCCTAATTAGTGAGTATGAGAAATACGGGGAAATTGAGGACTGTAAGGCTGTGGTGGATAAGAACACTGGAAAGTCTAAAGGGTATGGGTTTATACTGTTTAAACATAGAGCAGGTGCTCGGAAAGCGTTGAAGGAGCCTCAGAAGAAGATAGGTAATCGAATAACCTCGTGTCAGCTGGCGTCTGCAGGTCCGGTTCCAGCCCCACCACCGACTGCGCCTGTGGTCTCTGAGTACACGCAGAGGAAGATATTCGTGAGCAACGTTGCAGCGGATATCGATCCGCAGAAGCTTACGGAGTTCTTTTCGAAGTTTGGGGAGATAGAGGAGGGTCCATTGGGGTTGGATAAGCAGACAGGGAAGCCTAAAGGGTTTGCGCTTTTTGTGTATAAGAGCATTGACAGTGCAAAGAAGGCGCTGGAAGAGCCACACAAGATCTTTGAAGGGCATACTTTGCATTGCCAGAAGGCTGTTGATGGTCCGAAACCAACCAAGGGGGGTTTCAATCAACAGCAACAGTTTGGTGGTCATCATCATCATCCTTCGAAAAAGGCTAAGTTTTCTGGTATGAGAGGTGGTGCAGGGCAAGGTCACATGATGGGGTCTTCTGGACCTCCTGTGGGTTACACTCCTCCTATCCCCCCACCGGCATTAACACCTGTTTTGGGGCAGGCGTTGACTGCACTTCTTGCTACTCAAGGAGCTGGATTGGGAATTACTAATCTTTTAGGTGGCCTTGGTGCCCCTGCCAACCAGCAAGGTGGATATGGGAATCAGGGTGGTGCAGGCTACCAGCAAGGTGGATATGCTAATCCGCAGATGGGTCAAGGAGGCAGCAGGCCACAAGGTGGTGGATCTTACATGGGTCAGGGTCACTAGGTGAGTAAAACTTATGTGTTCTGTGAAATTTCGGTATGCTTGCAAGTAATGCTGTTTGCCTGATTTGACATTCTGACTACTTGTTTCTAGTTTTTCTGATTAATTGTAGTGGCCAGGGTAAAATAAGTGACTAGTTTATAATACAAATCCTCACTTTACAAGACCCCTCTTTAAATGAATGATAGTATACTCTTGAAATTTGAAGGTCATTTAACACTGCTATTTGAATAGTTTAGTGATGGTAGCAACACACCTATTGCTTTTTTTTATTGTTTATGTGGTTCAGAAGAACGAAATGACTTGTACACCAAAGAAAGTACTGCATGCACCACAACAACTGCATAACACATTTATAGTTCGGTGTAAAATAAGTTTGATTTGGTGTCTGAACATAACAGTATATGTGTTCCATTCATATCATGTTTTCTTCATTGTGGGTAGTTATGACTAAGGATATACATAGATGGGTTCTGATTTCTGAAAAGGGTAATTGAATAGCTCATTCTCTTTTGTACTATTCTTCAATGAAACTACATGGGAAGTGCTGAAAGCTACATAATCTACTATTTAAGCTCTAATATGATTATCATACACTTACTTTTAAAAAAAGGGAAAGTTGCAGTGTGACATTATGTTGTAGGTTAGACATGAAAGATAGTTATATTATACACATGAGTTGAATGAATGTAGTGTGCTTTCCCTTTCTTTCCTGTAGAGTCTGTATCTTTTTTTCTGATCTTACTATCCAAGGGCTTGATTTTTTGTGCATATGCAGCATCTGTTTCTTGCTTGCTTATATGTGATTTTAGAGATTGATACAAGTAGCTACTATGTAATCTCAGACGTCTATAATGTTACTTGGGATAAGTTTTTGTGAAATATAATGATGGAACAACTAACCATTAACTTAATCAACCTGTATTACCATGTTAACTATATCAGGTGTTGGTATGTGAGAAAACATATGATGATGGATAAGATCTCAGGTCCTGCATAAAGGGTGGTAATGGAGGAAGACTGAATCTTTGAATATATATATTTCACTTTGAGGGTTAAATAGAAGGTTTTTGTTTTATATGGTTAAAGCCTACTAAATTAAGTTATCTTGGTTCCTTGGTTTCAACTTACAATCTAGTAATTGTACCAACAACTAACATCTTTTTCTTGTTTTCGTTAATATTCTTACTTTATTTTAAAAATTTGAGTACATGTATCACAAGTTCAAAGATTTTAAAGGGGCGTGGGAATGCTTCTCTGTTTATATGACCATGTTTTTCTGTTCGAAATGTTGCTTTTGAAATCAAGTTTTTATGGGTTTTTTACAATTCATTGTGCAGATTCAACCATAGATGCATCAATCTGTTTTGTTTTGGACTCTGCTGATTCTTCTGAAGTTCCAGCCAGTCATGCAAATGAAGTCTTTACAATATCTACCAAAAAAAAGTCATGACTTGCTTAGCAGAATAAAAAAGCTTGTATTTTCTTTATCTACTAGATTTTACGGTCTATTAAAAAAAGATGTTTATCTGTTTCTAAAATGCGTCGAGGATGGTAGTTCTTTGCTATGTTAAACTCCATGACTGGTATTTTAAAATGTTTGATGCATTTCTTTTCTAGGCTTTCAACCTCCTATAAGTTTATAATTTCCTAATCGTAGTAATGCTATATTGAATCAATAATCTTTACCCTTTTCAGTGATCCAATAAAATCATTTCAGAACTGTAGCATCTCTGTCAGGTTGTTATTTGGGCTTATTGGTTCTGTATTTGTTTACACATGGGCCACTTCGTAAACCATCTTACACCGGTGGCTATCCAGGTAATATACAACTTCATTCCAGTTATTGTGCTTACCTGTAAACACATTTTTTGTTTAGGTTGTATAAAATGGAAAAACAATAATGTTTATTTACTAAATTAGTTAAGAGGTTTTATGTCCTTGAAGCCATATTGGTGAGTTCTCACCTGTGTCCATGTAGCTACTTTTTTGACCCATTTGAGATATACTACAACTCATATAGACTTATCAATACATTCATGGGTCACAAATGAGACATCTATCTTTTTGCGAACTGTATATATTGAAGAGTACTTTTAAATTAAATGAATCTACCCTGTACATAATCATCAAGTGCTTCAAATCCTTTCTTGGTAAAATTTTGTTGAGTTTTGACATGTATCCATTTTAGTGTTTTGACCCTTTTGAGAAAATACCCATATCGAGTCATCAATACATACATCAATAACTCTTGATCTTGAGTACTTCTCAATATGATCTATCTATAGAGTAAATGGGCATGAAGTGCTTCAAATCCATTGTGGGTAGAGTTCTCGAAATGGCAAAGAATCGAGGGTCCATCTCGGGGCAATCTTCCATCTAATGAAGCACCTGTAGCATGAGGTAAATTATTGATGGTTCATAGTAGTGCCTTTTCCAATTATCTAAATTTTCATTTTAAACACCTGGATTCATCTAGTTCGTGTTCATAAACATATTTCTATATTCAAAATTTAAAATACTCCTTCCATTTATTACCCTAAACTGAAACTGTATTCTTATGATAGAATGAATATTGGTGTTTCTCAAATATCTAAAGTTTCTTGCCATGAATGCTGGTGATTAAACTTCACTGTTACCTTGTTACAGTTACTAGTTCAAACTGAATGTGATGTCAAAACATTTGAAATTCATGGGAAGGAGAGGGGTTGATTAAATTTTTTCCCCAACTCAAAACTTTTTCTTTTCCTCCCTGGAACTCATATTTTGTGTTCAAAATCATAATTCAAAGGTGGATCGGTTCTCGAAAGTTTCTTTGCATGAGCTGGTTCATGTTGTGCCTTTCCAAGTGGCCTTTTACGGTTTTACCCAAGCTATTTTAACAAATCGGCTTTAGCAAACCTCAAATGATTTAAGAGATGGGGTCTAGAGCATTCGCATGTCTTCTTCGGTTTTCACTTTTATAATTTAATTTTCACGTATTTTTTCTTTAGTTTTGCTTATCTTTCAAAATTTTCTTACATTCCATCACTATTTAACCAATTAATTCTTTTTGTCTTCATTTTATTTGCAATGACAAGAAAATGGAAATGAAACAATGAATCTTTAAATATGAGGAATCATATGCGAGTCTTTAAATGCCATTTCAAGTGTTTGGAGTAGGATGGAGTGTCATAGATGAAAACCTCTTTGGTTCCTCGAATTTTTAACGAAGATTTGAAATTTGTCAAAGGAGTTGACGTTTAAGAGTTGGATCTAGAATTGATAGGGATCTAAATCTATAGAAAGGATTTTGAGTTTATAGGTGAAAACGATTATAAAGGAATTGAAATCTATCAGCATTACCTCATCATCACCTGATTTCTATGGCCGTTTGAACAGTCGCCACCACCACGTACCACTGCCCATAGACCTTTGCATTGCCACCCACCGCTTATTAGGTGCCACTGATACTACCACATATGTTGTCCGGTGATGTGGGATGACAGAAGTGGTGTCATGATGGTGGTGGCATGGCAATTTTGGTGGGGGTTGCGGCGTTGGTGGTGGTGATGGTGGATTGTTGCAAGGTCGGTTGGTGGTGGAAGCAATGGTGTTTAGTAAATGGTGGGGATGGGGTATGCGACAAATTGACAAACTAGTGATTCTTTGACTGGAAAGGTGCACCACCTACATTTTAACAAAGCTAAATAAGATACGTGAAAACAAAGCAGTTTTATTAAATCGATAATGTGACTATGTGATTATTAATTTTTTTAACAAGAAGTTTTCTATTCTAAATTTACTTAGCATAGTACTTGTAATACTTTAAGCCTACACACTTTTATGGGTTAACACCAATACTGCTAGGTTACAAAGCTATGTGTATGCGACTTTTAATACATAGCTGCGTAATACATTAGACTTTAGGGTCGTGTATCAAACCATATCGGAAAGTGGAAAGGTTAGGGGGGTCGACTGTTAGATAGCCAGTCATCTCCATGTGATGTTTTGGAAGTTGGTCAACACCCGATTTGATTTGACAAAGTAGATTTATGTTTTGGTTCGGGGATGAAGGGCACTTGTGTTGGTCGTGTTGATAGTTAGCAACATCTAGGATCTTGCTTGATTTGCTGATTAGGAGCTGTGAGATGCAAACGAAGGAAGAAGAAAGAAAGAAAGTTGTAAGAACTAAGAACACTTGTTCAGTTATTTTGAGAAAGAAGAAATCTTGTTTAGTTATCTTGTAAACACTTTTCACAAAAATATTTGTTTTAAACTGAATATCTTATGACTCAGTATAAAATATAAACAAAAGATATTAAAAGGTTATTGTTCGATTGATATTTAGTTCATTCTTGAATCTTATAAATTAGAAGCGAGTGTAGGTTGGGATGACAATTTGGTCTAAAGAACTTGTATTACTAAAAAAGAATGACTTTCGAACTTGTATGGCACCTTATCTCTTCTTTCATTTGATTCATCCTGCATAATTAAGTAAATTGAAGTTTGTAAGCCTTTTGATATTTCTCCGATTCTTAAAAGCTTTGAACTCGTCAGATGTGGAATTAAAAAAAGAAGGGTTTACAAATAGTATATAGCGGTGGTGAACTGGTGTGTTGCAGTTTTGACATTATATTCTTCAACTTGGATTTGAAAAGAATTCACGTCGAGATGTTTATAAAAGTAAACGCATTGCAAGTTATAACAAGCTGGTAGGGCGTGATCATCCACATCGCAACACAGGGGCGCAATTGAGCGCAAAGATGGTGGAGCGTGAACCCCATCACAGCGTGGAAGAATTGGAAAGAGACATTGAAAGATACCTAGGGGATGATGAATAATCGTTGCGCCCTAACTATTTAAAATATGTATTTCTTATCTATAAATACATAAATTTTGTTATACACAAAACAAACAACCACACTTGTCTAGCTCCTCTCGTCTAAGAAATTATTGTTTCTAGCTATGGATTCAAACCGTGATTATTGTCTCGCACTGAGTATGACCCGTTCTTTGATTTCTGATCTGGTGTGTTACAACCTTTGATATTGTATATTATGGTATGCTAGATAATTTCTCCGCCATCATTGGCCACCACCGCAGACCCACTGCAAGACCACCACCTATTTACGGCTGAAGATGGTGTGGTGTGTGGATTTTGGAGTCGATGGTGATGGGTCTGGTAGGTGAAGAGGGAGTAGCAACAGTGTGCTGATAGATGATGGTGGTTGACGATGGTGGTTGTGCATGATGGTGGCTGTGGATGATGATCAAGATAGAAGATGATGATAGTGGTATGTTGATGATGGTTTCCCATTTAGGTTTATTTTAAATCTTTTGATATTCAAGAGTGTACAATGACTAAATTGTAGTCTATGACTTGATTTAATAGAAAGTTTTAACGTTTATTAGTACAAAGGATGAAACATGCAAACTTTTTTGAACGTAAAAGACGATTCTTGTTATTTTCTTAATTTAAGGAATATCTGAAATTTTGCTAGGACGAAAAATGTAATTTACTTTAATTTTAAAGCAACGATCCATACGTAAGTAACGGCCAACTTTAAGATCATTCATTAAGTGTTTAGAAATATGATCTTTCAAAAAAAGTGTATGGTTAGTGGATTGGTGGGATGATTGGTCAAAGGATTTCTTAATAAGTTGATAAACAAATATGTGAACTCCAAATAACATTAATTCTAACTCGCTAACACTTCACATCGTGTCATGTTTCGAGTTACCCAGAGTAGTACTTAATCACTCAACAATAACTTACACCACTTTATGAAAAAATGTTCTTATTTATTATCTCACATTCCCATTACAATATACAAACTTGAGTTTATTGATATATTGTTCGAGATAAGAGGATTTGATGAGAAACATATTACACAATAGGGAAGTGAGAATGAGTTATTCTGAACAACTTATAAAGTTGAAGAAAATAAAAATTTGTGTTTGAGTTAATCTGTTTAGTAAACAAGTTATATTACTCAAATTAGAACGGACTATTTTTGTAGCGTGAGGTCGTGTCAGTCACCCTTAAATTAGTTGTGAGGTGTTATCTTAGTTATAAGATTGTAAGCCTAAATCTTTTACCATGCTTAATCAATACATGGTAAATGTATTCTTCTTTATTATGTTGCAAGTAGGGTGATTGCCATTGTTCCAAATATTTTTAACCTTTAACATCTTTCTTCATCATGCAATGCCAATCACTCTCTTTAACATATATTTCAAAATTCACATATACCTTTTCTTTTATCTTTATCTCAATAGAAAATAAGTATCTATTTTGTTATTAATGAATTTCATGAAATTGGAAAAAAACCTACTGTTGGCCAACCAGAATCCTCCCCTTTTGGCCCATAACCTAACAAAGTTCGAGAGGCATTCCAATGTGTAGTCAAACACCACTCATTGTTAAAACTTATATTTATGAAGCCAAATAATAACATTTATTTACCAATGTCCAACAGAATCAATGCTTTCTTGTTGGTTATGTATTTGAGTCTGTATAGAACTCGACGAAAAAGGCAAAACAAACTGTTGATCCGAAGCCGAAATGAAAGGCGGTTGAGACATGATGCTTATGGCCGAAGAAGAATACACGCTTTCATACGGCAACCCGCTTGTTCCGTTATGTTGTTGTTCAATGCACTGATGTTGCTTAGGCACATTGTTATTAACCTTATCCCCTTCTAACTCTCTATACTTAAGAAGATATTGTTTGAGTGGGTCGACGTATTCTTCAAACCCTAAAGTCGTGACAGCCCATATTATATCATCACCATTGATCGTCTTTCTCTTCTCTTGTTGGCATTTATCTGAGGCTTCCCCTGTGACGAAGCTTATGAATTCCGAGACACACTCTTGGACGGTTTCTTTTGCGTCTTTTGAGATTTTCCCGTTTGATGGGATCACCTTTTTCATGATCCGACCTACGTTTGCTATTGGCAGGAACCTATCTTGTTCTTTGTTATTGTTGTTATCGTTATTGTTCTTTAGACACGGGTTTTCTAGGCTTCTCTTTCCTTGTCTTCCGTCTTCCATTTCTCTATGCACGTTTTTTATTATGAATTGCATAAAAAGGCCACGTTTTGTTTTGTTTGGTATATAAATACATGTGAAAGAGATTAAATGGCACATGAAGCATAAAAATAGGCAAGTGAAAAGGGTTACCAAAGGGATCGAGTATACCGTACAAGTTTGTAGTCACTTGGACTCGTTCTGGTGACCATCATAAATGAGTTTTATATTTTTATTAGAGTAAATTACCATTTGCATCCCTGACATTTGTCCATTTTAACCACTTGCGTCCCTGCAGTTTCAAAATTGCCATCCGCCCCCTAACGTTTCATTTTTATTTTCATTTGAGTCCAACACACTAACGTCGTTAGATTTTTCCGTTAGTTTTTGTAAAATGACAAAAATACCCTCGTAATTTCAGGGATGCAAACGGTAATTTACTAACTTAAATAAAAACCCTTATCCCACCCACCCTACTATCTTCTCTCTCTCTATCTATTCTTTCTTCACTATATACCCATCAAATTAACCCAAATCCCCCACTAATTCAATAAAATCAAACCACAAAATCAAACCCAAATCCCCTCACGGTGGCTGACGACGGCGACGGTGAAGCTCCGATGGTGGTGATGGGGTTTGCGATGGTGGTGATGGGGGGCTGCGGTGGTGGTGGTGATGGGGGGTTGCGGTGGTGGTGGTGATGGGGGTTGCGGTTGTGGTGGTGATTGGAGGTCGCGATGGTGGTGATGGGGTTCGCGATGGTGGTGATGGGGGGCTGCGGTGGTGGTGGTGATGGGGGTTGCGGTTGTGGTGGTGATTGGAGGTCGCGATGGTGGTGATGGGGTTCGCGATGGTGGTGATGGGGTCCGCGAGTAATTACGATCTAAAAACCGCAACTTTCTCCGTTTCAACCCGTGATCATTCTCTGTTATCGGATTTTAATTCCGATGGTGCGGCGGTGAAGGAATATTCCGTCAACGTCACCGCCGGCGACCTCGAGATCAAGCTGTGGAGTACCCCGACGGCGGCGCTACGTGGGTCCCTGATCGGAGTTTCTTGATAAACCCTAATCTTGCATCCAATGTGTCGAATCCTGACGCTGTGGAGTACCCCGACGGCGGCGCTACGGTGGACGATGCTCCCGGAGTGTTTACGGCACCGCCGCGAGAATGGCGTCGGAAGATGATCCCAAAAGCCACTTCAACGTCACTTGGGATTTTCCGGTGGATCGAGGGTTTCAGTATTTCATTCGTCTTCATTTCTGTGATATTGTGAGTTCATCCCCAAATCAACTGTACTTCAATGTCTACATTCAAGATTCAAGAGTGTTATCAGATTTTGATCTGACTACAAAGCTCAATGGGCATATAGCGACAGCTTATTACTCCGATTTCGTCACGAACTCGATTAACAGTGACCATATTCGTATCAGCATCGGCCCGTCGACTGTAAATGATGCGTTACCGAATGCGATTCTAAACGGGGCTGAGATCATGAAGATGAACAACTCTGATAGGAGTCTTTCGGGTAAAGGAATTTGATGGTGGTGGTGGAATCTTGTGTGTTGATTGAGGAAGAAGAAGATGTTGAGTGAAGGGCAATTCTGTCATTTTAATAATAATTTATCTGGAAAACTAACAGTGTTAAGTCATCTGGACTAAAATGGAGATAAAAATGAAACGTATAGACTCAAATGAAGATAACACGAAACGTTAGGGGGCGGATGGCAATTTTGAAACTGCAGGGACGCAAGTGGTTAAAATGGACAAATGTCAGGGATGCAAATGGTAATTTACTCTTTTATTATAATCTTTTATTTTACTAACTCAGTTTACTATTTTAGACATTGAGATTACAATTGTTACAATAAACAAGTACCACTTTAATAAATTACTTTGAACAACATGAATTCCAAATTCTTATAGGCTTTCTAAACTACTTGACTTGAATGTTGTCTTATTACTAGTGTATACCATATGCCATTCGTAAATAAATACCACTACATCTAAAGCTTCTACTTTAATATAGTAATACATTTTTGGTTTCCGGTATACCCTATGTCATTTATAATTTTATCCATATATACCTTTAACCTTAAACATCATATAGTGTGGTCGGTCAACGAAAGGTAACCACACCATTATCGTAAGTTCTATCATGTGATGCTGAGAAAACACGAACATTGTAGACCTTAATGGTGAACTAACAAAACTCTCGATGAACCAATTGTTGAGGCACTTCATCTGGTATTAATGTATTATCGAGTAAACGTTAATGAGAGTTTCATGCTTTAAAATTCTCGATATGAGCATATAATAAGTGAAGTCACCTTATATAAACTTGAAAAAGTCAAATTCTTAAAATGAACATGTACTCTTAGTGTGGAAAATCAGGTGCAGGTAATAATTTGGATATGAGCATATAATCAGAGGTCCCATGGGAGCTCTCTCTATAAATATCAAACGAATAACCATAGGACCTCACTTGGTTTTGGTTTAATCGCTTTTGAAAATGACCATTTTCAATTTATAACTGTTTGAATCTGAGAGGAGGAGTTCAACCAATGAAAGAACCTGGTAATTCTCTCGGTCCCTGGTTTAAAAACATTAATTAAAATTAAACGAAATAACTATCAAGATTTATAGGTTAAAAGAAATTGTTTTATAAGCATTTGTGTTTTTATGTAAACAAGCTTCTAGTAATGTGGGAATAAGTGAGTCATATATGGGATGGGTTCTTGTGTTGTGTGCTTTATAGTTTTGTTATCGATCTTTCTAACCCTCAAACACAATCCATTTAACACCTTTGCTTAGGGGATATGTGCACTTGGGATGTTATAAAATTCAAGTTTAGTAATTAATATCATAATACACGACTCCACGACATTATGTTTAAAAAAATAAGTAAATTAAAATTTATCTATGTGCATTGGCCTGTACAAAACTAAACATATACAAGACTAGACCAGTAGACCACCACGGGGAAAGTTATAACTTTCTAAAGAGAATGCAAGTGTTTGATCCTCTGAATAGCTTGTTTTACCTTAGTAGACGGTTCATCGTACAAGTAACCAAGATCATCAAGTTTTGCTGCCATGCTCGGTTCCCCAATAAAAGCACGAAAAGAATCTGCAACTGAATTGGAAAGAGAATCCAGGTTGTATCCTCCTTCCAAGAAAAACACACATCGACCGCCACACAAATCTTTAGCAAGCTGCTTGATGTTTGATGCCAGCACATAATATGTTCCTGTTGTGAACTGGAAATTGGCTAGCGGGTCTAGTACATGTCCATCATATCTGAACAAGATATTTTTAATACAAATCAGTAATTGGTTTATAGTCAAACACTTTATGGTAAAGGGTCAAAGGCCAAACGTAGAAAATGACTCAAAACAGGTAGTGTCAAAACAGGTACTTTTGGTGCAGGTCTGATTGGATGATTTTTATGACTCGAATTATACAAAACCTATGTTATTCTAGTTTTTTTGTATGAACCGATTAATAAGGGAGTATGCATTAAGAAACACTTAGGGTGGCCTTAACCCGTTTGACTCATTTCCTTTTAACATTTTTGGTGGACTTATTGACCAGCCAAAAGATAAAGCATAACTCAAATTGACCATTCATAAGTAAGGGGTTAAATACCACCTATAGGGCAAAGGGTGTCCATGAGTGGGTCAATTGGGTTGTGTTTATCTCAGTGGATCAAATAAAACATTTAGCTAGCAGGGTATGTATCGCACGGGTTGAACATGCTAAAAGTCTCCCAAAGTCTATTTTTAATGCATGCAACTTCCTAAAGTGGTTGCAGGCCAACCCAACAAGACCCACCCATTTTGACTAGTACCTACAAGTACCTGATTCTCGCTTAATTATTCATCTTGCCACTTCTACTTATAATCAAATAAATTAATGCAAACATTATGGTTTTGGTTGAAAGAACATCACCCTGCTGATACAAGAATTATATCCGGCTTAAATCTTTGGGCAGACGGTACTATGACTTCATCAAATACGGTTCGCATTGCTATGTCACCTGAACCTCCAGCTAATGGTAAATAAGAGTTGCCCCTTCACCATTACCAGATCCTATGTTATCAATTTTCCCCGTACCAGGGTAGCTTCCCTCCTAAAACACCATTTTAATATGAAAATAATTCGTTAAATTGCACGTCAAAAATAAATAGATGGTGGTTGCTTACTTGGTGTGTTGATAGAAAGAATATATCTGGGTCATCATAAAATGCATCATTGGTCCCATTCCCATGATGGACATCAAAATCAATGATGAAAACACGTTTTAGTCCATGGACCCGTTGAGCATATCGGGCTGCAATAGCTACATTACCAAACACACAAAAACCCATGGGACCCTTAGGAACTGCATGGTGTCCAGGAGGCCGTATTAAGGCGAAACCAATTGGGGGATTTTGACTGATTTTGATGCTGCCACCTACAATTTCATCAAATAAAATAAGAGTCCTAGAGGTGGCCATATCGAATCATCTACAAAACGGGCTGATTTTGGGTTATTATTAATCTCAAACGAGCTAAATAAAAAAGGAATGGGTCAAACAGGTCTGCTTCAACCCACTAAAAAGCATACTATTGACGCATTACCACATGATCAACCAAGGATAGGCCTGCTCCAGCAGCAATCAACGACTCCTCAAATGTCTGCATTGTTTATGGTATTATAATAATACGATTGAGAAAGGGAAATCAGTTTAAGGAGGCCATTTTAATGGAATTCTCTTACTGTGGCAGTGGCGTATGTGGGTCCAGAGCCATCAATGTGTATAAAACCTTGTTCTGCAGCCTGCTCCATTGCCTGTAGAAATAGATTTACAATGAACAATTAACTAATGCAAATATACAAATAAGAGTATTTACAACATGTTTAATTTGAGACTAAGCAGATATAAACAGATGGAATCATCAAATGGCCGAACGGGTGGACAGAATGGTCTAAACAGAACTTCCTGATACTAGTCTAAACACCTTTATTCGTTTTTCAAATCTTGCTTGTGTTTTTTTTTTGAAATCTATAAGTACTTAACAATCGTAAATAAGATTACAAAAACCATGTTCCTAAGATAATAATCAAATGTTTTTTTAATAAAGCATTTGAGCGCAATTAGGGAGACTCTTACCATTTCCAATTTAGCTAAGTTTTGAACTTTTACCCGTTTGACCAACTGGAGATATCATCAAAAATCAAACTGAGTTTTTAAGTAAACAAGTCGAAATTTTTATCTCAAATAAACAGTATATGTGTTTTTTACTGTTTAGCAATCACAAATCCTTTCACTGTGTGCTTTTTCAGCAATCACCTCTAATAAACATGTACTACCTTCTCAAGGCCAAAAACGTAAGACAGGGAATGCACGCTTGCAATATCTTCCACTGTAGCAGTTCTAAAATCTTGAAGTTGAATGATCTCAGATCCTCGAAACTGAAATTTCATTTTAGCATACATGATCAGGTTCAACGGCCGGTTCAATTTTGGAATTAAATGAAGTGTAAACGTAAATGATTCCTGAAAATTACCTTTGGAGTGAGCTCCACCTTTTCTAGAGCACTCACAATTGCAGGAACCCTTGAACTGCATTCTGGATGTGCCTCCTGTTACCAATATCATGTAAAACTTGACCAAGTCTCTCCAATACACATTTTCTATACAAAACAAAAAGGAAATCTATGTGAACTGAAAAATGGATACCTTAATTAAAGACAATTCTATTTAAGATATAAATGCTAGTAGAAACTCTTTTATGACTCACTGCAAATAAAATATAAGTTAATTACCTTGTTATGACCCATTGCTGGAGCTACACTATAAATCACTTTTGCTGTATTCTCATTTAAAGAACATGAAATAGAAACATTGGAACGGTTTTTCAGTGAAGTCGAATATTTCTGGAAGAATCGACTTCTCACAAATGAAGCCACACGAGGTCCCAAAGGAAACGACAATCCACCTACAACATCGATCCAAAATCCATGATAGAAAATGAATAACCGATCTCCCAATAAACAAGAATTTGTTATGCAAAACCAACTTTTAGTACCGTCATTGTCAATGTAAGGAAAAACATAAAATTATCATAGTCGTTGATGTTCTAGAATCATGACATGTGACTATTGGGAGATTATTTTAGTATACTATATGTTGTTTTTTAACAACTTCATGCACAAACAATAATTGTCATAAATTTATAGCATACTTGTGTATACAGTCTTTTATAGTGCACGAAGTATTTGTTGAAAAAAGAAGGGGGAACTAAGATATTAAAATTGAAAGGGTGAAGGTCATAAGCATAAATCCTTTTCATGGTCTTTATATTGTCACTTTTCATTGCAACGTTGAATCATGTTTGAGTGCACCATCAATGCTCTTTTCACCTTACAATATTCTTCGACTGTAATGAACTTATTCATGGAAGAGAATGAGAAGCTAGATGATGTGATCTTCAATTCTTTAAGAACACTAGAACAGTAACAACTAAAATTAGTGATTTGAAACTGATGATTAGTGGTCAATCACCTAATTAACAACTTGAAGAATCAGGGAATGGAGAATGGTTCTTGAGGTTTGCTAATCACACACACAGTTAACAAGAATTAGAGAGAAGAAAGTAATGACTAATGAGGAAGAAGTAACTATCATTCAATCTACTCATATTGGGTACATAGCTCTCCTATATATAGCTAAACATTAGCTACTAACCGACTTATTCACTTCCAATTTACTTAACTCTAGCTGATTTGGCAACTAAAATAGATGCATATCAATACATCCCCTTAAAAAGATCCTTGTCCTCAAAGATCAGGGAATACCAATCAGCAGGAATGCTATCATAGCTCATATGCCATTAATATGAATAGCAATGCTGCCATTAGTAGGAATACATACAAGAACTATAACCAGTCAGTAGGACTATGTGTGTAATAGTAGGATGCATAGTATCATATTAGCCCTTGTATGCATTAATAGACGCTCTGCACTCAACACCATGATGTCCTAAAGAACGACACTGAAATATAGACATGTATCAATAGCTTTCCATTTCCGACCAAATAGGAGAACTCAACTCAAAAGACTAGTCTGATGGGTGAAAGAGCGCCCCACATACAACGGATGTGGGACAAGTCTCATACCTTGCAATGGTTTTAGTCCATAACACTAGACTCTTTTGTTCTAGCTTCTTTGTATAAGAGAACAACATAGAAAAAGATAGAGTTGACAGCCTTTTGTTTGTATACATGATGCAAACGCCTACCACCTCATTGTTTAGTTCCACAAAAGAGACAACACAAAAGAGACAACACAAAAAACTCAGGTGGGATTCTCAAGAAATACTTCCACTATGTGTTTGGTCTACCCGGATTGAGACATGAAACTTATTTCAAGAGAACTATGTCAAACACAGGCCTCGCCAATCATGCTGTACATTTCAGTTAGTTTTCTGTTAAATGAATTTTACATATACTGTAAATATCAGGCAGGATTGTTTTATATTGCTTCAACACATTCTAAAAGAACTAGAGATTATCCCTGATGATATTCACTAAAATGACATCACTCTGCTTTTGTTGATACTGAAACTATTAATTAAATCACCCACTAAATTACAAAAAGGATTGAAAAAATCGATAATCATAAAAACTAAGAATCACATAAACAATGAAATTAGAAGCAAAGGTTAGTTTGTCATCGTCGTGTTTGATGAAACAAAAGCCAAAAGGCACAAACAAACAGTTGAGAATCAGCAGAAAGAATATGCTAATCTGAGCATTTACCTCCGAAAAACGAACGACGAAGAACGGCTTGATGCTCCATTTTAGTGACACCAAACTTTTCGAAAAGTCAAATGGGAAAATATATGAAAAAAAGGATAAGGGGCGTTGGGCTAGGGGGTTTTGTGGGGTTTGTATTTAGTTGCAAGCATGGTTTTCAGAACCCGACGGACAGGCCAGTCGGACGATCAGGGATAAGTCCGGTGGTCGGTCCCGTCAGCTATCATCCGGTTTGATCTGGTTGAACCGGTCAGTTCGTCCCGAACCGGTAGTCGGACCGGGGAACCGGACCGGTTCGGAGCAGATTTTGGTATTTTTTTTTATTTTTTTGGGTAAAAACGGGGTGTTGAACAATAAATTAGTATGTTAGATATAAAAATATAGTTAAGTTTTATATATAACTGTAAAATACATATATAAAATATATAAATTAGTTATATTTGATTATATATATAACTATATATATAATATACTATATATATAATTGTGACGTCATCCGGTTTTTAAATCCGATCCAACAGGTCCGACCACCAAACCAGTAAGACGTCCGGTTCGATATCCGATCCAGTTTGAAAACATTGATTGTAACTTTGAGACACTGCGTAGAATAATATGAATATTAATGAATTGAACATTTAACAAACAGTTTTTGTAGTGATTGATGGAAGGTTTGTTTACTTTTGTTTGTTTATTAAATGAACGAAGATTAGAGAAAACTTTCGTTCGTTTAGTTAAATGAATGAATATGAACAGAGTTTGTTTTCGTGAAGGTACGGTAAGTTGTTTGTTTACTTATGTTGGTATCTGTTCTTTTATGTTCGTCATGTTCGTTCATTATTATTTATAATTTTTTGAGGCTTTTAAATTATGATTAGTCGATCTAATATTTGTATATTTTGTAATTTTAACTTTTAATCAGCCTAACATTTATATACCTTATAATTGAAATTGATTGTGTTCATGCATGTTCGATAATATGTTCGTTTATAATAACGTATATGATCATTATGTCAAGTCCTTAACTTTATATGGTATATGTTTGTTTGTGTTGGTGAATTTTATGGTTATGGCTTCGTAACTGTTCGATTATGTGTTCGGGAATAAGTTTAATCCCTTGATGAACGAACACAAACAATTTCATTCAGTATGTCGAGAATTTTTCTAAACGAATTTTGTTATATGCATTTTTCTTTTAAAAGCAATGTCTAGAATTTTTCTAAACAAATTTTGTTTTGGGCATGGTTAGAACACATAACCTTTTGATTGTGTGACCCCTATTTTTCTTTTGAAAGCAATGACTAGAATTTTTCTAAATGAATTTTGTTTTGGGCAAAGATTAGAACACATAACCTTTTGATTGTGACTCCCCATTCTTCTTTTAAAAGCAAGTTATAATT
>CM044006.1:39128819-39183819 GCA_024085815.1 Flaveria linearis
GCTTATGCTTCTAAGAGTATCTACGGTGTGTGGACGAATCATATGGACGACTCATATGATGTGTCACGCCTCATTATGGAAACTATGAATTTAGAGCTCCAAAAAGATTTAAAATTTCATCTGGCGTATGATATGATAAGTAGTTGAAGAAATTGTTCCAACAACAAGCTCGACATTAAAACTTTGAAACTATGAAAGTACTCACTAATGTCCTACGAAAGAATGATCTCAAGTAAGATCAAATGTGTTGAAAGTAAAGAGTTATGCTGATAAACTTTGGAACTTGGGATTCCTTCGACCACCAACTTACTATGGTTATTATCCTAAACTCTTTGCCTAAGTTATATGTTTTGTGAATCCTAAATTACAGTGTGAGTGTTTTAATAAAAATTATCTAAGATTTGACTGTATATTTTTTTAATAAAATTATCTAAGATTTGACTGTATATTTTTTCATGAAAAACGTTCCGATAAAAAGCTACCAAGTGCTAATATATACAAAGGAAATGGGTAAGAACAACATGATAAAGGGCAAGGGAAAGGAAATTATCACAAGCAAAGGAATTGCCCCAATGCAAGTTGTACAGGCTCTTCAGAATCCTCTAAAGGATCCCACTATTTCCAATATGGAAAAGAAGGGTACCATAAGAGAAGTTGTTCTAAATAGTTTGTTAAGTTGAAAAAGGGTGATGTTGGTTAAGGAAGCATTTTAGAAGAATATATGATAGAACTACATACTTTATCTAGTAGCATTTCAGATGTACATTGATACGTTACTCATATTTGAAGTGATTCGCAACAACTTCAACAAAAGTTAAGTGGTGAGAACAAACGATTTGGATCTCCATGTTGGCAATGGATCACCCGTTGTAGTCAAAGCAATAGGTCAATATTCCATATTACTTCCAAATGACTTGTATTTAACATTATAGAATGCTTATTATGTTCCTATTTTGACTATAAATGTGATTTTAATTGCTCACTTATATAAATAAGGTTTTCATGTCAGTTTTCTTGATAGTAATATTTTGACTTATATATGGATAGTATTCTTTATTTTGAAGCTAGCCCCATATAGGAACTTATGAAATCGATGCAACTACTTTATACAATATTGGTTCTATATATGCATTAAACATCAAAAGATAAATTTCAGACTCCTATAAAAAATATCTATGGCATTGTCGATTGGATTACATAAACAAAAAACGTATATCAAAACTCAAAACTTATGGAATATTAAAATCTACGGGAAAGGGCATTTTTGTATATGCGAGTTCTACTTTAGTGGCAAGATGATGAAATCACCTTTTAACAATCACAGAAGAGCTTTAGATGTATTAGATCTCAAACATGCTAATGTGTGTGGTCCTTTCTGTGAACTCTCGTATTTTGTTAGTTTGTTGTTAATATTCGTTATCTCTTGTAAGTGGTCGTTTAATCATTAATGCATATACGTGGACTCGTTGTAATTTCTTGTACCTTGATCTCTTTTGGTATTATTATAATCTAGATATTAGTAAATAATTAAGTAAATAATAATAAATAATAATAATAATAATAATAACAATAATAAAAATAATAACAAGTATAATAATGCTAATAATAATAATATTAATAAAGGTAATAATAAAAATAATACTAATAATAATAATAAGCATATCAAGTGTTAATCCTGTAAACAAATAAAAATAGTATAAGTCTTATCATTTTATAAAATTTTTAGGAAACTTGTAATTTTTTTTTTGGCATAAAATAATAAAAATTAAAACCACAGGGGCTAAACTGTAAATTCATTTTAAATTTTTAATTCTATTATTTGTCACAAAACGGGGCCTTGGCTCGGTGGTTTGAACATTGTTTGGTGTGGTAAGGGACCCGGGTTCGAACCCGAGTCCCTGCCATTATTTTTAAGAGAGTTTTATTAATTTTAAATTTCAGAAAATGTTTAAATATTATTATTATATAAAAATCATTTTTAATTAAAAATTAAATAGAATTATTTTCTTTTTAATTTTATTAGAAATTCAATTAAGAAATTCTCATTTCTTTTATTTAATAATTATAAAAATACTACAAAATACCATTTATTATTAATCTTAAATTGTAATGAGTCCCATTTAGTTTTTAATAAATTCAATTTAATAAATTCTTTATTGTTATAAAATATAGTTACAAATTCATTTATATATATTTTAAGACAATAAATACATATGCACATATTTAAAATGTACACTCATTGTAATTATAGAATTATTTCTAATCATTGAAATCTACAAAATTACTATTTTGTTAAATAGTAAATAATGACCATATGATAATAAAAGTTTAACTTTTTTAATAGTGTTAATCAATAAAGTTCCTATTGAATTATTTAAATATCAAAAAAATAATAAATTATATCTATTTAAAAATCATGAGTTAATGGTTTATAAATAACATCATCCAAAATCACAAACTTAAACTGTGAATTCTCGTTTACTGTTAACACTAAAATCATCATGATTAACTTAACTTGTTCATTTAGGTTGAACTTTAACGAATTCTCGACATTTTATACAAGACTTTCTTATTTGCTCATCATTATTATCCAAGTGAGTTTTCATACCCCATTTTATATTATTTCACACTTTTGGGGTGAAAATATGTTAACTTTATTATAAACACACTTGTAAACACGTTTTTACTCTTGTAACACTTGTGCAATTCATCTTATTTGTCATGGTTATCTGAACTCTTGTAATTATCATATGATGACTCTTGTAAAATACAATCATTAACTATTGCTAGCCTAGTGATTTCATAGATCTATGGGCTTGACAAGCCTATTTGGTGCTAAAGCCGAGGTTATTACCGGCTCTATGGTCGTATTCTTGAGCACTATAGGAACCAAGTACACTTAGCTAATCATATAATCTTATAATGGCCATATTTGTCAAGGTTTGATTGTTACATTTGTCCATCCATCTATATTTATATTATTTTATAACCTATGACGTGAAATGCATTTTTTTGAAATATATCTATGTATGTTGAATCTAGGGAAACTCACCAACATTATGTTGACTTTATTTTTAACATGTTTCAGGAATTGATACTACTTAAGTTGCTCTTGAACACTTGATCACATCTAGGAATGAATCTAGAGAATAATAAAATAACTTATTTATCACATGATGCTATTTGAACTTTTATATTTATTTGCTTAAAACTTATGTTATTTCCTTATTGTATGTCATGAATCTTGAAAATTAATAATATTGACACTTTGAATTAGTGTTGTGTGGCATGAACAATCTTAACCCTCATATTTTGACGTTTTCATCGTTAAGATTGGGGTGTGACACTTTCTATACAATGCTGAAAATTTGTGAAAGTTACTTTATTATACTTACTGATGATTATGTTGAATACATATATGTTTAGTTACCAAAAGATAAATATGTAACCAATTATGTATTCAAAGCCTTCTATAATGAGGTATAAAATCATCTTGGTAAAACAATCAAAGTGATTCCATTTGAAAGAGGCGATGAATATCTTAGTTATGAATTTGATGAACATTTAAAGAATTACAGGATTGCTTCACATCTATCTCCACCTGGAACACCATGGGGGTGTTAGACATAAATTGATCGATGATGAGTCATACTAACATGCCTCGCTTCTTCTAGGAGACATTTGCTCGAGTAGTCAAAATGGTTCCAAATTAAAAGGTGGATATCATGTCGTATGAGATATGGTATGAAAAGGATCTAAACTTATCCTACGAAGGCCTTTGAAATCTGATACTTCCAACAAAATAATTGACTTTCACTTACATATGATTTGTAATGATGTATCTCAGGCTAACCTAAGGACATACTATGTCACATCCCACCTAGGACCTACCTCTTGAGTTATTAATAATACATAAAAACGGAAATAAACAAACTAACTTGCTATTAAAATATCAATTTCGTTACAATCAAAACATAACTTATGCACCTCAAAATATTTTCTCTAGGCCTACTTTGCTAAGCTTAAACCAACTTACCTCTTTCTTAATGTTTCACCTGAGATACATCATTTGAACAAATCATACGAAAATTGAAAAATTAGAGTGAGCTAATATAATGTTTAAATTTTTTCCCCAAACTTTAACCTACTTATGTATGAGCTCATTTCCGTACACACAGATTTAAATATTTTTACATACCCTTATTTGTATGTTCTTTATTGTTAGGGCTATGTACCCTGATTCACAAATATGAAAGTGTATGTATCTCGACTATTAACTCACCTTAAATATGAAGTAGTCATGTATAGCATATATCTACCATATCCAACATATATATAATGTAACAAGTCTAGGTTATTATTACCAGTAACCAAGGTTTAACAATTTGAATGCACTTAAACCAAACAAAACCTTACCTCAAATCTCTTAGATATTGTAGACTAACCGTGGCTAAAAAACACCTCAAATAGACTTCTAATACAAGATTTAAGATTGAGGATATTACAACCCATAAGTCGTAATTTGGTGAGTTACTAGCACGTATCACATCCCCGGGTGCTTCCCTTAAACCGCTATGATCTAACAGACCGTAAGGACGGTGTGTTACCAAATCGATTAGCTTGGATCTTAGAATTCAAATTGATATGAATAATATTTGATGATTAGATGCTAAAATTAATAATAATTAACACAAAAGTATTTAATGTTTGTTGTTTATAATGATAAATTCACCATCCATGAAGGATGATGATATGATGATGTTGTTGATGAGGTATGATTCTCACATTTGGTGGTGAACCATCCACCCTTACAATTAAAGATAAATATACTATTTATACTAGTCTAGAATTTTTAATATTTACAATATAGACCCTATGCTAATATTTTGTTGATTCTTGCTTTTCAAATCTTAATCTTCAATATAAATTGGAAATCTTTAATTTCTTAAAGGTGCTTGATCCTACAATACTCCCCCTAAATTGTAGATTTCCTATGTGAAAATGAAGATTGAACTTTTTTTTTGTTGAATAGTTGTTCAAAGCCGAGAGTTTATTTTTTGTTATTGTGGAAGCGAGGTCTTCAAAACTTTAGAACAACCAATATTGTTTTATGTCCCAAGTCACATACATAAACCCAAGGAATTTGTACAAGTGTGTTGGGCGTTTTGTCAAGCTCATGCGCCTGAATAGTTATGTTGCTGAAAATGGTTGTGGGCGTTTCAAGTCAACCTCATATGCCTGAACAGTTGTTATGCGCCTGAATAGTTCTCATACACCTGAATAGTTCTCATGCGCCTGAGCAGTTCTCATGCACCTGAACAGTTCTCATGCGCCTGAATAGTTCTCATGTGAACTGCAGGTTCATGAAAATTGACCAAGTGTAGACGTTTCTATCTAATCCATGTGCCTGAACAGTGCTCAAGGTCCTGAACAGTGCTCATGCTCCTGAACAGTGCCCATAAGCTTGTCTTCAATTTTCAGCCCCTAAATTGCTTCATTTAGGCTCTAATTTGCTGTTGCTGATGATGGATTCATGTTTAATTGATGTAATAAATCATTGTTCACCAATTAAGCATGAATTTAGAGCCTGATCTACACCAAAATCCATGGATTAATGAAGAACATGAAGAACTTTCAAAAACCCACTTACTAAAGATTTGATTCGATCCATATGCTTTTGTTGTTGCTGATTTTTCTTGTTAAATTGATGTAGATACATCATGCTAATGGACCGAAATCATAGTTGATGCATATCCTTGTTCCAGATCTAAGAATTATTGAAGAACACCAAGAATACACACACTAGTGTGCGTAAATGAAGTTCTACTGCTCTTCAATCCAATCCTCATCAAATCTGATCCAATCTTCAGTGTTTTGTCCATGGATCTAATGATGAACACTCATGAACTTGTTCTTCAATCTATCTTCAAATCTCCACTAATTTTAGCAACCTAACCATGAAATCTGATTAAAATCAATATGAATCCATCATCTACAGCTCTGATACCAATTGTGTGTTCCCAAATCGAATGTGATCGATGAGCTTGGATCTTAGAATTCAAATTGATATGACCAATATTTGATGATTAGATGCTAAAATTTTAATAATGATGAACACAAAAATGTTTAATGCTTGTTGTTTATTGATTTGATAATAATTCACCATCCATGAAGGATGATGATATGATGATGTTGTTGATGGAGTATGATTCTCACATTTGGTGGTGAACCATCCACCCTTACAATTAAAGATAAATATGCTATTTATACTAGTCTATAATTTTTTATTTACAATATAGACCCTAGACTAATACATGTTGATTTTTGCTCTTCAAATCTTCATCTTCAACATGGGTTTGAAATCTTCAATTTCTTCAATGGTGCTTGACCCAACAAGGACCAATATCATAGTCCGTATGAAAATCCTCGTCATGCTTCACACGTGGCTACACCTGATCTTGTCCTTAGCCACCAAGTTACATGCTATAAGATCTTTGTAAGGTCCATAAACGAATGTTCTGAGAACTATTCCTGAAATACGCTGGGAAGTTTGTTTAATTATGGAATGAACAAGAACAAGAATGTTATTGGTTAAGTTAAAGGAACAAACATGAATAGACGTTACATTTATTCATTTATGTTTGTGAAGGTTTGGTTTAGTATTCATTTATGTTTGTTTGTATTCATTATTTTAAAGGTCTTTATATCTTATATTTTCACTACATATTTAATATTTAATAAAGAAATCCTAGTTATACTATATGCTTTCTTCACCATCCCCCATTTGAACATTTCGATTTTAGTTTTGGTTAAGGCCTGGAAAACTTCTTAATTTGTATTAGTTATTTTTATGATAATTTCACTTACGCTTAAAGCTTGGCAAACTTATAAAATGAATATGTTATTGTTTGTGATAGGATCAATTAGAGCAATCTGTAACAATTATATGAACAATTCTAAGCAAAATACAAGCAATTGTAATCGAATCAAGCAAAATCAACAAAATTCATATTTCATTGATAGCAAAGACGATTACAAAAGATAGAGAGCAGTTCTCATAAAAACATACAACAACTTGCAATCTATACTACGTCTATGCTATTTATACTAGAACCTAAGGAACTAAATTTACACAAAAAGTCCCTATACTAGTATAAAATACAAAATAGACACTAAGACTAAATGTTAATCTTCTAAGGGACCTAACAATACTCCCCCTAAGATTTACATAGTCTTCTGTCTTCAGTTCAGCTCCATCCTTTCTTTTCTTCTTTTATCTTCAATCTTGTCTTTGTCTTCATCTTATCTTCTCTGCATCCTTTGACTTCTTCTTTTATCTTCAATCTTCAAATAAATCTTCAGGTTCTTCTTTAACAGTGAACATTGTTTCTTCTTGTAAATCTCTGTTTCTTTCAATGCATTCTCTATTGCTGACTTGAATTTCTTTGCTAGAACAGCTTGTTCTGGTTTTGATTCATTGGTTTTTATATCTAACTGCTTCATTCTTTCCAACGTGTTCTTTGACAAACATGCTATATCAACATTAGCATATAGCTCAATTGGAATTCCGCAGTCTTTTGTATACAATTCAAGCACACCTTTCCTTGATATTCTCATAAACTCAATATCTGGAATATCTTTCTTCACGATGTTTGCATATGCAAGAGCCTTTCTCAACGAAATTCGCTCCATTGCAGCATTCATCATATTGATAATTGAGATAAAGCATTTCTTATCTTGTTCTGCAATTTCAGGAATCACCTTCTCAAACTTTTGTACAGCCAAGAATGAATATAACTCGGGTGAAGTAGTTTTAGTTCAAAAGTACCAAACAATGAAATCATGTCCTCATCCCAGTTTGTGAGATTTCAGACCAACTTCAACTCAAAAGTTGAGGTGTTATAGAACCATCTCAAAATTGGTTTTGTCTTTTGATTTCCTTCGGTGAAACTTTTTAACTTATCAGAAAATTCAATCATAAAATGTTCCTTCGTAAACCCCAACTTTTTGTTTTTTTTAGCAAAGTAAAGTACTCCTTATCTCCTTCTACAAACATTGATCCTCTTTTTTGATTCAGTAGGGTTTATCAAGTCAAGCTTACTTAACTCTTTCAAATCTTGCACTGGAAGTTTAATGATGCTCGAGTAGAAGTGATATACGTCACACACAGCATTTACTCGTTTTATCAAAAATGCATCAAAATCTCATCACTTCCATGCTATGATTTTAACTTGATTTGTAAAATCTGGAGCAATCATTGCATTTAAAAGCTCAGGACTGATTGTCCTCTCTGTAAAACATTTCTCACTAGATCACCAGTTGATCTAGACTTATCAAAAATTTGAATTTGATCAGAAGAAGCTTTGTATACTTGTTTCTCGTGTTTGAGGAAACATGCTCATCAATTCTTTCCTTCTTTCAAGCATACTAGATTTTTGAGCCATCTGTTTGATTTCTTGGGGTTTCAGATCCGAGTTCTTTTTGTAATGTCTAAATACTGAGGATTATCAGTATCTAGAATGATCATTTTTCGATTGTTTTTCAGTCAATTAAAACTTTTTACTAAATTCCTCAAAGATTCTCCTTGTAATCTCTTCAATCTTTTCCATGGATAATTCTAGCTTGCAACCAAGATCGTAAAGCAGTTATGCTCATCTCATCTGGATCTGGATGGTGCAATTCAGAACTAGAATTTCTTCAACGTTTATGCTCTCCTGTCTTCTATCCCATTCACCATGTTCCAAGCTTATTTCATTTGGATCAACAGTGCAGAAGACTCAGCAGCTAAACACTTCTCATATTCATCGTTGATTTGAGAAACAGTTAGTCCATCTAAGAACACTCTGTTGTACTTCATTTTCACCAAGAAGTTATATCTTTTCTTCAAAGTCTGTTGAATATCTCATCCTCCTTGATCATGTCCAAAGGAGGATTTTCAAATTCTTCAACCATATCTTCATCATCGAGAACCTTCATTATACCAATTATCATCAAATTCATCTTCCAAGTCTTCCAAAGCACCAATTTTATCTTGAGTACTTGGTTCTTGGCTTTCTTGAATTTCTTCTTTATTAACTCTTCAGTTCTCTGAACCTTTGAAGATGATTCAGGTACAACTTCTACATCTATTTCATCTATTTTTCTTTCCCTTTCTCCATTGCAGATACCTTCTCAACATCAATTGGAATATTTTCTGAAACAATCACTAATTCAGGAGAATTGGGTTTTTCAGATTCTTTTAACTTCAAGTTTTCTTTCAAACTTTCATTTTCTTCAGTCAATTTTTTGAATTTTCTTCAAGAAGATCATAGTCTTTTATCATCACCTCAAAATTTTTAATCACATCTTCTTTGTCTTTAGCATAAGCCACAATCTTTTCATCTTTGCTAAGACTTTCTTCTTTTCAATTTCTCATTTTCTTTCTTTATCATATCAATCTCAGCCTTTAGATCAGCAATCTCCTTTTCTTTTGCTTTATTTCATCTTTTAATCTATCAAGTTCATCAACATCTACAATCTCATCAGTTTGAACTGCCACATGAGTTGTAGAAACTGGTATATTTTGATCAATTTGAAATGAATCAATGAACTCATAATCAAAATTGATTATCTACATCCATCTCTTGATCTTCTCTGTTTGAGCCTCTGCCTCTTCATGCTCAATTTCATTGATCAACTGCATCATGTTCACTTTCCTGATCATGAACTTTTTCACCAACTTATTTCTTTATCTTCATTTTGAGCTTCATTTTCATGCTCAGACATTGGTGGTTCATGACTTATATCTTGGTGTGTCTCAGCTCACCACCATCATCATCATCATTATTATCATCATCATCTTGATCATTATCATCTTGATCATTATCATCTTGATCATTATCATCTTGATCATTATCATCTTGATCATTATCTTCCTCATCTTGCATATTCTCTATAGGAAACTCATCTATCAGATCAGCAGGATCAATTGGTTCACCTCTAACAAATGATAATGCTCTACAGTAATGTCAACTTCATCATTTGCTACATTTAACATGTAGTCAAACATAGGAACATTCTGAGCACCTGTTATCATTGTTAACTTCTTATATGTCATTTCAGAATATTTTCCATTCCATCCGATCTCCACCAACACCATAAACATGTATGTCTGGATATTCCTCATTGATGATCATTTGGAGGAATCTTGGATACATCAAGTATTTGTGCCTTGTTCCTTTCTCTAAATTAACACAAATCCATTAAGAATCCATCTTGACATATTAAATCTTCGATTTGTGATAAGGCAACAATAGGTGATGCAATGTCCAAAGAAAATGAATTCCATCCTGCACTCTTTTTGGACAAGCAATGCTGAAAGATATAACATAAAAGTTTCCAGTGGTTATAGACTCTTGCTCTAAAAAATTGTTGTTTAGGAAATTGGTCTGGATGACCCATAGCCATGAAATGTTTCTCTGCATTCATCAAAAGTCAATTCACAGAGATCTTCAGGATCATTTGGACCTAGTCTTAGAGCATTTCTGATAGAAGCTTCAGACACTTCAATCATTCTGTCTCTTGTAATAAACCCCTCTGAGAACTTTTCTGCCTTCATCACCTATTTCAACACTGGCAGTATTCAGAATTGTCTAATTAGTCTGTCATAGATCACAGTTTTGTAGCACATTGCATACACATATTTTGTTCTTAGAAAAATCTTATCATCTCTTCATAAGATAATGCATCTTGTGCTTCTTCATCAAGCAATGCAGAAATGTTATGCTTTGGTGCAAACTTTAACTGAGCCATCTGCAAATTTAAAATCACAAATATTAGACAATCTGTGTATTTGAAGCAAATGATTTAATGTGAGTATAGAAATATAATGATTTAAGATATTATAAACTGAAGTGTTAAAATTCATTTGAATTTTAAATTCAACTTGAAATTTAAATTTTAAGTGTAAACACTTAATTTTAATAAAAGATGATTTTCAAAATTTATTTTGATTTAAAAAATTAACACTTTTGTTTATTTTATCTCATATCATTTTATTAAAACTCTTAAGTTCCTGAATTGATGATTTTTTATCAATTTGAATTAATTTTTCATTTTATTTTTTAAAAAAAAATTCATGAATCTGTTCATCTTCTTCATCGGTTTCTTCATCTACTGTTACTGTTCATCGAAGAACATCAACAGGGTATTCAATCAAATGTCAGATTAAAACAAGTTTAACCTAATATCATGATCGAAATCACCAGACAAACAAGATTCAATCATTTTTGCACATTTGTTCGATTTGAAAGTTTAATCTGAAATTTTTGAAGTGTTTAGGGTTAAACGACCGTACAGGAGTCGAACGCCTATCACACAATTTTCATTGAAACACAAATCAGATGAACTAATAATCATAAACTTACGTTTACAATCACAAAACTCTATCAATAATCTGTGATTTGTGCTTGAAATGAACGAAGAATGAGGGTTTTGATCGAAAGTTCGAGAGTTTGAGTGGTCAGAGGGTTTTACAAGGGTTTTGAAATTAGAATGAAATGAATAACACAAGTATGCTTTTTATACTAAGTAAAAAATGTTAGCCTATAAGCACTGTACAGTCGTTTAAGAACTGTTCAGTCTTATTAGGTTACAAATTTTACTAAGTGTGAGACATATGAGCACTATTCAGTATTATACGCAGTCGTATAGCACTGTTTGGTCGTATAAGGTCAGTCGTATGACAACTATTCAGATATAAGGACTGTTCAGTCGTATAAGCACTGTTCAGTATTAAATGATGCTGAAATGTCCACAAACCAACTTCTCATACCACAACAATTGTTTGAACATACGACAACTGTTCAGCCACATAACAACTGTTCATGCAATTTTGCACTTGTATTTTTCAAATCTTCCACCTGCACACTGTTTAAACACATTAGTAATATTTCATACTAATATTTAAACAATATAACATATTTTTATTTTTCCCTCAAATTTACACTTTTGACCCTCAAAATGAACTTTTTACATTTTTGACCCTCAAAAATGAACTTTTTACATTTTTGACCCTCAAAATTTTTTTACATTTTGACCCTTCATCTTAATTTTAACATTTCGACCCTCAAAATTTCAAATTTACATATTTAACCTCAAAGTTTAACTTTTATATTTTGACCCTTTATCTTAGTTTCAAAATGAACAACCAAATATTTCAAAGTATTTGTCTTGATTTCAACTTTCACAGAAGCTTTTCCACTTGCTAAAAATTATGAGCTCATTTTATCATAGATAAACACATACATGCTTTGAAATTAAATAAAGCATCATCCTTTTAATTCAACATGATCATTTTGATTTTCTGAGATATTCTTATTAGTTTATTACTCCCCCTAAACTTTTAAGTTTCTCAAAACTTAGAAGTTTACCAATAGATCATAAGATATCACACTTAACATTGTTATATTGCCTGCACACAAGAAAACAAGCATAAAATCAAAATGAAAGCAGAATGAAACATCTAATATTTACAATAGAATCATAGATTGCAGTGAGATCATATTAGATAAGATCAGAACATTAAATAAAAAATTATATGGATAGTCATAGACAATGATTAAATCCTGATCAAGTGTGTTCCAGGTCAGTGATATCACAGCAAAGGAGACACAAGATCTAAGGACAGCAAATGAGTGTTTTTGACACAAACTATCATCTCACTTACTTTTTCAATTCTTGGATGAGTATGGTAGAAGTATATGACAAGATGTGACTCATACCAAGACTTAGAGGATCAACCATCATCAGACATGCAAGAAAGCACATATTCTCAACTTATTACCTAACAAATATGCATAATCAGAGTTCATGTTACTGAATTGAACAGAGAATGATCATGGATAACCATTTGATCAACTCTAACCATCCTTTTGAATGGGTTGTGCACATTGGCATCTTTTGCATCAAAGGAATATCCAGGTCTGTAATGACTTACAACAGAGGATATCTCAGCACTTCAGGTCTATGATGACTCATAACAGAGAAGTAAATGATGCTTGTAACAGATCTCATGATTAGTCACATTACCATTAGGTGTGAGCAGGAGTAGCTTAACAAGCAGTCAATCTGATAAGCTAATACACTCAAAAGTACTTAGATGAATACACAAACAAGCATAAGGATGTGGGTAATCACAAGAATTTACTTGTTCAGTATACTAGCATGATAGTGTCTACACATCAAATCCTGATCATGTCAGACTTTATTAGCGAGTGAAGTATGCAACTGATCTTACTAATGTACTATCATTTCTCACATAAGGCAAACACAGATTCATTCCTAAAATAATGAATGAAAAATGAAAAGCACTCTATTTTTGGATTTTTGATTTATAATTTTCTATTTGAGTTTTGAGTTTTCTAATTTTGTATTTGTTTTTCTATAAAAGAAAGCACACACACACAAACAATCAGGCAAATAACTATGAAAAGTTACCCTTATGAAAATATCAGATTTAGGAAAGTATTTGATCATGAAAGATTCAAATTTGTAACCAGGTTTACACATGTTAATAAGGCCAATTGACTCCACTAAATACTCAAACCTTCCTGGTAGAAAAGCTTTAGTTTTTTTTAGAATTATCTCTTAAAAAATGATATCGAATTTCGATATGTTTTGTTTTTGAGTGTTGAACTGGATTAGTTGTAATGAACATAGCAGCAGTGTTATCAATGTAAATGGGTGTTTTAAGAAAATTGAACCCATAATCTAGCAGTTGGTTTTGCAACCAAAGGATTTGAGAACATCCTGCTGATGCAGCTATGTACTCAGCTTCTGCTTTGAGACAGAAACATTTGTTTGTTTCTTACATTGCCATGAAACTAATCTAGGTCCAAGAAACTGACAACCACCCGTTGATTTTCTGTCTTGACAACATCCATCATAATCACTATCTGTGTATCGATGTACTCAAAATTACCTTCGTAAGGATACCAAAGCCCTAAAGCTGGTTTACCTTTGAGATACCTGAATATTCTTTTGACAGCAATTAAGTGAGATTCTTTCGGGTCTGATTGATACCTAGCACAAACACATACAACATACATGATGTCTGTCTTGATGCAGTAAGATAACATCAAGAACCAATCATAGATCTGTATAATGTTTGGTCTACTGATTTTCCTTTAGGATCAGGCTCAATCTTGGTGTTTACGTCAGCTGGAGTTTTTATGGACTGACAATCATGCAGTTTGAATTTCTTCAAAAGTTTATCAATAAATTTCTCCTGATTGATAAAAATACCATCTGCAGATTGTTGAACTTGCAGTTTGAATTTCTTCAAAGTTTATCAATAAATTCTCCTGCTTGATAAAATACCATCTGCAGATTTGAACTTGCATCCAAGAAAGAAATTGATTTCTCCATAGAACTCATTTGGAAACGAGATTTCATGATTTCTTCAAATTCATTGCACAGAGTTGGACTGGTAGAACCAAATATGATATCATCTACATACACTTGCACACATAAGAGATCATCATTATCCTTCTTTATGAATAAGAGTAGGATCGATTTTTCCTCTTGTGTATCCATGTTGAATCAAGTGTTGAGATAATGTCTCATACCAAATTCTAGGTAGCTTGATGTAGGCCATATAGAGCTTTGCTAAGCTTATACACTCGATGTGGAAATTCTGCATCCTCAAACCCGAGGTTGCTTCACATACACATCATCAGTGATTGGACCATACAGAATGCACCTTTGACATCCCATTGATACACCTTGAATTTCATGAATGATGCAAAGCCAGGAAAACACGAATAGATTCGAGTCTTGCAATTGGAGCAAATACTTCATCATAGTCAATTCCTTCTTCCTGTGTGTATCCTTGTGCAACAGTCTTGCTTTATTTCTTATTACAATGCCACGATCATCAGTTTTATTCTAAACAACCATTTTGTGCTATGGCATTTTCTCCTTCAGGTAATTCCACTAACTTCCACACTTCCTTTTTTCAAATTGAAGAAGTTCTTCTTGCATAGCTTCAATCCAACCATTGTCCTGTAATACCTCGGTGACATTTTTAGGAACAATCTGAGAAAGGAAACAAGAGTATAAACAACATTTGCATGTTCAGATTTACTCCTAGTAGTTCTTTCATTCAGAGGACCGATAATCTGTGATGTTGGATTGTTCCTGTGGATACGAGATATCGGAATCTTATTTCCTTGAACATAACATCAAGATTGGTTTGGTTCAAGTTTAAGAGCTGTTGCAATAAGGTAGAAGAATGTGGATTGAAATTTGGAACTTGAGTTGGAGAATTGATAAAGTAATCAAAGTTACTATGATCAATTGCATCTCCAGAGATGGAAGATGTGCCAGACTCAGGATGTCCAATTTTCTGTACCATCATTAGGAATAGGTTGTGATTCTTCTTGATCTGCTGAAACTGAATGATCTGAAGCTGAAGCATCATGAACATTGTCATTAAATTGGATTGTTGAATCCTTGACAAATGAAAAAAATGGATAATCTGGGCGAGCATCATCTGAATCATCAGAATCTGAATCATCACTGAAAGATCCAAGATCTCCTCTTGAGTTCTTCTACCTGAAAAATCATCATATTGATTAAACAAGTAGATTGAAATGAGTTTGACAAAGAATCTATATCAAATAACCATGCAGGACCATTTGAAACTGATGGAAAAGAATTTTCCCAGAAATTTAACGTGAATGTTTCATTAATAGAATATGTCCTAGAGTTATAAACTCGATAGGCTTTGGAAACTGATGAATATCCAACGAAAAATCCATGATCAGCTTTTTCTTCAAATTTTCCTAAATGATCACTGAGTTTAAATCATAACTGGACAGCCAAATGATTTTAAAAAGTTTATGTTTGGTTTCCTGTCAAACATTAACTCATATGGAGTTTTTCTTTTTATCTTTAACAAGTAAGATTCTATTCTGAACAAAACATGCTGTTGATATCGCTTCGTCCAGAAAGTGATTGGAATTTTAGCATCAGCTAACATAGACCGGGCAGCTTCAATCAGAGTTCGGTTTTTCCTTCAGCAACTCCATTTTGTTGTGGAGTTCTGGGAGCACTGAACTGATGAACTATCCATTTTTCTGCACAAAACAAATCAATGTTAGCATTTTTAAATTCAGTTCCATTATCACTTCTTATATCTTTACTTTTTGTTCAAGTTGATTTCAACTTTATTAATGAATCAAGGCCGTGGACAAGAAAGCGTTAAAACTGCCCCTTGTGATGAAGGTGAGGAGCTACATCGACCCTGTTAGAAGATCTGCAGTTTCAGATTTAGCTTGAAGAAAGAAAACCCATGAAAATCTTGTATAATCATCTATGATGACTAAACAATATGATTTTCGACCAATACTCCTAATATTAGTTGGTCCAAAAAGGTCCTTATGTAACATCTGGAGTGGTTTGGTGTTTGAGTTTATCATTTTGGACTTATAAGACGCTCTATGTTGTTTTCCTTTCAGACATGCTGAGCAATGATCAGTTGTTGAAAACTTCTTGGAAGGAAGTCCAATAACATGATTTTCTCCTGCTACTAGCTTTTCATGTTTTTGAAGTTGGAATGACCAAGACGTCTATGCCAAAGCTGGCTTTCATCATTTGAAGCTTTAGCAATCAGGCAAGTAGTTTCAGTTGCAGGATCCACTTGAGACATATCCAGTTTGTATACATCTCTGTCTCGAGCAGCTTTAACTATCACCCGTCATTGCTAATCTAAAAACCTGGTTTCAAACATAACAGTGAGATTCATCAAAAAGAACAGAATAAGATTTGTCACAAATTTGGGATACACTTAGAAGATTAAAGTTCAACTGTGACAAAGTTGACTTTATCAAAACTGATAATCCCATTCGACACTGTTCCCTCTCCTGTTATCTTTCCACCTGCATCACCTCCAACGCAACATGAGTACCATCCTTTAACTTAAAGTCTTGCAACAAGGCTTGATTGCCTGTCATATGCCGGCTACACCCCTGTCAACATACCATGAGTTGATTGGTCTCCGCGGGCGTACCTGCAGTCACAAACATTTAAGGTGAGTTAGTAACCCAAGCCGAGATGGTCTTGGGCTTGCCAAACTTGTCAACATTGTAAATTGTTTAAAATGAAGTTTGTTGACATCTGGTTTCTTTTGAATTTTAACATGTTCAAATCCTTTTTGAGAAACCAACTGATTACTCTTTGTGATTTTGATTTCAAAGCATTATCAAGAAATCTTGAAACTCTTGTATGAATCGTTTGAGAATGTTCCTTGGTTTATTCTCACAGATCGAGGAATAAACTTTTCTTGATTGTATTGCTGTGATTTGACAAAATGATTATTATCATAATCAGATTGTTTTCTTCTGAAAGATCTCAAACCCAAGGTAGATTATTGTTGTGAAAATTTAAATCCAATATTTTGATTTCTTATAAATTGTGGATTTACAAAACCTTGATTATTGAATTCCTTCCTGAAGAGTTCTTCCTGAAGTAACAATCATTGGTATTGGTGATTTCTTTCATCACACAAAGCACAGTATTTGTTAAAATAACACTCAGCTGTTTGTGTGATTTGTCATATCACATATGTAGCATACTTGTTAAAGTAACATTCTGAAATGTCATGATTGTACATGTCATAGATATCACAATACTTTTCAGAATGTTAAACAACATTTTATTAACCCTTGATGTTGAAGCAACCTTTGATTCTTGTTTAAATTTTGGGTTAGGCAATTTAATTTGTTGTTTAATTGGTGTGAATTGGTCTTTTGATCTTTAGGATTTTTCTTTTGAATTTGAACAAAATCTTTGACTCCTTTGATTCAAATCTTTTATACACAGCGGAAGTCTTATGATCTGAACTTGTTCTCAGATCAGAGTTAGATTTGATCTTAGGTGTAGGTGTTATTTTTGTATTTGTGTTCAAGTCAAAAGTTCCTGTAGATACAAACTTCACAGGTTTAATTTGAGTATTGTTCTTGACTAATTAATTGAGTCAGTTTTCTTTGCTTTTGCAGCTTTTCTTCGTCTTTGATTTCTCAATCTTGATGAAGTTTTTTTTTCTTGCTTTGAAGTTTATTGAATCTTGAGAAGATTCCTTTTGACGCTCTTATACTTCAGTTAGTTTATTTGAACTTGAATCATCAGAACTATTATTCCTGTTTTAGCTTCTTCACATTTTCCTTTAAGTTTGTTATTGAATTCAGTAGATTTTTCACTCATTTGTTCACTTTGTTCAATAACAGTTTCACCTTTTGGTACAAACAGCTTCTTTTTCTTTTGTTGAGGTTCATATGATTTGACTTTGATTGGATGACCATTTTTGATCTTGTCTAAGTCATTTTCTTCATAAACTTCAACATTTTTCTTTTTAAGTTCTTTTGATCTTGAAATTCTTTCAGTTTAGCTTTGTTTTCCGGTGAATGATCATGTGTATTGAAATTCTCTGGTAATGTTTTTTGAGATTGATTCAGGCATAGGTTCATGTGTGAATCCTAGTCCTGTTTTATCTTTGTCATTTTTTTCCATTCACCAGTTGCTCAACAATTTTCTTTGAGCTTTTAACTTTGCTAAATCTATTTGAGTTGCTGCATGTGCCAATTTTTCTTGTTCAAGTGTTTTGTTCATCTCTTCAAGTTGTTTCTTTGCAAGTTCAGTTCTTTAATAGTTTTGTTCCATGAAGCTTGAAAGACATTATCTTTTCATTAGCAATTTTTATGATCTGATTTTAGTTTATTATGCCTTGATTCTTCTTGTTTGAGCTTGTCACATATTTGAATGAATATGTTCTGTAGTGTTCAACTAGTTCAAAACATGCTTTTGTGCACATTTTCTCTCTCACGTCTACTGGTATTTCAGGATATGAGTTTGAAGATTCAGTATCACAGAGTTAACAACCTTTGGTTGTTCTGATTGAGCCTAAGAGCACTTCTTTAGTAGTATTTTTGGGTCTTGATTTGTCGCTCCAATCATACTCTTCTTCTTGATCTGATTCATCATATTTAGGATCTTTACTTCAGACCAGTCTTCATCATCAACTTCAGCAACTAATGCCAGATTAGCAGTGAGATCAGTCGTAAATTGCTCTGCATATGCACTCTAGTCATAACCATCTTTGATGTTTACAACCAGTGCCTTCTTAGTTTCCTCACTGTTCTTCTCTTCTTTGGGTTCTGGCATTGGTAGACTTTGATATGGCTTCTGAAAAGTCTTGTTTGCATGTTGCTGATATTTTTGACCATTTGAGCTGCCTTGAGTATTTCCTCCTTGGTTTCTTGGAGCTTTACATTCTCTTGAAAAATGACCATAGCTGTTACAGTTAAAGCATCTTGATTTTGATTTATCAAACCCAACATTTTTTTGCACTGGGTTTTGTAATTTCTGTTAGTGTAAGAATGCTTTTGAGTTCTGTAAGCTATCATGACCATCTGCCAGTTAAGATCCATTTCTTCTACATCATCTGGATCCATTTCAAACAAATCTTGTAAAACTAGCTCCATTTGAGTTAGATGACTGCCTTGATAGCTTGAAAGCTTGCCATGAAAGCAGTGAAAGCATTTTTTGACTCTTCATCTTGTAAAAGAATGTTGATCCATCTTTCACTTTACTTGGATTGGGAGAGTTTTGAGGAAGATGGCATCTCAGTTGAAGGTTTAGGCATTTGAGCTTTAGGTGAAGACTGTGGTTGTGGTTGAGTGGAGTAAGCAGGTGTACTGGTGAAGAATCCTGCTCCACAAACAGATCACCTTCATCTTCAGGAGTTGATTGGTCTTTATCCAGAAATGCATTCTCTACAGTATTTGCTGGTGAAGCAACATACTCATACTGAGTTGTTGATGCATGTCTATCATTATTTCTTGAGCTCTCATCAATCTCTACAGATTCATTTTAGCAATGAGAAGGTCAAGATCCATTGGAAACTTCTCAGTATGTTTCAGTAAAGTGACAGTTTGTTTCCAAGAAGATGGTAGTGCATTCAGAAGTCCTGTTGTTTAGATCCTCAAGATCATTCTTGATTCCCAAAGTAGACATTTCTGTATTTAATTGCACAAACCTATTCATCATTTGATTTATTGTTTCTCCTGAGATGTGCTCAAATAATTCCAATTTGCCTTTTTAGTTTTTGCTTTTTCAGATCTTGGATTTCTTTCCCTCCTTCACATATGATCTTCAAAGCTTTATACATTGTATATCCAGTTTGGTAGTTTTCAAGTCTGGATAATACTTCCAAAGGTAACCCTTTGCACATGAGAGAATAGCTTTAACATCATTTTTCACCCTCTTTAAGTCTTCTCCATGTAGGTTATCTTCTGGATATGGCTCTTTGTATCTTTTGTATACACAAATCCTCTGTTGTACTGTCTGTACCATCAGTAGTCCAGGAATGTATGGTCCCTTTTCAATTGATTTCCACAGATCTGTGTCTATGGAATTCAAATGATGTTTCAGTCTAAGAGACCAGTTTTAAAATCAGCTCTATTTTAAGTTTTAGAACTCTGTTCTCAGAATCTTCTAATTCACCATTTTTATATTTTTGTTGTTTTCTAAGTTTTGAATTAAGAAAAGACTTAAAAAATATTTTTTGGATTTTTGAAATTTTATGAAAAATTTCCAAGTGTCAAGGCTGATATGTCCGAACAGTGGTGATACGTCCCAACAGTGTAAAACGTCTCAACAGTGTAAAACGACCAGCTGATAAGTCTAAGGGAATGCCTTAGAAAATTTCCAACACTAGAAACTATCGCACAGTGGTTATATGTCCACACAGTAGTTATACATCCACAGTGAAACTCTCACAGTAGTAATACGACTAGTCACACTGATGATGTCCCACCAGTAAAACTACCACAGTGGTAATACGACTACACAGTGGTAATATGTCCAACCAGTTCAAACTACCACAGTGGTAATACGACTACACAGTGGTAGTATGTCCAACCAGTTAAACTACCACAGTGGTAATACGACTACACAGTGGTAATACGACTAGGGTAAAACGACTGAACAGTTGAGAAAAGTCTTAACAGTTCTCAAACGACCAAACACTTAGGCAAATTTAAGTGTTTTTCAGCCCTAATACGACACATTCATCAGATTCTTATGAATTTAACGAACTTAGAAATCTCAAAATCCTTCAATTGTTGATGAATTGAGCTGAAATTTCACAGTTAGTCATGATTATACCGATAATCAATCCTATAACCTCAATTTCAGTAATTATCAACAAATTTCGATGAATTTTGGAGATTCAAAGTCGAACACTCAAGAACACTTATTCGAACTGTTTTTCACTAATTCACTCGATTTTTATGAGATAAACTGCAATTTGTGATTCAAAACATGTTTCTGATGATGAAACACAGCTTCGATTCACAATATTTACTTGAATTGTCAATTGATTACAGATTTCAGTGGATTTTTGAAGTTTCTATCTTCGAACAGAACCTTCAAAAACACTCAACCGAGAGCTCTGATACCAATTGATAGGATCAATTAGAGCAATCTGTAAGAATTATATGAACAATTCTAAGCAAAATACAAGCAATTGTAATCGAATCAAGCAAAATCAACAAAATTCATATTTCATTGATAGCAAAGACGATTACAAAAGATAGAGAGCAGTTCTCATAAAAACATACAACAACTTGCAATCTATACTACGTCTATGCTACTTATACTAGAACCTAAGGAACTAAATTTACACAAAAAGTCCCTATACTAGTATAAAATACAAAATAGACACTAAGACTAAATGTTAATCTTCTAAGGGACCTAACAGTTTGTATTCATTTATGTTGATAAATGTTCGTTTATATTCATGAACATTTGTTTGTATTCCTTTGTGTTTGTGCACAACTTTAATTCTGTAAGGAACAAACACAAATAATAAATCTCATTCGGTATGTATTCGTGAAACCATTAATAAACGGACATGAATAAGGCCTTGTTCATGGTTATTCGGTTTGTTTACAATACTATATTAGTCTTACGTTTTGCAAGAATATTTTCCCATTTTCTTCTATTTTTCTTGCAATTAAAAATATAGATCGTGACATACTATTTTTGTAACCCTAGTGAGAATAAATTTTTATAAGCTGGAGATCAATTTTTCTAAAAGAGGAATTTCTAACTAGAGGGTCAACCAAAAAAAATCTAGATCTATAAATTCTCAAGAAACATAGAATGCTACATCTCATGCTGAAACTACCACTTTACAAATAGTTATTAAGCATAAACAAGAGAATGTTTACTTATCAATGACACTCACAGCTTCAACTTTAATTATGGATGTCAACCCTAATAGCTTAATTTTCATAGATTCACAATCGTTTTGCATTTGTTTTCCGCTCAATTTATCTTTTATGTTTTTTAATTTTGTTCATAGTTATTATTGAGAGAAATTGAGTGCAAAACAAGCATGAATATTAGTTATATAAGTGAAAGTTGGATTTGTCACTAACTAATATAATAGTATGGGTTATTATATGTAACGCTTGGTCATTTATCTATTTTAAAGCCGACGAAAGAAGAAAAAGAAATAAAGTCCGAAGTCGGGGGACCAAACTTACCAAAACGGGGGAAAAGTTGTAAATATGGGGGATTAAAGGGGGAGGGCAGCCACTTCCTCCCCACTCTTGAGAAAACACAGCCAAAAGAGAGAGAGAGGAAGAAGAGAGGAAGAGAGAGGAAGAAGAGAAGAAGAAGAGAAAAAGGGGTGATTCGGGTCGATTCGGGCTCAAAACTCGTCGTGTAGCTAGTCCAAACGAAGCTCTTCATCTTCTTCTAGTTTTTTGTGAGTTCTAGGACCCATATTTTACTTGTTTTCAACCGATTTTGGGGCTGGAACACATAGAAACCCATTTTTGAAAATGTGTGTGTTTGACCCATTTGGGTGTGATTGTGTATAGTGTGTTTAGAGTGTGATTTCGGGCTTGTGTATGCTTGAATGGTGTCATAGTATGCTTCCCTAAGGTTTAGGAGGGTTGATTTGGGCTTAGAATGAGTTTGGAAGGGTTTAGAGGTCGAAAGTCACGGCTGCAGTTCGGGATGAACTGCGTTCTGCATCAGTTAGGGCTAGGCGACCTACTGGAGGCCAATCGGCCGACTGAGGGGCGATTGGGGTTCAATCGCATGACTGAGGTTCAGTCGCATGACTGGGGGTCCAGACGCATGAGAGGTCATACGACTGAGAGCCCAGTCGCATAGGTGCTCAGTAGCATAGGTGCTCATTCGCACGACTGAGAGCCCAGTCACATAGGTGCCCATTCGCACAGTGTTCAATCACATGATTGAGGATCCATTCGCACGATTGGAGGTTTAGTTTGCATTGGAGTTCATTCGCATTGGTCTAGTCGCATGATGTTCAGTCGCATGGAGGCCATGCGACTGAAGGGTGCCCAATCGCCCAAATAGGGCTTTTGTGTACGAGGAGAGGCATAGTATAATTACTGGCTTTCGGGGAAAAGAGCAGGGGTAAGTAATGATGTGATAGTTCCCGTAAGTACATGTAAGATGGCCGTCGAGGCTTTAGAAGTTATGTTGGGCACGATCACGATAGTGTTGCATGTTATGCATGATGTATGTTATGTAAAGTATGATGTTACCATTTATGATGGTGATGACTGATGACTGGTAAATGTCGATGTTCCTTGTTTCGATATGTGTTTATCTTTCCTTGGCTTTACGGGTTATGACTAATAAATGTAATGAAAGTATTATGTAACGTAAAGTGAAAGATAATGAAAGAGGAACATGATGAATGAATGCATGCATTAATAATGAACGAGAGTAGTAAAGGCTTGCAAGCAAATAAAGGAGGTGAGCAACCTTGTTGTTGCAACAACTCGATATGGGATCCTTGTCTTGCGACCTCAGTTATCGTGGCTGTGTGCCACGAAGAGGGTAAAATCCTGACACTGTGATCAACCATTGTATAGAACCATCGCTGCATATCCTAGGTGCTGTGGCCAGGAGGGTGCGGTGCGCCGGTATAGAAGGTGTTTGATATAGACCTAGGTCCAGCACCATGATACAGAAGGATATTGCATGTGGCTATGGTACCCTTAAACTTTACCTTAGGTATTGTGGCCAGGAGGTGCGATGCACCATTATAGAAGGTCTACGATAGGCCTAGGTCCAGTACCATGATACAGAAATGTAAGGTTTATGGGTGATGTAAAGAAAAGAGATAAAGATGAAAGAGTAAGAAAGCTAAAGACATACATAGAATTAATGAAAGTTAAAGAATGAAAGAAAGAAAGTAATGAACGGAAGAAATGAAATGTCAAAGTATGAAACGTGATCCTTGCCACTCGACCTCCGTAATCATGGCTGCGTGTTGTGAAGAGGGTAAAGTGTGACAAGACCCATATAGAAGCAAAGATAACAAATGATGAAGATAATAATGATATTATCTATGTGTACGTATGATGTGTGAAAGCATAAAGTAAACAAATGGTTTTAATGAAAGTAAAGTATGTTTTATTATAAAACTAGAACTCACTCAGCAACGCTGACTTTTTATGTGTTTCCAGTTGGCAGGTGAGGTTGCTGAGGATGGCACGAGGTGGCTACTCAGCTCTTTTGGGATGTCATCCATTTGTAGAATGCTTTTGTGATGTAATACAACAATATATTTTGTAAACTAATTGACGATGTATTATTTGACAAAAGTATTTATAATGAAATGAGATGTCTTTTGAAAGTTTCCGCTGCATGAATGTTTGTAATGATTATAAAAAGATATGTTTTAAGTACGATGATAACCGGCTGTGAGGTGTCGGGAACGGGGCCTTACAAGTTGGTATCAGAGCCAAAGTTTAAGTGAAACGAGTAAATCTTCAAATAAACCTTAACTTAAACTGAGAATGGGACGGAAAGGGAAGGAATGCCAATCTGAGTAGCTGTGTAAAGTTAACCGGTATTATATGCGCATGTTACGCGATTTATGTGTTGCTGGTAGATTTAGATATTGATGTAGTCAGGACAGGTAATGCTCGGGGTACGAAGAGTAAATTAAGTGGCTAATCATAACTAGCCACTGTAATTAGGGACTTACTATACTTGACATAAACTGAGCTATTCCCTTGAATGACCGTGTTAGTGTTTGAATCTTTTAGTGTGTGACAGAGGATGGCCGGTGGTAGATCATCCAAAGCCTCACGTGGTGGGCTTGCTGCTGCATCGCAACCCAAAAGAGGCAGGCTTAGAGTTGAGAAGGTGGTTCCTGAAGAACCCAAGACCCCTCATCCGGAGGGTTTAGATGAGAGCGCCAATCTGAGAGCCTCAGTAAGGAGGCTGTAGTGGAGGAGGTGCACCAGGTCATGCAGACGATCTTACCGTCTGTGGTGACCGAAGTGATAAAGGCTGTACGGGAAGGAGAACGGAAGGAGAGGAACCGGTCCTCGGGGGGACGGGAACAAACGGAGCCTGAAACAGTTCCTTCTGATAAAGAAGAGGAGGAGGAAGAAGAGCCTGCGCTGGGGGAGGCATGAGGCTGTAACTACGGGGCTTTTCAACGATGCAAGCCCCAACTTTTGATGGTAATGGCACTGCTGCTGCTGCTCACCGGTGGATGAGGGAAACGGAAGCCGTTCTGAATATCAGAGAGTGCCGGGAGGATCAGAAAGTGAAGTTTGCTGCCCATTCTTTCATGGACTCGGTTCTGTGCTGGTGGGACAATATAGTCCAAGCCGAGGGTAGCAGGGCTATTGGGAGGATGAGATGGTCGGGGTTGAAGAAGTTGGTTATTGAGGAGTTTTGTCCTCACCGGGAAATGGATAAGGTTAAGAGGGAGTTCCTGCAGCTGGAGGCGGGAACAATGACACACCAGCAATACACCACAAAGTTCAACGAGATGGCACGTCTTGTAAGGCCCTGATCCCAAGGGAACCTCACAGTTGATCATTCACAGTAATACATAGATTTAAAGCAATCATTTACTCGTATATATATATATATATATATATATATATATATATATATATATATATATATATATATATATTGCAGCGGAAAATATACTGTAATTCAACCCATTACAACGTAGTTAAATTAAATTATAAACATTGTCTTTAAACATCAAAACTATTTAAAGGTCCTTTTAAGCTTTTCTTCATCGGGATGCCAGTCTTTGAGTGCCAAGAAGCTTCCATTTCATGCTCACATCCCATAAGCGCTAATTTTCACCTGTCAACTGATATGCATACAAAAGTCAGCTTCGCTGAGTGAATTCTAGGTTTATTTTGTGAATAAACTTTTGTAAAGGTATTAGCTTTAGCAGTTGAAAATAGTTATCATCTATCAAACATCAATACACAAGGGCTATCACTTTATCGATACTTTATCATTACTTGTTATTTATTACTCTTCTTTATCCGTTAATTCTCTGTCACTATCGGTGCCTAGGCTCGCCTAGGACTTTACCGACACGCCAATTAAGGACTTACTGTCGTACCCAATCAGGCCATTATTGTCATGCCAATTCAGGGCTTACAGACCTGCCTGTTCGAGCATTACTTTATCCACTTTATCCGGGTGAGGGCACAACGAATGCAACCCTCCTTTATCCAAATGCTTGCAAGGCTTTACTTTATCCAGGTACATGTTATGGGCCTCATAACCTTTCTTTACGTTTCACTTTCTTGTTTAAGTTATACATCATATAACACAACGCATTTCAAGGCAATTCATCTCTATAAGGGTATATCTCAATAAGGAAAACACGTTATCAATTCATTAGAAAACCCCATTTCCCATATAAGATAGTATGTAAAACTTTACTTTAAAAGAACTGATCATAAAAGTGTGTATCTTAGTATGCGCTCAAAACATTTAGAACATATATAAATAGGGGATCTAGAACTCACCTGAACTAGTCCAAGTAGCTTAAATTCTAGTCACTTAAGCTATAGCCTGAATACTCTAGCTGCACGAAAGTTAATACGCAAAAACGTCATTTTCTTCATAATTTCGCTGCCAGTTTCGCTGGTAGTTTTGCTGCCAGTTTCGCTGGCAGTTTTGCTACCAGTTTCACTGGGCAGCACTTCTGCTAGTTTCGCTAGATAGATTCGCTGCCTTGAGCGCCCAACTTTCGTTGGAATTTCCTAGTTTCGCAATGTCTATAGGTCAGCCTAAGTACTTAGCGAACCTGTCGGCGAAACTGTAGTTTCGCTGTAGCGAAACTGTAGTTTCGCGGGAATCCCTTTAATTTCGCTGAATAAATTAACAATTTCACTGGATAAATGCTTAGTTTCGCTGGATCGGGACCCAGTTTCGCTGGATGAATATTAAACTAAGAACCAGCCCGTTTTTAACAAAAAATCTTAACTTTTTACGTCCAAATCCTTGGTTTACCTTCCATGAAACCAGATCTAACCTTTTTACACTTTTTCATACGTAAAAATTTGACCTTTATGTGTTTCTTTGAACTTTTCAAAACCCCAAAACCCTAGAATCTGGGTTTGATCTACAGAAGGCCTTAGAGGTCGATTCTTACCTTGTTTTGTTGCTCTTTCTTTAAGTTTTGATGCTCCAATCAACCAGATCTTCACTCTTCCACCTTTGAATCTCCAAAACTTAAGTTTTCTTCCACTTTCTCTCTCTACTTTCTCTCTCTACGAATTTGGTGGCTAGGGTTGGAATGATGGAATGGATCTGATCATGCATGGTTTAAGGGCTGATTAAGGCCCTTAAACCTATTAAACCTAGCCCATTAAGGCTAATTTGGTCCATAGCCCACTAATTTACCCATTTATTTCTTAAATTAACCCTTAAAAGCCCATTATTGTTAAATGGCTTGTTTCGGGAAATTTCGGGGCGTTACAAGTCTTCCCCCCTTATTTAGGTTTCGTCCTCGAAACCTGCCTCGTTGTTGAACAGATCGGGGTATTGGCGTCTCATTTCCTTCTCGGATTCCCAGGTGGCATCCGACCCATTTCGGTGTTTCCATTGCACTTTGACTTGCTTGACTATTTTATTTCTCAATCGCTTCTCTTCCGGTCCAGTATAGCCACTGGTTGCTCTACATAGTTCAGCTTCTCGTCCACTTCGATGTCACCTAGAGGCTCGACTGCCTCATCTGGTGCTAAACATTTCCTTAAGTGCGACACATGAAAGGTAGGGTGAATCCCACCTAGTTCTTCTGGAAGGTCTAGCCTGTAAGCTACATCCCCATCTCGCGCTAGTACCTTAAATGGTCTGATAAACCTGGAACTCAGTTTTCCCCTCTTCCTAAATCGGATAATTCCCTTCCATGGCAACACTTTTAACATTACCCTGTCACCCACGCTAAATTCTATTGGTCTCCTTCTTCTGTCAGCGTATGACTTTTGCCTATGTTTTGCAGCCTTCATATACGCCTTGATTTTCTCCAATTTTACCGTTGTGGCTTCCACGACTTCCAAGCTTCCTAGCTCCTTCTGACCGACATCACCCCAACAAATAGGAGTTCTGCACCGACGACTGTACAATAATTCATATGGGGCATCTGAATACTGGCATGGTAGCTGTTATTATAAGAGAACTCTGCTAGTGGCAAATGGTCATCCCAGTTACCACCAAATTCGATAACGCATGCCCGAAGCATATCCTCTAGTGTCTGGATCGTTCTTTCTGATTGCCCATCGGTCTGCGGGTGGTATGCAGTACTAACATGTAACCTCACGCCCATTTCTTCATTGAACTTTTTCCAAAACTTTGCGGTGAACCGCGTATCTCTATCTGAAACAATCAATACGGGCATACCATGCCGCGCCACAATTTCTCGGATAAACAGTTCAGCAAGCTTTTCTGAACTAATTGCTTCCTTGATTGGAAGGAAATGCGCACTCTTAGTCAGTCTATCAACTATCACCCATATCGCGTCGTGGCCTTTTGTCGTGCGTGGTAATTTAGTGATGAAGTCCATGGTAACGTGTTCCCACTTCTATTCTGGTACTTCTAATGGCTGAACATAACCATAAGGTCTTTGGTGCTCAGCCTTCACTTGTAGGCACGTTAGACATTTGTTTACATATGCAACCACATGTCTCTTCATCCCAGGCCACCAATAGTCTTTCCTCAAGTCATGGTACATCTTATTTGCTCCTGGGTGTATTGAGTAGCGGGTCTTGTGCGCTTCATCCATAATCCTTTCTCGCAAGTCGCCATGCCTCAGAACCCATATCCTGCCGTGAAGGGTCTTAACACCCAAGGTGTTCTCTACCAGTTCATCCACCTTTCCCACCATCCTTTCCTTCATTATTTGTTGCTCTTTTAAAGCGTCCATTTGAGCTTTGCTTATCATCCTCATAACATCTGGGGTCACTACTAGTTGGCACGCCTTCACCCGGATTGGTTCATATCCCTCCTTTCGGCTCAGGGCATCGGCTACCACATTTGCCTTACCCGGGTGATAATGGATTTCACAGTCGTAATCCTTTATTAGTTCCAACCACCTCCTCTGTCTCATATTTAGGTCATTCTGCTCAAAGAAATATTTTAGACTTTTGTGGTCGGTAAATATGGTGCACTTAGTTCCATACAAATAGTGTCTCCATATTTTTAATGCGAACACTACTGCGGCAAGTTCCAAATCACGAACCGGGTAATTAACCTCCGTGTCCTTTAGCTGTCTGGATGCGTAAGCTATAACCTTTCCTCTTTGCATCAACACACAGCCTAACCCGCAGTAAGAAGCATCGGAGTATACCGTTAGGTCTTCATCTCCTTCCGGTAGGGTTAGCACAGGAGCTTTGGTTAGTCTATCCTTCAACTCCTGAAACGCATCTTCCTGTTCTTTTCCCCAGTCGAACACCACGTTCTTCCTTGTTAACCTTGTTAATGGAGAAGCTATCTTCGAGAAATCTTTGATGAACCTTCTATAATAGCCAGCCAATCCCAAGAAACTACGGATTTCGGATGGCGTCTTTGGGGAATTCCATTGCGTAACTGCCTCGACTTTTGCTGGATCAACCATAACTCCCTCGAAATTAATAATGTGCCCTAAAAACTGCACCTCCCGTAGCCAGAAGGCACATTTAGAGAACTTCGCATACAGTTTCTCTTTTCGTAAGTCTCTAACACCTCCTTAATATGACAAGCGTGGTCTCCTTCGTTCTTTGAGTATATCAAAATATCATCAATGAAGACTATCACTGATCGGTCCAACATCGGGCAACACACGCGATTCATTAAGTCCATGAATGCCGCAGGAGCATTGGTTAGCCCGAAAGACATAACCAGAAACTCGTAGTGGCCATAGCGCGTTCGGAAGGCCGTCTTTGGGATATCTTGCTCCCTTACCTTCAGTTGGTGATATCCGGATCGGAGATCTATTCGGAGAACCAGCTTGCCCCTTGCAACTGATCGAACAGATCGTCTATCCGGGGTAGAGGGTATCGATTCTTCACGGTCAGCTTATTCAGTTCCCTATAATCTATGCACATCCTCATGCTGCCATCCTTCTTCTTCACAAACAACACGGGACCGCCCCATGGAGAAATACTGGGCCTAATGAATCCCTTGTCAAGGAGTTCTTGCAGTTGTGACATGAGCTCCTTCATCTCGGACGGGGCTAGGCGGTAGGGTGCTTTGGCAATGGGCTGGGCTCCTGACAGTAAATCAATCTGAAACTCTATCTCCCTATCCGGTGGTACTCCGGGCAGATCCTTCGGGAATACGTCAGGAAAGTCCCGCACCACTGGTACGTCGGACAACTCTTTCGCTTTATCTTTAACATCCTTGACATACGCTAGATAAGCTCCGCACCCTCGCCTCATACATTTCTCCGCCTTGATCATGGAAATGATCCTTGGGACCTTGCAATCGTTATCACCGTAGATCGTAACCGGACTACCATCTGGAGCCGTTAATCGAATCATCTTTTGCTGGCATACTATGTTAGCATCATGAGCAGCTAACCAATCCATCCCTAGTACGACATCGAAACCTCCTAAGGGCATGGCAAACAATTGTGTGGGGAAGTAATGACCTCCTAGTTTAAAGTGGCAATCCTCTATTATTCTGACTACTCTAGTGGACTTACCATCGGCCGTTTCTACTTCGAAGGCATCATCTATTTCCTTAGTTTGGACATCTAGTGTAGCACAGAAGGGTATAGATACAAAACTCTTACTAGCACCACTATCAAACAATATGGAGGCACAAACATTATTGACAAGGAACGTACCTGACACTATGTCCGGGTCCTTCCTTGCCTCCTTCTTGTTCATGGTGAAAGCCCTTGCCTTGACCTTGGGCTCTCCATCATCCCCTTTGTCATTATCCCTGCTTGTTCCCGAGTTTCCCGGCTTAGCTTTCTTGCAATCCCGCTGTAGTGCCCCGTCTCATGGCAGTTAAAGCACTCGTTCACTTCCGGGCATTCTCTAGCCATGTGACCCGTTTTCCCGCACCGGTAGCACCCAGGGCTACCCATTCGGCACTCTCCGGGATGCCTCCTCCCACACTTTCCACATTCCCTAACTTCCCCGACCCCCTTCACAATCGCTTGTTTTGCATCCACTCTTGCTTTCTTGCCTCCCGGTTGGTAGTTACCACTTCCATACCTCTTCCCATTATTATTCCAAACTTTCCTCATCTCACCCACCGTCACTGGCCTGCGATGATCGTACAACCTTCCACTGAGGTCCACTGCTAACCTAAAAGTACTTGGTCGGGCAGTGACCATGTCCCTACGAATGTCCAAAGGCAACCCTTGTATGTACCTCTTGATCCTCTTGGATTCGGGAGTCACCAAGTCAGGCACCAGACGTGCCATTTCATTGAACTTGGTAGTGTATTCCTGATGCGTCATGTTTCTAGCCTCCAGACTCACAAACTCTTGTTTAATCTTGTCGAGCTCTCTTTCCGGGAAGTACTCCTCTATCACCAATTTCTTCATCTCCGGCCACTTCATACTCTCAATAGCCTCCTCCCCGTAAGACTCAACGATGTTGTCCCACCAACATAGTGCTGGGTCCAAAAGGGAATGGGAAGCAAACTTCACCTCCTGGCTTTCCCAGCACTCGCTGATCTTCAGTACGGCCTCCATTTCCCTGATCCAACGTTGAGCAGTAGCAGCGTTACCAGTGCCATCAAACGTTGGGGGCTTACTCTTCTGAAAATCCCCGTAGCTGCACCCCTTCGCCACCTCTTCCACCTTGGAATCGTCATTGTTACCCAGACGATCTCCTCGTCACTCAACTCCTCAGTCTTGACCGCTCCTTTCTTATCAACCTTCTTTGAATCCGTACTCTTTTTACTGTCGCCCTTAACCTGCTCCACAAATTCCGCAAGCAGAGCGGGCATCACTCCAGATAGGACCTGGTGCACCACTTGGGCAATAGCTTCCTTTACTGTTTCCTTCAGTTTTGCCTGGTCAGTGGTAGGCCCACGGCTCCCGTTTCTAACTCAACCTCCTCCTCCTTAACCGGTTCGTCAACCGGCTTTCGGGTTGACCTTTTGGTCGGTTTCGCAGTCTCACTTACAGTTTCTTTTGCCTTAGTAGGGGGCCTTTCCCTAGTGCTTCTCCGGGTGACCATAGCTGGAACTGCTTTCTTTGGTGCCATTCTTTCTACTTCCTATAAGATTCAGAATGTTAACATGGTCTTTCAAGGCAGGTTCAGATCACGACAAGTTTTGTAAATTTTTAATAACAGTGGCCAGTTGTGATTAACTACTTACAGAACTTCTCGTGCCCTAAACTTTCCTATCCTGAACCACACTAACACTAGAACCTACTATACCTATTCTATGCACGTATAAGTCACATAAATTCATATAGGCATCACAGATAACGTTATCATACCCTACCACGACTCTTAGCTTAAATAAGAGGGCTACCCACTAGAATAAAACCTATAACATATTTGTTACCTCTCGGCATGGAGCTTCTTGGACTGGCATCCTTGACACTTGGTCCCATTATCTGTTTAAGTTTAGGTTTATAAAATAATTTTCCCAAATCTCTTAAACATTGGCTCTGATACCAACTTGTAAGGCCCTAATCCCAGGGGAACCTCACAGTTGGTCATTCACAGCAACACATAGATTTAAAGCAATCATTTACTCGTATATATATATATATATATATATATATATATATATATATATATATATATATATATATATATTGCAGCGGAAAATATACTGTAATTCAACCCATTACAACGTAGTTAAATTAAATTATAAACATTGTCTTTAAACATCAAAACTATTTAAAGGTCCTTTAAGCTTTTCTTCATCGGGGATGCCAGTCTTTGAGTGCCAAGAAGCTTCCATTTCATGCTCACATCCCATAAGCGCTAATTTTCACCTGTCAACTTATATGCATACAAAATGTCAGCTTCGCTGAGTGAATTCTAGGTTTATTTTGTAAATAAACTTTTACAAAGTTATTAGCTTTAGCAGTTGAAAATAGTCATCATCTATCAAACATCAATACACACGGGCTATCACTTTACCGATACTTTATCATTACTTGTTATTTATTACTCTTCTTTATCCGTCAATTCTCTGTCACTATCGGTGCCTAGGCTCGCCTAGGACTTTACCGACACGCCAATTAAGGACTTACTGTCGTACCCGATCAGGCCATTATTGTCATGCTAATTCAGGGCTTACAGACCTGCCTCTTCGAGCATTACTTTATCCACTTTATCCGGGTGAGGGCACAACGAATGCAACCCTCCTTTATCCAAATGCTTGCAAGGCTTTACTTTATCCAGGTACATGTTATGGGCCTCATAACCTTTCTTTACGTTTCACTTTCTTGTTTAAGTTATACATCATATAACACAACACATTTCAAGGCAATTCATCTCTACAAGGGTATATCTCAACAAGGAAAACATGTTATCAATTCATTAGAAAACCCCATTTCCATATAAGATAGTATGTAAAACTTTACTTTAAAAGAACTGATCATAAAAGTGTGTATCTTAGTATGCGTACCGCCCCAAAACATTTAGAACATATATAAAATAGGGGATCTAGAACTCACCTGAACTTGTCCAAGTAGCTTAAATTCTAGTCACTTAAGCTATAGCCTGAATACTCTAGCTGCACGAAAGTTAATACGCAAAAACGTCATTTTCTTCATAATTTCGCTGCCAGTTTCGCTGGTAGTTTCACTGCCAGTTTCGCTGGCAGTTTCGCTACCAGTTTCGCTGGACAACACTTCTGCTAGTTTCGCTAGACTTCGCTGCCTTGAGCGCCCAACTTTCGTTGGAATTTCCTAGTTTCGCAATGTTTATAGGTCAGCCTAAGTACTTAGCGAACCTGTCGGCGAAACTGTAGTTTCGATGTAGCGAAACTGTAGTTTCGCTGGAATCCCTTTAGTTTCGTTGAATAAATTAACAGTTTTGCTGGATAAATGCTCAGTTTTGCTGGATCGGGACCCAGTTTCGCTGGATGAATATAAACTAAGAACCAGCCCGTTTTTAACCAAAAATCTTAACTTTTTACGTCCAAATTCTTGGTTTACCTTCCATGAAACCAGATCTAACCTTTTTACATGTTTTCATACGTAAAAATTTGACCTTTATGTGTTTCTTTGAACTTTTCAAAACCCTAAAACCCTAGAATCCGGGTTTGATCTACAGAAGGCCTTAGAGGTCGATTCTTACCTTGTTTTGTTGCTCTTTCCTTAAGTTTTGATGCTCCAATCAACCAGATCTTCACTCTTCCACCTTTGAATCTCCAAAACTTGAGTTTTCTTCCACTTTCTCTCTCTACTTTCTCTCTCTATGAATTTGGTGGCTAGGGTTGGAATGATGGAATGGATCTGATCATGCATGGTTTAAGGGCTGATTAAGGGCCCTTAAACCCATCAAACCTAGCCCATTAAGGCTAATTTGGTCCATAGACCACTAATTTACCCCTTTATTTCTTAAATTAACCCTTAAAAGCCCATTATTATTAAATGGCTTGTTTCGGGAAATTTTGGGGCATTACACGTCTGGTGCTAGATCAGGTGACACATCTGTCGCGAAAGATCAAGAGGTGTATTCAAGGTTTACCGGCGGACATTCGCAGGCATATGATCGCTGCCGACCGAGCACGTTTAGGTCGGCGGTGGACTTGGCTGGAAGACTGTATGATGAAAGGGCTGTAGTGGTGGTGGCTGAAGGTAGTAGGAAGCGTGGTGGTGATAGGAATTGGAATGGGAAGAGGTTTGGTCGGGGTAATGCCTCGATGAGCAACAAGAAGGCACGGGTGGATGACCGTCATGTAGCCACACCGGGTACGGGACTGAAAAGGTGTGGCAAATATGGGAAGGAGCATAGCGGGGAGTGTAGACTGGGGTTGAATGTGTGCTTCAGATGTGGGAAGCCGGGGCATATAGCCAAGGATTGTCGTGCGATCCGATACTATAACTGTGGCATGGAGGGCTACATAACTAAGGATTGTAAGAAGCCTAGGGCTGAAGGTTCCGGGGTGAAGAAGACAGGGAGTGAAGGACCGAGGGCGAGCACCAGGGAATTCACTATGACGCAAGAGGAGGCTAGGACGGACCCTGATGTTGTGTCTGGTACGTTTCTGGTGAACCAAACTTTAGCATCTGTGTTGTTTGATTCGGGTGCCAATAGAAGTTTTATTTCTGCTACTTTTTGTGCTAAACTGCCCGTTAGTAGTAGATGTGTGACGCGCCCTTTGATGTAGAAACTACCATAGGTAAGTCTACCAGGATTTCAGAGATGATAGAGGGTTGTGATGTGGAATTAGAGGGTCATAAATTTCCGGTTAGACCATTTGTGATGACCTTAGGTGGTTTCGACTTGGTTCTTGGAATGGATTGGCTAGCGGACTTCGAGGCAAATATAGTGTGTCGAAAGAAGATGATTCGTTTGATAGCGCCTGATGGGAGTTCGGTAACTGTGTATGGGGATCGGGTCATGACGATCCCGAAAGTGATCTCAATGGCGGTGGCGGGAAAGTTCATGAGGCGTGGATGTAGTGCTACCAATGACTAGTCTGTGATGCCTGAGGTGAAGCCAGTTCTGGAAACTAAACCAAAGGTTCAAACTGTTAATCAATCAACTGACTATCATAAACAATCTTTTCATAAAGATGGTATGTGGAAAGCTAAGATGTCTGATGTGTTTGATAGCAGTGACAAACTGAAGGTTGAGGTTCCACCAACTGACAAAGGACAGTGGGTAGAGTTCATAATGTGTGATGCCTCTGGGAAACCCAAGCCAGTTAAGGCTTGGGTCCCCCTCCTTAACTAATTGTCTTCAATTATGTGCAGGTTGTCCGCTATAGTGCTTCTACCAATACTTGGATAGTAGATAGCGGAGCTTCCAGCACATGACAGGAAATAAGTCTCTCCTTTTCAATGTCAAACAAATTAAAAGGGGACACGTTTCCTTTGCTAGTAACAAAGGAGGATACATTACCACTCAAGGCGAAGTAGGTAATGCAAAGGTAAGATTTGACAAAGTCAATTTTGTACAACAATTAGAAAACAATCTGCTTTCAGTGTCTCAGATATGTGACAAAGGCTTCAAAGTGATGTTTGACAATCGCAAGTGTTACATACTAAAGAAAGAGATGGAAATTCCAGAGGAGCAGGTCTTAATGTCAACATCCAGGTACAATGATTTATATGTATTGGATATGTCTAATGCTTCTTCCTCTGAGTCTACAGTTCAGTGTTTCTTATCCAAAGCAATAGAGAAGGAATCCATCTCATGGCACAGAAGAATAGGACACATTAATCACAGGAAGATGAATCATCTGATTCATAACAACTTAGTTGATGGAGTTACTGTCAAGAACTTCAAACTTCCTGATTTTTGTGTCTCATGCAAGAAGGGAAAGCAGACCAGGAAATCTCACAAGACCAAGCATGTCAATTCTATAGAGATACCCCTGGAGCTACTGCACATGGATCTATTTGGTCCTGTAAGTACGAAGAGTATAGCAGGAGACTGACACTGCTTTGTAGTCACAGATGACTACTCACGCTTTACTTGGGTGATGTTTCTGAAAGCCAAGTCCGAAACGTTTGAATCATTCAAGGTGCTAGTCATGACGCTGGAGTCACTCTACAACCTGAAGGTTAGGAAGATTCATTCAAACAATGGCACAGAGTTCAAAAATCAGTGGATGGATGCTTTCTGCAAGGAGAAGGGAATTGTTCATCAGTTCACCTCAGCATACACGCCACAGATGAATGGAGTTGCAGAACGAAAGAATCGGAGCTTGATCGAGACTGTGAGGACAATGTTGGCAGATTCTAAGCTTCCAGTACAGTTCTGGAATGAAGCAGTTGCAAATGCTTGCTACACACTTAACCGTGTGTTAGTAGTTAAAAGGTATGGCAAGACTTGCTATGAGTTGCTTCATAAGCGAAAACCTAACTTGGAGTATCTGGAACCATTTGGAGCTCCATGTACCCTGTTGAAGTAGTCTCAGGAAGGCCAGTTTAGCGAGAAAGCCGATCAAGGGATTTTTCTAGGATACAGCATACCAGACAAATGAGTTTACAATAACTCAACAGGTCAGGTTGAAGTGTGATGCAACGTAGATGTACAAAGATACACCACCCCCTACTGGAAAAGGTCCATCGTCATTCTTCGATTACAATGGCTTTTTCAAATCCTTTAATCTTCCTCAGCTTGATTCAGATGATGTGATTGCTACTCAGATGATGTACGATGTTCTAAATACGCCAAATCTGAATTCAAGCAACACGACACCTGTAGATGGTGCTTCAGGTTCCTCAACTCCTGCTCAGGATGAGAGTGATGATTCATCAGATGATGAAGAGGCAGCTGAACCAGACCTGAGCATAATGTAAATCAAGAAGTTGGCTCGTCAGCTGCCGAACCGGAATTGGGAAATCCGGATACTGAACCAGTAGTCACAAACCTGGATTCTAAAGTTGTTGTTCCTACAACATCAGTGACTAGGATCAGTGTGAATCATCCCCCCACGTCTATCATTGGGGATATTCAATCCGGTGTGCAGACACGAAATCAACTGTACTCTGCTGATTATGCTGCAGTCATGGAAAAGGGATATGTCAATGATGGGGCTTACTCATGTTTTGTTTCACAAATCGAGCCTACGTACGTCAGCGACGCCCTCAAAGATGAGGCCTGGGTCAATGCTATGCAAGAAGAACTTCTACAGTTCAAGAAACTTGGAGTATGGACACTTGTTGACAGGCCAAAAGGCGTGAAAGTGATTGGTACCAAATGGGTACTAAAGTGCAAGAAGGATGACCAAGGTGTTGTTATCAGAAACAAGGCACGGTTGGTTGTTCAGGGATCAGACAAGTCGAGGGAGTCGACTACAATGAAGTGTTTGCACCGGTGGCACGAATGGAAGCAATTCGGATATTTCTTGCCTATGCATCGTATATGAAGATCAAAGTTTATCAGTTGGATGTGAATTGTGAAGTCACTAGATCGATAGACATCCGAGCGTGTTCTTGACGGAAGGTGATAAACCAAAAGACGAATAATAGTACGAACATAATCGAATGATTTAATTGATAAAACCTAACGATTACAAGCTCGTTACAACATAAGAATCAAGACTCTTGGCAAGGGGAGATCGAGCATGATCTCCCCTCTCATCCGGCAGCACCTAGGCCCCGGGACAGACTATCAAAAACCCTTCGGTTTCTACACATTGAAACTGGTATATATAGGCTTCAGCCCATATTAGATGCAACTGGGCCCATTCATGCGATTGGACCATGCGTATGGTTCAATCGTACGACTGGACCATGCGTATGGTTCAATCGTACGACTGGAGCATTCTTATGGTTCAGTCTTACAAATGCCCCAATCACATCTCTCAATCGCACGACTGGTCCATTAGCATGGCTCAGTCGTATGACTGAGTCTCATTCGCATATGCTCCTACGAATGACCTAGTTTATGTGTTTACAAGGTGTATAACATTAAGCCTAGACTATTCGTCAAGCGACGGACACACTATATATGACAATATATGCTCCAACAAATTCCCCCTTGGATGTTGCTTGTGAATAGTAGATAACACCTCTTACAATCTTCAGTCAATCTTTGCTCTGGTTTTCAATAGAATCAAACGAACAACTATATTAGCCAATGTTGCCGATCCGTCAGGTTGCTACAGTATCCCTGAAAATGAATTCAGGCACAATAGCTTTCGTTTACTACAGCAAGGGTGATCAGAACGTGGTTTCAAGTTCGATTTTAACATAGAAACAACACACGCCATGAGATCTGAGCAAAACACGAAGAACACGAAGTAGGTTTAACGTCAAAGAAACTAAAATAGATCTAGAGATCAAGAGCTCGGGATGCTAGAATGATTATTAGATCATTCTAGCAGTAACCGGCTCTGATACCAATTGTGAAGTCACTAGATCGATAGACATCCGAGCGTGTTCTTGACGAAGGTGATAAACCAAAAGACGAATAATAGTACGAACATAATCGAATGATTTTATTGATAAAACCTAACGATTACAAGCTCGTTACAACATAAGAATCAAGACGCTTGGCAAGGGGAGATCGAGCATGATCTCCCCTCTCATCCGGCAGCACTTAGGCCCGGGCAGACTATCAAAAACCCTTCGGTTTCTACACATTGAAACTGGTATATATAGGCTTCGACCCATATTAGATAAGACTGGGCCCATTCGTGCGATTGGACCCATTCGTGCGATTGGACCATGCGTATGGTTCAATCGTACGACTGGACCATGCGTATGGTTCAATCGTACGACTGGACCATTCTTATGGTTCAGTCTTACGAATGCCCCAATCGCATCTCTCAGTCACACGACTGGTCCATTAGCATGGCTCAGTCGTACGACTGAGTCTCATTCGCATATGCTCCTGCGAATGACCCAGTTTCATGTGTTTACAAGGTGTATAACATTAGCCTAGACTATTCGTCAAGCGACAGACACACTATATATGACAATATATGCTCCAACAAATTCCCCCTTGGACGTTGCTTGTGAATAGTAGATAACACCTCTTACAATCTTCAGTCAATCTTTGCTCTGGTTTTCAATAGAATCAAACGAACAACAATATTAGCCAACGTTGCCGATCCGTCAGATTGCTACAGTATCCCTGAAAATATAGCTTTCGTTTACTAACAAGGGTGATCAGAACGTGGTTTCGAGTTCGATTTTAACATAGAAACAACACACGCCATGAGATCTGAGCAAAACACGAAGAACACGAAGAACACGAAGTAGGTTTAACGTCAAAGAACCTGAAATAGATCCAGAGATCAAGAGCTCAGGCTGCTAGAATGATTATAGATCATTCTAGCAGTAACTGGCTCTGATACCAATTGTGAAGTCACTAGATCGATAGACATCCGAGCGTGTTCTTGACGGAAGGTGATAAACCAAAAGACGAATAATAGTACGAACATAATCGAATGATTTTATTGATAAAACCTAATGATTACAAGCTCGTTACAATATAAGAATCAAGACTCTTGGCAAGGGGAGATCGAGCATGATCTCCCCTCTCATCCGGCAGCACCTAGGCCCCGGCAGACTATCAAAAACACTTCGGTTTCTACACATTGAAACTGGTATATATAGGCTTCGGCCCATATTAGATGCGACTGGGCCCATTCGTGCGATTGGACCATGCGTATGGTTCAATCGTACGACTGGACCATACGTATGATTCAATCGTATGACTGGACCATTCATATGGTTCAGTCTTACGAATGCCCCAATCGCATCTCTCAGTCGCACGACTGGTCCATTAGCATGGCTCAGTCATACGACTGAGTCTCATTTGCATATGCTCCTGCGAATGACCCAGTTGCATGTGTTTACAAGGTGTATAACATTAAGCCTAGACTATTCGTCAAGCGACGGACACACTATATATGACAATATATGCTCCAACAAATTCCCCCTTGGACGTTGCTTGTGAATAGTAGATAACACCTCTTACAATCTCCAGTCAATCTTTGCTCTGGTTTTCAATAGAATCAAACGAACAACCATATTAGCCAATGTTGCCGATCCGTCAGGTTGCTACAGTATCCCTGAAAATGAATTTAGGCACAATAGCTTTCGTTTACTACAGCAAGGGTGATCAGAACGTGGTTTCGAGTTCGATTTTAACATAGAAACAACACACGCCATGAGATCTGAGCAAAACACGAAGAACACGAAGTAGGTTTAACGTCAAAGAACCTGAAATAGATCCAGAGATCAAGAGCTCGGGTTGCTAGAATGATTATTAGATCATTCTAGTAGTAACGGCTCTGATACCAATTATGAAGTCACTAGATCGATAGACATCCGAGCGTGTTCTTGACAGAAGGTGATAAACCAAAAGACGAATAATAGTACGAACATAATCGAATGATTTTATTGATAAAACCTAACGATTACAAGCTCGTTACAACATAAGAATCAAGACTCTTGGCAAGGGGAGATCGAGCATGATCTCCCCTCTCATCCGGCAGCACCTAGGCCCCGGACAGACTATCAAAAACCCTTCGGTTTCTACACATTGAAACTGGTATATATAGGTTTCGGCCCATATTAGATGCGACTAGGCCCATTCGTGCGATTGGACCCATTCGTGCGATTGGACCATGCGTATGGTTCAATCATACGACTGGACCATGCGTATGGTTCAATCATACGACTGGACCAATCTTATGGTTCAGTCTTATGAATGCCCCAATCGCATCTCTCAGTCGCACAACTAGTCCATTAGCATTGTACGACTGAGTCTCATTCGCATATGCTCCTGCGAATGACCCAGTTTCATGTGTTTACAAGGTGTATAACATTAAGCCTAGACTATTCGTCAAGCGACAGACACACTATATATGACAATATATGCTCCAACAAGTGCCTACTTGGCATATGTAAAGGATGTGGATACGCCCACACCACAACTGACTGATGTACCGGTTGTGTGTGACTTTCCAGACATGTTTCCAGAAGACTTGCCAGGAGTGCCACCTGACCGAGAGATTGAGTTTTAGATTGATCTGATACCAGGTGCCCAACCTGTTGGCAAGGCACCGTATCGATTGGCTCCGACAGAGATGAAAGAGTTGATGGATCAGTTGCAAGAGCTGCTCGATAAGGGGTTCATTAGACTGAGTATCTCTCCTTGGGGTGCTCCGGTCTTATTTGTAAAGAAGAAAGATGGTAGCATGAGGATGTGTATAGACTACCATGAGCTTAACAAGCTGACAGTGAAGAATCGGTATCCGTTACCGAGGGTTGATGATTTATTCGATCAGCTTCAAGGTGCCAGTTGGTTCTCACGGATAGATCTTCGATCGGGTTACCATCAGCTAAAGGTGAAGGAGCAGGATATTCCTAAAACAGCTTTTCGCACGCGCTACAGTCACTACGAGTTTCTTGTCATGTCTTTTGGTCTGATCAATGCGCCAGCTACTTTTATGGATCTGATGAACCGAGTGTGTCGGCCGATGTTGGATAAATCAGTGATAGTGTTTATTGATGATATCCTGATTTATTCAAAGAGCGAGATAGAGCATGCCGGTCACATTCGAGATGTGTTGGAGACGTTGAGAAGGGAGAAGTTGTATGCCAAGTTCTCCAAATGAGCGTTCTGGTTGCGCGAGGTTTAATTCTTGGTCACATGGTGAATTCGGAGGGGATTATGGTGGATCCGGCAAAGGTGGAAGCGGTGATGCAATGGAAGTCTCCAAAGACGCCATCCGAGATCCGTAGTTTCTTGGGTTTGGCGGGCTACTATAGAAGATTCATCTAAGACTTTTCCAAGGTCGCTTATCCACTAACCAAGTTGACCCGGAAAGATGTAAAGTTTGCGTGGGGTCAAGCTCAGGAGAAGGCATTTAAGAATTGAAGGCGAGATTGACCCAGGCTCCTGTTTTGTCATTACCCGATGGAAGTGAGGATCTGTTTACTCTGATGCTTCTTACTCGGGGTTGGAGTGTGTATTAATGCAGAGAGGAAAGGTTATAGCCTATGCATCCTGACAGTTGAAGGTTCATGAGGTTAACTATCCTACTCATGACTTGGAGCTAGCAGCTGTGGTCTTTGCATTAAAGATTTGGAGGCACTATCTATACGAGACTAAGTGCACCATCTTTACCGTCCACAAGAGCCTGAAGTACTTCTTCGAGTAGAAGGATTTGAATATGAGGCAGAGGTGATGGTTGGAGCTCATAAAGGATTATGATTGTGAGATCCATTATCATCCGGGCAAAGCCACATGGTGGCGGATGCCCTTAGCTGGAAGGAAAAACCCGAGCCGATTCGGGTGAAGGAGTACCAGCTGATCATGACCTCTGATGTGATGAAGCAAGCCAATGAGTTTCAAGATGAGGCCTTAAAAGAGGATCCTCTTAACTCTGAAAGGATGAGAGGTCTGGTGCGGAATTGGATGAAAACACACTCGGTGTTAGAACTCGATTCGGGCGAATGTGGATTCCTCGTTTTGGGGATCTGCGGATGAGGATTATGGATGAAGCTCACAAGACTCGATACTCTATTCATCCCATTGCTACGAAGATGTACCAAGACATGAAGAAAAACTATTGGTGGCCGGGCATGAAGCGTGATGTGGTGGAGTATGTGAGTAAGTGCCTTGCTTGCTTGCACGTGAAGGCTGAGCATCAAAAGCCATATGGGAAGATCCAACCTTTGGATATACCAGAATGGAAGTGGGAGCACATCACCATGGATTTCATTACAAAGCTGCCGCGCACTCCGAAAGGTATGATTCTATATGGGTGATTGTTGACCGCTTGACGAAGAGTGCTCACTTCCTATCGATGCGCGAGACATATTCATCCGAGAGGTTGGCGGATCTATTCATCAAGGAGATTGTGACTCGTCATGGTGTGCCGGTGACGATTGTGTCTGATTGCGACACCCGGTTTACCTCTAAATTCTGGAAGAAATTCCACGACGCCATGGGGACGAGGTTACATATTAGCACGGCTTATCATCCCCAAACTGATGGTCAGTCAGAAAGGACCATTCAGACACGGAAGACATGCTTCGGGCATGTGTGATTGATTTCGGGGGAAGTTGGGATGACCACTTACCGTTAGCTGAATTCTCATACAACAACAGCTATCATGCCAGCATTGGTATGCCACCTTATGAGATGCTATACGGTAGGAGATGCAGAACACCCGTTTGTTGGGGTGATATTGGTCATAAAGAGTTAGGGAGCGTTGAGGTGATTGAGGCTATGACTGAAAAGCTTGAAAGAATCAAGGCCTTCATGAAGGCAGCCAAAGATAGACAGAAGTCGTATGCTGATAAACGACGCATGCCGATTGAGTTCCAGGTGGGTGACTGGGTTATGTTGAAAGTCTGACCATGGAAAGGTATCATTTGGTTTAGAAAGCGGGGCAAGTTGAGCCCGAGGTATATAGGCCCTTTCCGAATCATTGCTCGAATAGGAGAGGAGGCCTATAGATTGGAGTTACCGGATGAGTTAAGTGGAATACACCCGACATTCCACGTATCTCATCTAAGGAAGTGTTTGGCAGATGAAGATATGATTGTTCCACTGGAGGATATCGAAGTAAACGAACGGCTTAATTATATGGAGCAACCAGTGGCAATCATTGATCGAAAAGAGAAGAGGCTGAGGAATAAAGTGGTTCCTCTTGTGCGTGTATAGTGGAAGCACAGGAAGGGATCCGAATCAACGTGGGAGACTGAAGAGGAAATGAGAGAGCATTACCGACACTTATTCAAGGAATAACAGGTTTCGGGGACGAAACCTAAATAAGGGGGTGGGCTTGCAACGCCCGATTATTTATCTATTTTAAAGCCGACGAAAGAAGAAAAAGAAATAAAGTCCGAAGTCGGGGGACCAAACTTGCCAAAACTGGGGAAAAGTTGTAAATATGGGCGATTAAGAGGGGGAGGGCAGCCACTTCCTCCCCACTCTTGAGAAAACACAGCCAAAGAGAGAGAAGAGAGGAAGAAGAGAAAAAGAAGAGAAAAAGGGTGATTCGGGCTCGAAAATCATCGTCTAGCTAGTCCAAACGAAGCTCTTCATCTTCTTCTAGTTTGTGTGAGTTCTAGGACATCTATTTACTTGTTTTCAACTGATTTTGGGGCTGGAACACATAGAAACCCGTTTTTGAAAATGTGTGTGTTTGACCCATTTGGGTGTGATTGTGTATAGTGTGTTTAGAGTGTGATTTCGGGCTTGTGTGTGCTTAAATGGTGTCATAGTATGCTTCCCTAAGGTTTAGGAAGGTTGATTTGGGCTTAGAATGAGTTTGGAAGGGTTTGGAGGTCGAAAGTCGCGGCTGCAGTTCGGGATGAACTGCATTCTGCATCAGTTTGGGCTAGGCGACCGACTGGAGGCCAATCGGTCGACTGAGGGGTGATTGGGGTTCAATCGCATGACTAAGGTTCAGTCGTATAACTGGGGGTCCAGACGCATAAGAGGTTATACGACTGAGAGCCCAGTCACATAGGTGCTCACATAGGTGCTCAGTCGCATAGGTGCTCATTCGCACGACTGAGAGCCCAGTCACATAGGTGCCCATTCGCACAGTGTTCAATCGCACGATTGAGGATCCATTCGCATGATTGGAGGTTCAGTCGCACGGGAGTTCATTCGCATTGGTCTAGTCGCATGATGTTCAGTCGCATGGAGGCCATGCGACTGAAGGGTGCCCAATCGCCCAAATAGGGCTGTTGTGTACGAGGAGAGGCATAGTATAATTACTGGCTTTCAGGGAAAAAAGAAGGGGTAAGTAATGATGTGGTAGTTCCCGTAAGTACATGTAAGATGGCCGTCGAGGCTTTAGAAGTTATGTTGGGCATGATGATGATAGTGTTGCATGTTATGCATGATGTATGTTATGTTAAGTATGATGTTGCCATGTATGATGGTGATGACTGATGACCGGTAAATGTCGATGTTCCTTGTTTTGATACGTGTTTATCTTTCCTTGGCTTTACAGGTTATGATTAATAAATGTAATGAAAGTATTATGTAACGTAAAGTGAAAGATAATGAAAGAGGAACATGATGAATGAATGCATGCTTTAATAATGAACGAGAGTAATAAAGGCTTGCAAGCAAATAAAGGAGGTGAGCAACCTTGTTGTTGCAACAGACTCGATATGGGATCCTTGTCTTGCGACCTCAGTAATCGTGGCTGTGTGCCACGAAGAGGGTAAAATCCTGACACTATGATCAACCATTGTATAGAACCATCACTGCATATCCTAGGTGCTGTGGCCAGGAGGGTGCGGTGCGCCGATATAGAAGGTCTATGATATAGACCTAGGTCCAGCACCATGATACAGAAGGATATTGCATGTGACTATGGTACCCTTAAACTTTACCTTAGGTACTGTGGTCAGGAGGTGCGATGCACCGTTATAGAAGGTCTATGATAGGCCTAGGTCCAGTACCATGATACAGAAATGTGAGGTTTATGGGTGATGTAAAGCAAAGATATAAAGATAAAAGAGTAAGAAAGCTAAAGACATACAGAGAATTAATGAAAGTTAAAGAATGAATGAAAGAAAGTAATGATGGAAGAAATGGAATGATAAAGTATGAAACGGAGATTTTACCACTCGACCTCCGTAATCATGTCTGCGTGCCGTGAAGAGGGTAAAGTGTGGCAAGACCCATATAGAAGCAAAGATAACGAATGATGAAGATAATAATGATATTATCTATGTGTATGTATGATGTGTGAAAGCATAAAAGTAAAGAAACGGTTTTAATGAAAGTAAAGTATATTTTATTATAAAACTAGAACTCACTCAGTAACACTGACTTTTTATGTGTTTCCAGTTGGCAGGTGAGGTTGCTGAGGATGGCACGAGGCGGCTACTCAGCTCTTTTAGGATGGCATCCATTTATAGAATGCTTTTGTGATATAATACAACAATGTATTTTGTAAACTAAGTTTACGATGTATTATTTGACAAAAGTATTTATAATGAAATGAGATGTCTTTTGAAAGTTTCCGCTGCATGAATTTTTGTAATGATTATAAAATGATGTGTTTTAAGTGCGATGATGACCAGCAGTGAGGTGTTCGGGACGGGGCCTTACATTATAGCCGCTACAAAATAGTTTAGATTATTAAATCAAATTTACCTAAAGTTAAAATAAAAATAAATATTGTAATAAACAACAATATAAATTTTCAATTGATATATACAACTACATGTAGTTTTGAAAGTAGATTATATGGATGGTTTGTGGGTTAATTTGTCATATTGACAAGGTTTGCAATACTAATTATTGTCTAACAACCCTATGGACCATGGATAGAAGAGAAGTAGAATGTTAGGGACTATCTTAGCAATACTTACACTTTAAAAACCAATCTAAAACTATGACCAACCATAGGACCATTGGTATAATTTACTCTATTTAAATATATAACTTAGATATAAAGTTGTAGCCTTAGACATAAAAGGTTTCATATTTTAGGTTTGAAAAACTTAAAGACTAAGTTTTGAGAGATTCTAAATAGGACGCTTAAGGTTTTATAATTGCATACCTAGTTCTATAAGTTACAATTCATAGACCCTAGGTTTTATAATTGCATACCTAGTTCTATAAGTTACAATTCATAGACCCTAGCTACCACACCACTTAAGGTAGCCGCCCCTTTCTTTCATCGAGAGTCACAAAAGAGAAGAATCGAGACCCCTCGATGTCAGCTTGGGTTCTAATCCAAACTACTACACCTTGAATGAGACTTGATATATTTCTAGATAGCCTATGACCTATAATTCAAAGGGCTTTATTCGCCTCCAACCCGGATTGCTTCCAAACAACACTTTTGAACTGTATTACATAAGTCTCTAAGCCAACTTTTGATCTATAGTTCAGAATACTTCAGACCTTGTTGAGCTAGACGTTCAGATACATATGAACTAAATTTAAAAAACATAAGGCTAGAATGCAATGTCTTCCTGTGTGGGACAACTTTTCACCCATTTCAATCCTCGTTTTTATACCTCTATCATTTTCAAACACACAACTTTGAACATCAATATCTTGTTTATTTTAGCTATGTTTTGGACATCGTGTTGTTCGTGGGGAAACTCTCAAATAGTAGAATGCAAAGATACTAGATAATGAGTACCTTGGTCATAACTATTATATCAAAGTTAGGAATTTTTTTAACATCAGAATTCCCACATAAATAAAGATCGATCTGTACTTTAAATTGTCCAGGTGAAATTGTAATGGTTGAGTATTACATGATAAGTATGTGTTACATTTGAACCCTCCTTTTTAAAAGCATACTTAGTCTCTTAGAGATTAGTAGACACTTTGTTATTAAACCAACCATTATTTATATAGACACCATAACACTTCACATGATAATCACCCTAGTCTTGTCTGCCCTCATTGTTGTTTCCATCTTGGTCTTAGAACACTACCAGTTTATCAAAAGATCTAGGATTTGCACGCCACATAATTCCATTTGCGAAGACCCTAGTTCTCTCTTGGATTGGTGGTTTTAAACAAATAATTAAAAGTTTTATGCATTCTATCATATCATTGATTAGTTACGGGAAAAATTTATCAAGTATCAAACTCCTTTTATAGTTCGAGATGCTCCCCCTACAATGATTTTTGTTTGTACAATTAGTTTGTTCTATTAGAACTAGATCTTTGGATCTCTAATATGTTTAGGTTAGGTGTTGCTTTTTGTTAACTTAATTTACGGACTGTAGTTCCACTCCTCATGAATGCTTGTGAACTCACTCTCTACTTAAGCCTTTGTTAAGGGACCCTTAATCTTATCCTTTAACTTAACATAGTTAATTTTAGTAACTCCACTTGAGTATAGTTGTCAAACTGTATAATGTCTATCTAATGTGCCTTGAATTTCCATTGTACATTAAGTTAATAGTCATGTGGATCATTGATTAACTGTCACGGTGTATATGATTTCACTCTAACACCCCGAAATTTCCAAGAAAATGAAAGAAGTCAAAGTTCTCGCGTGACGGAAGAAGTTCTTGCATGAGAACCCAGGTGATAAGTTTAGGGACCCTATAAATAGATGAGAGCACCTGTTTGTTCCCATTCTCACAGGAAAACTCCTATTAGTAGAGAGAGAAGGTCGAAAAGTTAGAGTGAGAAAGCAAGGATTTGAGGGGTTTAATGCATGTAAATCATGCATTGATTCTTTTATGTAACTTGGAGTTATTATCGATGAATATAATGCGTGAATGTGTAGTTTTTGTTTGAAAAGTTCACATAAAAGTTTTTGTGAGTTGTGATCTTTAAAGGTGAGTTCTAGCCCTGTTTTACACAAGTTTTTACATTTTGGGGCTGTTATGCATACTAAATTGTTTGTTATGCTTATGACAATGTTCTTTATGGAGCTTGTTACGTTATTTCAGCCTTAGACGTGATTAAGTTATGTTTAGGTGGGAATCTGTATGTTCTTGCATGAGTTAGGTTGCTTGGGCTGCAAGGGTTTTAATTTGAATAAGTTCTTACGCCATAGGTAAGTTTTCGCGTGATATGTAAGTTCTCGCACGATTTAAGTAACTTAGTGTGCAAGGGTTGTGCAGGATCGGTTAAGGGATGGTCAATACAATCAGTCTCATAATGAGGAGAGTGTTATAACATTAACAGTTCAAATAGGGAACCAGATTTAAGAACAAGATGCAAAGAACACAAGTAGCAATGAGACAGAACTCAAGAACAATGTATATGGTTTTCAAAAATGTTGTATATTAATCTCAAGTTCTCTTACAAGAGTTACAATGCATAAGTTAATGTAAGTCCCCGTTCCCGGAGACCTCACAGTTGGTCATTCATAGCACTGAACATCATACTAATATACATTTCATAAAACGTTGCAGCGGAATTACATTTAACAAAAGCCCATTCATTTCATTAATAAATTACTGTTGCTATGAAAACATTGATAATTGCATTACAAAATAATAATAATAACATGTATGAATGGATGCCAGTCTTACCCTGCCAAGTAGCCTCCCCGTGTGCCATCCTTAGCAAATTACCTGCCAACTGAAAATGCATAAAAGTTAGCGTTGCTGAGTGAGTTCTAGTTTTACAAGTGTGGAGACTATGGTCACTATAACAATGAGTGTCCAAAGTTGAAAGATGAAGAAGCAAACTTGGTCGAGGAGGAATTGGCCTTGATGTGAGCGGATAGATGGACAACCGATTAAGGAGGTGATTGTTGGATTTAATCGGTTGTTTAATAATTAGCATGCATGGAATAAAGTCACAAGTTCACTTGGTTTATGACTAGAAGAATTATGCATATTTATGGTTTTATTTATCGGTTTATTTAATAGTTTAATAGGTTAGAATTGGTAGCTTGTTTGACCGGATATTATGCATGTATCCGTTGAGATATTTGCAAGTTGGGTAGAAGGATGAGGGGGTCATAGTGGTCAACCGATTCTTTAGGTTGAAGTAGTTTTTATGTGGTTGTTAGTAACCCACTTTTCCTTTGTAAAGGCTATAAGTAGCATTGGCTTTATTCATTAATATGTATTCCATTTTTAAAGTCTTTTCTTCTCTGCAACTTTTATATATATATATATATATATATATATATATATATATATATATATTTCTTTTTCTATCTTAATTGAGAGTTGTTAAGAAACCATCTTGTGTTTCTGTATACGAGAGTTTGTGTGTGCAAGATTAGCTAAATTGTTCTTGATATCCATCAACATATACATATACATACAGCAGCATACATATACATACACATAAGCGTACGATAGTTGCGCGTGTGGCCACAACGCAGCCCGATTAAACCGAACCAAAACACGTACTCAAACGTATCGACACAAAACGAAACGAAACAAAATGAAACGAAACGTAATGAAACGAGATAAAATGAGGTTCACAATGATCGGTTACCTGTGAAACGACTAAACGGCAAGACGACGACAACCGATTGTGGCTAACGGCGACGAAATGGAATCGCTTTGATGATTCGAACGGCGGAGGCGACTACGGTTGATGGCAGTTTTTTTTGGTCAACTAGGGTTGACAAAATTTCGGAATATATATATATATATAATATTCATTTTACACTTAGGACCTTTAACTTTAAATTAATTATTCCCTTAAGTTTAGTTAAATTACAATTTAAACCCTGGACTTAATTATAAAAAAATTATAATAATATTAATAATAATATTGATAATAATAATAGTATTAATTACACTAATTAGTAAATAAATTTTATTAATTATCATTTATATAACGTCTTACAAATCGGGTTTATTATAAAATTGGGGTTGACACGAAATGGATATACGAAGAGATTCGATTCGAAAACGAATTAATTACGCAGGGTAATAAATGCACGAGAGTTAACGAATTTTTAAGTCAATTAACGGACCTGAAAGTGACGGATGTCACAGTATCCCCCAGTTGAAATTTCATCCCGAAATTCAGCTGGAGTTAGATCTTGAAGCTCTATCCGCGAACAGATACGGATATTTTAGTTTTCATCTGGTCCTCCCGTTTCCATGTAAACTCAGGCCCACACTTGGAGTTCCATCTCACTCTGACAATTGGTATCTTGCTGCGCTTCAACTGTTTCACTTCTCAATCCATTATTTCTAGGGGTTCTTCCACAAAGTGGAGTTTCTCGTCAATTTTGATTTCCTCAATCGGCACATGAAGGGATCCATTGGCAAGATATTTCTTAAGGTTTAACACATGGAATGTGTCATGCACACAGCTGAGTTCTTGAGGTAACTTTAATCGATACGCTATAGGACCAATTCTTTCTGTGATCTCGAATGGTCCAACATACCTTGGGGCTAGTTTCCCTTTCTTTCCAAACCTTACGATTCCCTTCCATGGAGAAACCTTCAATAAGACACGATCACCAACGTTAAACTCTAAGGGTTTGTGACGGTTATTAGCGTAGCTTTTGTGATGGTCTCGAGCCGCTTTAAGCCTGTCCTTGATTTCAAATATCTTATCCGTCGTTTCCTGAATAATCTCCGGACCTGTCAATTGGCTTTCACCTACTTCTGCCCAGCAACACCTACACTCCCTCCCATACAATGCCTCAAACGGAGCACACCCAATGCTCGTATGATAACTATTGTTATAAGAGAATTCAATCAATGGTAAGTGAGTATCCTAACTCCTATCAAAATCAATCACACATGCCCTAAGCATGTCTTCTAGAGTTTGTATCGTTCGTTCACTTTGACCACCTGTTTCTGGGTGATAAGCAGTACTTAAGTCCAACCGAGTACCAATTGCCTTCTGTAGAGTCTGCCAAAACCGTGATGTAAATCTACTGTCTCAATCTGATATGATTGACACAGGCACTCCATGCCTAGCCACAATTTCATTCACATATAGTCTCGCTAACTTCTCCATTTTATAGTCCTCGCGAATAGGTAAGAAGTGAGCGGACTTTGTCATTCGATCCACAATGACCCAAATTGAATCGTGCCCACTACTGGTTCTAGGGAACTTAGTGATAAAGTCCATCGCTATATTTTCCCACTTCCATTCGGGAATTTCCGGTTGTTGCAACAGACCCGGCGGTTTCTGATGTTCGGCTTTGACTTTTGAACATGTCAGACATTCACTTACATATTTTGCAATGTCCTTCTTCATGCCTGGCCACCAGTACAACTATCTAAAATCTTGGTATATCTTGTCTGCACCAGGATGAACAGAATACTTGGACTTGTACGCTTCGTTCATAACTAGGGTTCGAACATCTCCCCACTTAGGTACCCATATGCGATCCAAAAAGTACCGTACGCCATTCTCTTTACAATTCATCTGTTTATCCAATCCTCGAAATTCCCCACCTGTAATATTCTCTTCCTTTAGTGCTTCACCTTGTGCTGTCAGGATTTGAGTTTTCAGATTCGATTGAATAATCATCCCTAACGCTCATGTAGTAAGGGTTTTACACGTTCCTTCCTACTCAAGGCATCAGCCACCACATTTGCCTTTCCACGGTGTTATCGGATCTCACAATCATAGTCGCTGAGAAGTTCCACCCTTCGTCTTTGGCACACATTCAGTTTCTTTTGATCAAAAATTTGTTGAAGACTTTATGATCAATGTAGATAACACACTTAGTCCCGTACGGACGATGCCTCCGTATTTTAAGTACGAATACTACTACGCCTAATTCCAGGTCATGTGTTGTATAATTCTTTTCGTGAACTTTAAGTTGACGCAAGGCGTAAGCAATCACCTTATCCTTTTGCATTAGTACCCAACCCAGTCCTTGGCGTGATGCATCACAGAACACGACACAGTCATTGGATCCATCAGGAAGGGTCAATATTTGCGCATTACAAAATATTTCCTTCAACATCTGAAAGGCCTCCGCTTGCTTACAACCCCAATCAAATTTCTTATATTTCTAGGTTAACATCGTCAACAGTTGAGCGGTCTTGTAGAAGTTTGTAGTAAATCGCCGGTAGTAACCGGCCAACCCTAAGAACTGCCAAATCTCCGAAGGCGTCTTAGGTGTATCCTATTTCGTAACTACTTCAATCTTTCCCGAATCAACATGTATTTCCTTTTCAATGACCATATGATCTAGAGACTTCACTTCACACAACCAAAACTCATACTTGGAGAATTTGGAATAGGGATTCTCTTTTCCTAACAAATTTAGAATTACCCTCAGATGTTGCTCATGCACTTCTTTTGATTATGATTAGATAAGGATGTCATCTGTAAACACTATCATAACTCATCTAGGGATGGCTTACATACTCGGTTCATCAAGTCCATGAATACTGCAGGAGCGTTGTCAACCCAAGCAACATAACTAAGAATTCATAATACCCATAACGAGTCCTAAAGGTTGTCTTCGGATATCGTCTTCTTGAACCCTCAACTGATAATAACTTGACCGAAGATTGATATTTGATAATTACATTGGCCTACATGCAACTGACTGAATAGATCATAATTCTTGGTGAGAGGGTATAGTTTTTGATAGTCAACTTGTTCAACCTTCAATAATTTGTGCACAACTGGATCGACCAACCCTTCCAACAAGGTTGATGCTCCCCGTATCGAGTTACTAGATCAAATAAAACTTTCTTGCAGTTACTTGATAATTCTTGCATTTTATATGGTGCTAACCGATAGGGTGTCTTTGAAATAGGAATTTCTCTCGAGATCAGATCATTCTAGAATTCTACTTGACGACAAGGATGCAATCTTGATAAGTCATTTGGAAAGGCCCCTAGAAAATTCTATACAAAAGAATATCCACCAACTTTGTTTTGCCTTCATTTCTATTGCTTGTACTAAAAATGCATAATACTGCTCCTTAAGCATCAACGAGTCTTCATGCAAGAAACGTGTGTTAGCCTATTTTTGGGTCGTTCTCCTTGCATCTTAAGCACTTTTTCATTTTATAGAGAATTTCATACCACCTTCTCTCGACAAACTATCTCAGCTTCATGTTTTGATAACTAATTTAAATGATATTAAGTCTATGACAAATACATGATCATCTTTTACTTCTGTGCAGCCTCTAATTATTACCATTGGCCATCTCAACCGAGTAAATAATTTCTAAGAAACTAGGTTCATGCTAAATTAAAGAATAATTCCGGGAGAATCAAAGCTTATTTCAGCAATGGTATCGAATAGATGTTTAATGAATGATGATAAGATACGTGCCTGTACAAAATTTAGGTCTTGTCAAATGTCATTTGCTCTAGTCATAAATGTACGAGCGTGTGATGTATTACCTTGATTTACATGATCTTTATTTCCATAATTTCACTATTCTTAATTCTCAGCTATAGCTATTTCTTAATTCTGATTGTTTCGCATCAACCGGCATAGCTAGGTTCACAACATTGGCCTTGTTGTCTACCTTACCATTAGCTTGCTTATCCGACTTTCCAACTTCTTTCTACTACTCAACAGGATTTCCTAACATCCCTCTCAATCCTCTTTGATCAAGATGCCACAAGGTGTGATGATAGCTTTGCCACCTTATGAATTTTGTCCTTATAAGG
>CM044006.1:39188819-39301319 GCA_024085815.1 Flaveria linearis
CATACATACATACATACATACATACATACATACATACATACCATACATACATACATACATACATACATATACATACATACATAATACATGCATGCATACATACATACATACCTACATACATACATACATACACACCACACATACATACATACATACATACATAACATACATACATAATACATACATATATATATATAATAATATATATATATTATATATAATATATATAATGAACAACATACACATACAATATATATACACTAACAGCATACACGCATGCATATATATATACACTAACAACATCCACAACTATATATATACATATATACGCAGGCACACATACAATATACAACACACCGCAGCTTACATATACATATACATACACTGCATACATTACATACACATACGCGTACCATAGTTGCGCGTGTGGCCACAACGCAACCCGATTAAACCGAACCGAAACACGTACTCAAACGTATCGACACGAAACGAAATGAAACGAAACGAAACGTAACGAAACGAGATAAAACGAGGTTCACAATGATCGGTTACCTGCGAAACGACTAAACGACAAGACGACGACAACCGATTGTGGCTAACGGTGACGAAACGGAATCGCTTTGATGATTCGAACGGCGGCTGAGGCTACGGTTGACGACAATTTTTTTTGGTCGACTAGGGTTGACAAAATTTCGGAAATATATTATAATATTCATTTTACACTTGGGACCTTTAACTTTAAATTAATTATTCCCTTAAGTTTAGTTGAATTACAATTTAAACCCTGGACTTAATTATAAAAAAAAATTATAATAATATTAATAACAATATTAATAATAATAATAGTATTAATTACACTAATTAGTAATAAAATTTATAATTATCATTTATATAACGTCTTACAAATCGGGTTATATAAAATTGGGGTTGACACGAAATGGATATACGAAGAGATTCGATTCGAAAACGAATTAATTACGTAGGGTAATAAATGCACGAGGAGAGTTAACGAATTTTTAAGTCAATTAACGGACCTGAAGGTGCGGATGTAACACTACAATTAGACCACGAACATTGTGCACGTAGCTGACCCAATCAACTAGGGCATGCCACAAGGGTCCCGTCAATCTCAATGATTGACTGTATGCAGTGTTTTCAGAAACCGGATCGGACGTCGAACCGGACGCCTTACTGGTTTGGTGGTCGGACCGATCGAACGGGCGGACCTGTTTTAAGAACCAGACGACGTCAGAATGATATATATACATATATATAATATATATATATATATATATATATATATATTCCAAAAATTAGTAGAACTTTAAATCCAAGTCAAACACTATTATATAAAACATTAAAACTTTATAACTTCAACAAATACTTAAATAGAAAACATAAATTATAAATACATTAATAAATAATAATATCAAACAAACATCCAATCATCCATGATCTAACTTTCAAGTTTCAACTTTCAACCATACCAATATCATAATCCAAACTTCCAAAGTTAAGCAAAATAATCAAAACAAACCATCAATTTCAAACAACAAGTTTAAACAAACATAACATAGTATCTTAAAGATCATCCAAACCATCATCATTATCAACTTCATCATCAAGTACAATCAAATCATTTTAGTTGATATGGTCACCTATAATTAAATGAAAGACAAGTTTTAATTAAACTTTCATCATACAATTATATATTTTCACATAATACTTGTATATATAAATACTAACCTTCAAATTCTTGTGCTTGCGAAGTAGACTACCATCGATGTTATTTGGTGGCTCTTCTTCTAGCATATTTTTCAATTCATTATAATCAAGTTCACCTTCCTCTTCCTCATCAATAACCCAAAACTCAGTTTTATCGATGCTTTAATAATCCACAGGATCGTATGACCTTTTGTTCTCATTTTTCCTAATGAAATCAATGTTATTTGTAAATATTACGTAAGTGAAACAAATAATAAAAATAACATAATGTCATTTATATAATACCTAGTTTGACGAAGCAAATTATAATAAACATATACGAGGTCACAAAGCCTTGATGCTCTAATCGGTTCCCTCTTTTCGTGTGAATTCTTTCAAAACACTCCTATTACGTTCACATCCGGAAGAAGATGCAGTTTGACTTAAAATTCTGATTGCAAATGATTGCAACTCCGGGACATCTCCACCAACCAAATTCCACCACTCATCTAACAAAATTAAAATAGTAGATTATTATTCTATCAATACATTCACACAATATAATTAAGAAAAATGAACATTAAAGTAACTTTCCGGGACGAGTTATCTTTGCTGAAGCAAAAGCAAGTGGTTGACTAAAATCACCCTCTCGATCACGAAATTGATATAACTGTGATGTAAGCTTCATGGGTCCAAATTTGTCTTTTCCTCAAACATATCAAGCACCCTTTTAAACGCCTCCCTTTTCTCCACATTGTTGTTTCTTGATCATACTGAAAAGCTGGATTCAACCAATAAGCAGCAGCATGTAGACTCTTACGCAACATTCTATCCCAACGAGAATCAATAATATCAGTATATTGCTTGTAGTTACGTTCTTTATTGCAGAATAATTCTATGATGTCATTTCTTGCCCTGCTCATACCCTCAACCACATAACCTAGTGAAGGTTTTTCATCCGAATCAAAATACGCAAAAGCCTCAAAACAGGGGCCATCACCTTCACATTATCAAACATTATTCCAAAATTTATCACTTAATACAATCTGCTTCACGTCTTTGGCTTTTGGTAATTTCAAGACTTTCTTGAAATCATTAGAGGTAGCCATAGCTTGCAAATCTGATTTATGGTCATACAAGCTTCTTAATGCAATGAAAGCTGTACCAAAACGAGTGGCACCTAGACATATGATTTCTGTCCAACCTTGTCTTTTCCTTAACCAATTCAAAGGCCACTTATGGTTATATTTATAAACAGTTACCTTAGATGCAAATTGAACTAATTCAGCCACGGATGTTAACTCTGAAATATCCTTCAAATTAGATTAATACAATAGGCTGCACACGGGGACCAACAAAGCAAGGGATATTTCTCACACAACAATCTTCCTGCAACCTTGTAATTAGCAAGCATTATTAGTAACAAAATGAACAACATTCCTATAACCAACTATCTCAACAATCTCTCCAAACAAATTGCATAAGTTTTCTGCATTAGCCTCAGCATCCGATGCATCAACAGATTAATAAAAGAAATCCTTTTAGGACAATATACCAAATAATTAATGAGTGGTCTTTGTCTAACATCACCCATCCATTACTCATTATTATACAACCGTTTTCTAACCACAATAGTCTTTGAGCTTCTACAATTAGAGTCACTGATTTCTTAGCATCTTTTAATAAACTCACCCTCATTACATGATAAGAGGGTCCCGTATACCCATGGCCCATAGAAGATACTTTGCTCATTGCAATAAAAACAGAGGCGAATTAACAGCATTCATTGGTATACACGCATGATAGAACCACATAGCCACAACCAAATCTCTATCATGTAATCTTTCTTTACTTTGCCATGCTGATTTATTGAAGGTTGAGAAGAATCATTTATGCGTCGTTCAAAATAAGATTGTAAGTTTTTAGAAGTAGAAGAAGCTTTTCTTTTAGCTCGTGCACTTTGTGGTTTAACCTTAGGTGTTTCTTCATCTTTTCCCTTCTGTGAACTTTCTTCATAAGCATTTCTCATTTGAAGCTTGACATCCGCGGGAACCTTTAAACAAGAAGCAATATTTCCTTTTACTCCACTAAGGTGTTGCTTCATTCTATTAATGCCCCCTCCACGAACGGGTTTATCACAAAAACTACAAAGTAAAAACTTTTTCCCTAATGCATCTTGAGCTTCAGTAGCATATCTCCAAGCATTATCTGTTTTCAAACAAGACTTGAATGAACACTCGATTGTGTTTCTGTTTTTTATCCGGTGATGAAGTCGAATCCATGTTCTACAAGATAAAACAAAACATCAAACATCAAACCCAAACATCTAAATTCTAAAACAAACATCAAACATCAAACATCTAAATTCTAAAACCAAACTCTAAATTCTAAACTACACAATTTAAATTCTAAACTACACAATTTAATTGCAACAAACATCAAACATCATCAAACATCAAACATCAAACATCAAACATCAAACATTTAAATTCTAAAGTACATAATTTAATTGCAATAATTGAACATCTAAATTCTAAAACCAAACATTAAACATCAAACATCAAACATCTAAATTCTAAAACAAACATCAAAATCAAACATCTAAATTCTAAAACCAAACATCTAAATTCTAAACTACACAATTTAAATTCTAACTACACAATTTAATTACAACAACATCAAACATCAAACATCAAACATCAAACATCAAACACAAACATTTAAATTCTAAACTACACAATTAATTGTAACAATAGAACATCTAAATTATAAACCAAACATCAAACACAAAACACCAAACATCTAAATTCTAAAAAAAATCAAAATTCTTAAACAAAATCAGTGTACAAATAAGTTTAAAAAACAAACATCAAACATTAAAGTTCAAACATTACAAGAACATCTAAAATAAAGTGAATCATTAGAAAATTAGAATCAACCTTCAAGTTCAAAGTTCAAAGCAACCTAAGGTGGAGGTTCTACGGTGGATCTGCGAGGTGGAGGTTTTGACTTCTGCGGTGGCCGCTGCGGTCAATGCTACGAAGTGGAGGATCTGCTGGTCGATGCTGCTCACTGCTACTGGTCGATGCTGCTCGCTGTTGCTTGCTGTTGCTTGCTACTGCGGTGGTTGCTGCGGTGGCCGATGGCTGCGGTGGGCGGTGGCTGTGGTGGGCTGTGGCTGTAGAAAGGGAACCAAAAAAGGGACTCGAGTGGAATTATGGAAAGGGGCTGTTAGGACTTAGGGTTTTATGATCAAGGGAATAAAAAAAAGGTGCAACTGGTCCAACTGCGAACCGGCAAAACCGGTCCACCGCCCGACTCGGGTAGAACAGGCCGGTTCAAGCCCAACAAAACTAACCATAGTGGATCGGATCGGCGCCTGGCCGAATGGCTGTCCGATCGGTCTGACCGGTCGGACCGGCTGGTCCGATCCGACCCAAAGAACATTGCCTATATGCATCCTTCGGGTTATTAAAAACCGCACATAGTTGAGCTAATGACAACATAGTCATGCACCTCCTTTCTATTTGCTTGTAAGCCATTCTTTCTTTTATTACATTTCACTTTTCATATTTGTTATCTTTCACTTCGTTACGTTATAATTTACGTTCATTCATACATTTGTCATACTATGTAAAGTAATAACATAATACTTGACGTATATTATATTATAAGATAAATACGTTTTGAAAACCAATTAAAAGATAATACCTTATAAACATGCATATCATACATTCATCATATCATCATATATGTTCTATGCATAAACCATCACGTACTCATACTTAAAATATGCCAACAGTTGATAGTCAATCTAGGTCAAGCCCTAACATTATGTTTTTCCCACAATTCAAGACAATTTTCTATGTGTTTGGGTGCATGGGCACTATTTGGGTGCATGAGGATTGTTTGGGTGTTTCTTCACTATGCAGGAGCATGAGCCTATACTTAACCATTTCTCACCTAGGCGTATGAATCTCTTGGGCGCATAGGCACTATTTGGGCGTATCACCCTGTACTTAGGCATTTCAGCAAACACTTGGGCGCATGATGCACTGTTTAGGCGCATATCCTACACTTAGAAATTTATAAAGCATTTTTAGGTGCATGGGCTACTGTTTAGGAACATCAACATTCACTTAAAGTTTTAAGCCTATTTTTTAGGCGCATGGGCCCTATTTGGGCGCATGACCATACTTAAAATCTTTCCAGGCAAAAACTTAGGCGCATAGGCCCTGTTTAGGCGCATGAACACCAACGTATATGCTTCTAACATATTTCTCAATCCCAACATAATCTTAGCATGTTCTAAGCCTTACACTACCACTTTAAGCCTTAACTTAAAGTACACAACCACAACACTAATAACATACATGCATTAATATACGGATATACATACAACTTTTTTATAAAAACCATTTACATGCATTTTTAGCCCCGAAAAATTTTTAAAACATGTAAAACATGGGGTCTACAACTCACCTTAGCTGCTCTCAAGTCTCAACTCTCCAACTTGAACTTTCTAAAGAATTCGAACACCTAGATGTGTCTAAACACACAAAACCGAGCACAGAACATATATTCTCGGTTTTCTTAGTCAAAGCACAAACAAAACCGAGCTAATTATGTAAAATTTACTTACCAAGATCGAGTCTAGCTACTCTCTGTCTCTCTAGAACCGAAGAAGAATCTGCTTTCTTTCTCTAAATGTTCGAAGCAGTTGGTGTGCAGAAAGTGTGGGCGGCCATGCCACCTTTGAAACAAAATAACAATATTATTTTGTTCTATTTACACTTTAACCACTCTACGTGTGCTTCTTTTCTTCTTCTTGCAAAATATCTTTCTTTTCTCTTTTTCTCATTTCTTTTCTTTTATTTTACTTGACTAAATTTCCGGGTGTTACAAGTCCACCCCTTTAAAGAGGTTTCATCCCCAAACCCGTCACTCTTCGAATAACCATGGGCAATGCTGCCTCATCTCTTCTTCAGTCTCCCACACAGACTCTTAACCCTTTCTGTGTTTCCACTGTACACATGCAAGTGGAACCACTTTATTCCTCAATCTCCTTTCTTTTCGATCAATAATTACCACTGCTTGCTCTACATAATTGAGCCATTCATCCACTTCGATATCATCCAGTGGTACTATCATATCTTCATCAGCTAAGCACTTTCTTAGATGGGGTACATGGAATGTCGGATGTATTCCATTTAACTCATCAGGCAATTCTAATCGATAGGCCACTGCTCCTACTCGTACGATGATTAGAAGGGTCCTATATACCTCGGGCTCAGCTTGCCTTGTTTCCTGAACCGAATGATTTCCTTCCAAGGTGAGACCTTCAACATAACCCAGCCTCCCGCCTTAAATTCAATCGGTCTTCACCTCTTGTTGGCGTATAACTTTTGTATATCTTTTGCTGCCTTCATAAAGGCTTTTATCCTTTAATAACTTCTCATTAGTAGTCTCTATCACCTCAAGATTCCTTAAGTCTTTCTGTCCAATGTCAACCTAACACATGGGTGTCCTACACCTCCTACCATATAACATCTCCTAAGGTGGCATGCCAATGCTGGCATGAAAACTGTTGTTGTACGACAATTCTGCTAACGGTAAATGATCATCCCCATTTCCCCCAAATCAATCACGCATGCTTGAAGCATATCCTCGAGCGTCTGAATCGTTTCTCTCTAACTGACCATCTGTCTGAGGATGATAGGCCGTGCTAATGTGTAGCCTCGTCCCCATCGCATCATGGAATGTCTTCCAAACTTCCATGTGAATCGGGTGTCACAAAATGGACACAATAGATACCGACAAACCATGACGAGCTGCAATCTCTTTAATGAATGATTCTGCCAATCTTTCTGATGAATACATCTCGCAGATCGGTAGGAAGTGATCACTCTTCGTCAGTCGATCAACAATCACCCATATGGTATCGCACCCCCTCTCCGTGCGGGGTAACTTCGTAATGAAGTCCATGGTGATGTGCTCCCACTTCCACTCGGGTATATCCAATGGTTGGATCTTCCCATATGGCTTCTGATGTTTCTACCTTCACTTGCAAACATCACGTACTTTACTACGTCACGCTTCATTCCCGGCCACCAATAATCTTTTTTCATATCCTGATACATCTTCGTGGCATCGGGATGAATCGAGTATCAAGTCTTATGAGCATCATCCATAATCCGCCCCCGTATGTCTCGATAACGAGGGATCCATATCCGTCCGTTTCGGGTCTTAACACCGAGAGTGTTTTCACCTAATTCTGTGACTAGACCTCTCATTCGTTCGGAATTTAGGTGATCTTTTTTTAACGTCTCATCTTGGAACCCTTTCACCTGGGTCATCACGTCAGCTGTCACAACCAACTGACAAGCCTTCACGCGAATCGGCTCGGGTCTCTCTTTTTGGCTAAGGGCATCGGCCATAACGTTGCCTTACCCGGATGATAATGGATCTCACAGCCGTAATCTTTGATGAGTTCTAACCATATCCTCCTGTCTTATGTTGAGATCCTTTTGCTCGAAAAAATTTCAAGCTCTTGTGATCCGTGAAGATTGTGCACTTTGTCCCGTACAGGTAGTGCCTCCAAATCTTCAACGCGAAGACCACAACTGCTAACTCCAAATCATTGATGGGATAATTGACTTCATGGGTTTTCAACTATCAGGATGCGTAGGCTATTACCATTCCACGTTGCATTAACACGCAATCTAGACCCGAATAAGAAGCATCCGGATATACCACTAAGTCTTCACTCCCTTCGGGTAATGTTAAAACAGGAGCTTAAGTTAATCTCGTCTTTAACTCCTCAAAAGCGTCCTCCCATTTCTGACCCCACACAAACTTCACATCCTTATGAGTCAACTTAGTCAAAGGCGAGGCTATCTTGGAGAAGTCTTGTATGAATCTCCTGTAGTAACCCGCCAAACCCAAGAAGTTGTGAATCTCGGATGGCGTCTTTGGAGACTTCCATTGCATCACTGCCTCAATCTTTGCCAGTTCTACCATAATTCCTTTAGCATTTACTACCTGACCTAAAAATTGCACATCACGCAACCAAAAAGCACTTAGAGAATTTAGCATATAACTTCTCACTTCTAAGTGCCTCCAATACTTCGCGTATGTCAAACCGAAAATACACTCGGTTCATCAAATCCATAAAGGCAGCTGGCACGTTAGTCAAACTGAAAGACATAACGAGAACTCGTAGTGTCCATAACGCGTGCGAAATGCTGTCTCTTTACCTTCAACTGATTGTAACTAGATCGAAGATCTATCCTCGAGAATCAACTGGAACCTTGTAGCTGATCAAACAAGTCGTTAATCCTCGTAGCGGATACCGATTCCTTATTGTCAGCTTATTCAAATCTCTACAGTCGATGCACATCCGCATACTACCGTCCTTCTTCTTCATAAACAATACTGGAGCACCCCAAGGTAAGATGCTCGTTGGATAAACCCTTTATCCATCAGCTCCTGCAGTTGAGCCATTAGCTCTTTCATCTGGGTAGAGCTAATTGATATGCTGCCTTAACAGCGGGTTGAGCACCGGGTATTAGATCAATCTGAAACTCAATCTAATGATCCGGTGGCACATCTGGTAAGTCTTCTAGGAACACACCCAGACAGTCACATACCACTGGCACATCAGACAATTATGGTACCAACGCATCCACATCTTTCACGTAGGCCAGGTAGGCACTGCATCCTCGTCTCATGTACTTCCCTGCCACCACCATCGAATCACCTTCGGAACCGTAGTAACGTGATCGCCGTAAATCATCAATGCACTTCCATCGGGTGCAACTAATCGAATCATCTTCTTGCGGGAGACAATTTTGCCTCATAGGCTGCTAACGAATCCATCCCTAGTACTACACTAAATCCGCCTAGGGCATCACATGTAATTTAGCAGAAAACCTATGACCTTCTAGTTCTATGGCACAGTCCTCTATCATATTAGTTATTCTAATGGACTTACCAATAGCAGTTTCTACATCGAATGACTCGCTAATACTTCTACTACTAACAAACAACTTATCACAAAAGCTGTAGAAATAAAACACCTACTAGCTCCAGAATCAAATAATACAGAGGAACATATTTGGTTTACTAGAAACATACCTGACACGACATCGGGATCGACTCTAGCCTCCTCTCCGCGTCATCGTGAATGCTCTAGTAGTTGCCCTCTGTCCTCCATCTTCTGTCCCTTCTTTGCTCCGAAACTCTTGGCCCTTGACTTCTTATAGTCCCGACTCAGGTGGCCTACTTCACCACAGTTGTAGCACCTCGCCACCCTACAATCTCTAGAGATATGGCCAGGATTCCCACACTTGAAACAAACATTCAATCCTAGCCTGCACTCACTAGCGTGCTCTCTCCAACATTTACCACACTTCTTTATCCCAGAGCTTGATGAACCCACCCTACGGTCATCCACCTTCATCCTATTGCTGTTTGGAGTGAAACAGCCACGTCCAAACCTTTTCCTGCCCAACTTCTTGTCACCACCACTTGTCTTCTTCTCCTCAACTACTGCCACCTCCCTCTCATCATACAACCTACCCGCCAGGTCTACTACAGATCGAAAGGTACCAGGCCGGGTAGCGATCAAATGCCTGCGAACGTCAGCTAGCAATCCCTGGATGTATTTCTTGATCTTCCTCGGCACTGGCGTCACCTGATCCAGCACCAACCTTGCCATCTCATTAATTTTATGGTGTATTACTTGTGTGTCATGGTGCCTGCCTCCAACTGTTGTAACTCCCTCTCTATCTTATCGAGTTCCCGGTGAGGACAGAATTCCACGATTACAGCTTCTTCAACTCTCCCCATCTCATTCTACCAATGTCCCTGCTGCCCTCGGCTTGGACAATATTGTCCCACTAACACAGAGCCGATTCAACAAAAGAGTGAGTGGAAAACTTCACCTTCTAATCCTCCCTACACTCATTAATCTCCAGTACTGCCTCCATCTCTCTCACCCAGCGGTGAGCAGTAGCGGCATTACTATTTCCGTCAAAGGTCGAGGGCTTGTATCTTTGAAATGCCCTATAGTTGCAACCATATGTGGTTTCCTTCACAGCTTCCTCCTCCTCCTCCTCACTCGAGACAATTGTCTTAGTCTCTGATCGCTTCCTTTCCTCCCTTCTGGTAGTCCTTCTCCTCTCTTTCTTCTCGTCCTCTCTTACAGCCTTAATAACTTCAGTCACCATAGACGGTAGTATTGTCTGCGTGACTTGGTGCACTTCCTCTATCACCGCCTCTTTCATCGAGGCCCTTAGGTTTTCACTCTTATCACCACCTTCCTTGTGATGCATCTTGGGCTCCTCACGAGCTCTTTCAGTAGTCTTAGCCTTATTCCTAGTGACACGTGGTTCAAACCACATCCTCCTTGTACTCCACCCCTAGAAGCCTTTGACGATCTACCTCTAGCCATTCTCTAATCACTATAAGATTCAAACACAAACATGGTCATTCAAGGAATAACTCAGTTTATGTTAAGTATAGTAAGTCCCTAATTACAGTCGCTAGTTGTGATTAGCCGCTAACTTTACTCTTCACACCCCAAGCATTTCCTATCCTGATTACAACGGTATCTAAATCTACTACATGCACATAATCAAATAGCACACGCACATAACTCCAATTAACTTCGAGAAATGAAATACCTGATGGCACGTAGCTACTTGGGATGGCATCCCTTCCCTTTAGTCCCATTCTTAGTTTAAGATTAGGTTTTTGAAAATATTTTTTCCATCTCTCTTAAACTTTAACTCTGATACCAACTTGTAAGGCCCCGTTTCTAGAGACCTCACAATTGGTCATTCATAGCACTAAACATACATACTAATATACATTTCATAAAACATTGCAGTGGAATTACATTTAACAAAAAGCCTATTCATTTCATTAATAAGTTACTATTGCTATGCAATACAACATTGTTTAGTTACAAAAGAAAACATCTGTTAATTGTATTACAAAACAACAATAATAACATGTATGAATGGATGCCAGTCTTGTCCTGACAAGTAGCCTCCCCGTGTGCCATCCTCAGCAAATTACCTGCCAACTGAAAATGCATAAAAGTTAGCGTTGCTGAGTGGGTTCTAGTTTTATAAGTATTAAATACCTTGTGTGTTTTACATATGAAATAAACCTTTCTATGAAATACTTTACCTTCATACACAACACACATCATACATACATTCAAACAATATTCATTATTTATTTCTTTCTTTCATACTTTAATTACTATCTTTTATCATCATATGTATGTATATATATATTTTCTTTCCATTCTTTTCATTAACATTTACTTTCATATACATACTTGCATTTCGTGCATTTCACTATATTTACTTTCATTCTCATTCTCTCTTTTCATTCTTTCATCATTCTTTACTTTCTATTCATACTTTTCATCGTTCTTTACTTTCATATGGATCAATGTACAATACCCCGAACATTATGCATGAAGCTGATGCTGGGCCTGTGGTCTACAATTAGACCACGAACATTGTGTACGAAGCTGACCCAGTAACCTAGGGCATGTCATCTCTCCTTTTCATCCGGACCAATGTGCAATACACCGAACATTATGCACGAAGCTGATGCTGTGCCTCTGGTATATAAATAGACCATGAACTTATTGCACGAAGCTGACCCAGTCACCTAGGGCATGCCACAAGGTTCCGTCAATCTCAATGATTAACCCTGTATGCATCCTTCGGGTTATTAATAATCACACACAGTTGAGCTAACGATAACATGGTCGTACACCTCCTTTCTATTTGCTTGCAAGCCATTCTTTCTTTCATTACGTTTCACTTTTCATATTTTTTATCTTTCACTTCGTTACGTTATACTTTACATTCATTCATACATTCATCATACTACGTAAAGTAATAACATAATACTTAACGTATATTATATTATAATATAAATATGCTTTGATAACCAATTAAAAGATAACACCTCATACACATATGCATATCATACATTCATTATATCATCACACATGTTCTATGCATAGACTATCACATACTCATACTTAAAATAGGCCAAAACAGTCCATAGGTCAATCTAGGGTCAAGCCTTAACATTCTGTTTTTTCCCAAAATTCAAGAAAATTTTTTAAGTGTTTGGGAGCATGGGCACTATTTGGACGCATGAGGACTGCTTAGGAGTTTCTCCACTATGCAGGTGCATGAGCTTATACTTAACCATTTCTCACTTAGGCGCATGAGCCTCTTGGTCACATGGGCACTATATGGGTGTATCACCTTGCACTTAGGCGTTTCAGCAAACACTTGGGCGCATGATGCATTGTTTAGGCTCATCATCCTACACTTGAAATTTCTAAGGCATTTTTAGGCGCATGGGATACTGTTTGGGTGCATCAACATTCACTTAAACTTTTAAGCCTATTTTTCAGGCGCATGGGCCCTTTTTGGGCGTATGACCATACTTAAAATCTTTCTAAGGCAAAAACTGTAGGGTTTGTTAGAACATAAAATCATAGTTTAACCATTTAAACTTTCTGAAAACGCAGCGGAATTACAACTTTATAAACCCTTTTATAAGCTGAAAAATATGTTCATTAGATGACCATATTAATGTATAAACAAACCCAAAGAACAAAGGATCGTATATGTGAATACGCAAGCTATGAATATATGTAAAACTACATAAAATCACAGCTTCATTGAGCTGTGATATACCTTACTGCAGCAGCCAAAACCGACCAAAAGAAGAGCTGAAATGATGCTGAAAAAGGCCAAGACTTCAAGAGTAGAAGTCCTCAAGCTTGTATACCCCAAGCCTCCTTGCAAACACCTCTTGTTAGGAAGAAACTACACCAAGAACAGCTCAAAACCAACTTGTTTCTATACTGAAAACCCTCTTTTTCCCAGCTGCTGTTCGAACACTTTGAGAGAGAAAAATAGAGCTGAATTCTTGTTCTAGTTGCATGTGTTTATTAGAAAGGAGAGAGCTGAATTTAGACTAGTTAGTGGAGGAAACAACATGCATATGATAGTTCTTTCCTAAGCCAAGATAGTGGAGTGACAAGCATGCTTGTCTTGTCTTCCACTCAAGAGAATCAAGGCATCAAAAGAAACACAACACATGCACATGCATGCTTACATGGGACGGTTTTGAAGTTTATAAAAGAGAGGTTTTCTTTTATAAATATCAAACATATCACACATATAACTAGTCTTTTATTAGATATATATATATATACAACTAACCTTTTAATTGTATAATCCATACACTCCCATTATTATTTGTAATGTTATCTAACTTGTTTAAATAATATTACAAATAATATCATTGAACAAAATATCCTAATAAATTGTTCCATCTCATATGCAACTTATTTAGAAAACCATTTTCTAAATTTGGTGTAAATATTTAATTGCATGATCATATCATCAATTAAATATTAATTGGTGTTTGCTAAGCTTGTTATTGGGTATAACCCGACTTGGATCATAACGTACTAACCACATCAATATTCTAAGTGTCTTGGGCACATAGAATCCTACAATCTCCCACTTGCCCAAGATTCATAGAAGATTGATGCAAGCAGTAAATACCGCCTAACAACGGTTTACTACCCTTAATACGCATGACTTATAGCCATTCAATAACATCATCCCATTCGAGTACCCTACTTGAAATGATTTAGGTGAATCAATCATCTATCCTTTTGTTAAGATGTCATGTTAAATCCAAGGACACAGAATGATCATTCCTTGTCGATTTAACTTAATCAGGCCTTAGACATCTAACTCTCAACGAATAAGAGGAACAAATTCCATCTTGACTACATACGTTTCTCACAATCACCTTGTGTTATACCTGAACATACCCTTATGTACTGTCCACTATTTCAGGACAGTGAAGAATTAGCTCAAGGTATAATACTTGGTGAATATCAAAACCCAATATGTATCTCAGGTCGAAGGATACCAAATGATATTCGCCTTTACTCAAATTTACTTATGATCAATCAATAAGATTCCATGTAGTAAAGTTTGAGATGCGGGTTAGTCCAATATTTGTATCCCACAAATATCTATGAACTTTGGTAGCAACCCATTACTCTATATTCATCCTTATGAATATCAACCAATCCAAGTTCATAATAATCTTACCCTCACGCTTGTTCCCACAAGTATGAACGACTACGGACATTTAGAGTAAATAATTTACTCATGGATTAAACATGCTAAATTGGAACATTAATTGAAACATTATAACCAAATAATTTTATTCAAATAATAAAGAGTTCACATATTCAAATACTAAATTTGATCAAGTCCAATCACTAGAATATCAAAGTCCTAAGGCACATGTGTGACTTTCATGCTTTGACCTATCTAGAAGCTTCGTGAATGGATCCGCAATGTTTTGATCGGTATGAACTTTGCGAATACATATCTTCCCCTTTTCAACTTCATCCCTAATGTAGTTGAATCTCCGTTCAATGTGCCGAGTCTTTTGATGAGGACGAGGTTCCTTGATTTGAGCAATAGAACCTTCGTTGTCACAAAAGATCTCTAGGGGGTCTTGAATGGTAGCAACAACCCCTAGATCAACAATGAACTTCCTAAGCCACGCAGCTTCTTGAGCTGCCAATGAAGCGGCGATGTATTCTGATTCTGTTGTAGATAGTGCCACTACATCTTGCTTTGAGCTCTTCCAAGAGACTGCTCCTCCATTCATAATGAAAACATATCCCGACTGTGATCGAGAATCATCTCGATCAGTTTGGAAACTCGCATCCGTATAACCCTTTACAACGAGCTCCTCCTCACCAGACCCATATATTAAGAACATATCCTTAGTGTTTCTAAGGTATTTGAAAATACTCTTAACAGCCCCAATGACTATTACCAGGATTCTGTTGATATCTACTTGTCATGCTTAGAGCACATGACACGTCCGGCCTAGTACATATCATTGCATACATGATGGATCCTATAGCAGATGCATATGGGACTCCATTCATTCTTTCTTGTTCAACCTTTGAACTAGGGCATTGAGATGAGCTCAATATAGTCCCCTTTTGAATAGGTACCAAACCTTTCTTAGAATTCTCCATGTTGAACCTCTTCAAGATCTTTTCAATGTATGTACTTTGGTTTAAACCTATTAACCGCCTTGATCTATCCCTATAGATCTTTATTCCCAAAATATAGGTGGCCTCACCAAGATCCTTAATGGAAAACAGCTTCCAAGCCAGGTTTTTACACCTTCCAAGGTTGGAATGTCGTTTCCAATTAGTAGAATGTCATCGACATATAATACAAGGAAAGTAATAATGCTCCCACTAGCTTTCTTATATACACAAGCTTCATCACGTTTTTGATGAAGCCAAATTTCTTTACTTCATCATCAAAACGGTGATTCCAACTTCTTGATACTTGTTTCAATCCATAGATTGATTTCTTTAATTGCATACCTTGTTAGGATGTTTTGGATCGACAAAACCTTCAGGCTGTTTCATATGGACATCTTCCTCAAGATATCCATTAAGAAAAGCGGTTTTGACATCCATTTGCCAAATCTCATAGTCATAATATGCTGCTATGGCAAACAATATCCTGATAGACTTTAGCACTGCCACAGGTGAAAAGGTTTCATCATAATCAACCCCTTGAGTTTGAGTGAAACCTTTTGCTACAAGTCTAGCTTTATAGGTATCCAAGTTTCCATGCATATCGATTTTCTTCTTGAAAACCCACTTACTTCCAACTATCTTGGACTTAAGAGGTGGTGTAACCAATTCCCAAACTTGGTTATCATACATGGATTGCATCTCAACGTTCATGGCTTCTTGCCATTTGTCAAAATCAGGTTTTGACATTGCCTCTTGGTATGTGGTTGGTTCATCCGAATCTACCACATAGCATCCATCCATGAAAAATTCATATCTCTCAGGAGGAACACTAATTCTACCAGATCTTGAACGTTTTGTGTATCTTGATCATCCACATGATCATTCTCAACATCCCATGTTGATTGCTAGTATCAACCAATTGTGTATCGTCGTGTGAATCTTGAACCTCTTCAAGTTCCACTGCTCTTCCACTAGTTTCTTCGGAAGAAACTTAGTTTCCAAGAACTCTGCCTTTCGAGCAATAAACACTTTCTGTTCTGTCGGATCATAGAAATAATATCCAATACAATCTCTAGGATATCCAATGAAGATACACTTTGTGGATCGGCTTCCAGTTTGTTTTGAGTGTATTCTTAGGATAAGCATCACACCCCCAAACTTTTAAATATGATAATGATAGAACCCTTCCATGCCATATTTCGAAAGGTGTCCTTTCCACTTTCTTGGTTGGGGCCATATTTAAAATACGGGCCGCGGAGAGCAACACGAAACCCCAAAATGATAGAGGTAGTGTACTTCTAGCCATCATAGATCCAACCATATCCAATAGAGTCCGATTCCTCCTCTCAGACACACCATTGTGTTGTGGTGTTCCAGGTGGAGTAAGTTGTGAGACTATCCCACAACTCCTAAGATACTCTTGAAATTCACTACTTAGGTATTCACCTCCTCTATCTGTACGAAGAATTTTGACCGTTTTGTTGAGTTGATTTTCTACTTCATTCTTGAAATTTTGAACATTTCAAAATATTCATGTTTGTGTCTTAACAAGTACACATACCCATAACGACTATAGTCATCGGTAAAGGTAATGAAGTATCTTTCACCATTCCTAGTTATTGGTTTAAAAGGTCCACATACATCCGAATGTATGATTCCTAATAAATCCTTTGCCCTTTCATTAGTCCCACTAAAAGGGGCCTTTGTCATTTTACCTTGTAAACAAGACTCGCATACATCAAATGAATCATTTTCATTAGTTTTCAAAAGACCATTCTTTTGCAGTTTTTGCATACGATTCTTGTTTATGTGACCAAGGCGACAATGCCAAAGATAGGAATCACTCAAATCTAATTTAAGCCTTTTGGTGGTTGCTTGGTACATTGAGCTATCATATGTTGTGTTTTCATGAACCAATTCATAAATACCATTACATGGTATAACTTTAAAATAAACATATGATTGAAAGAAACATGAATATCATTGTCAACAAACTTGAAATCATAATCACATTGTCTTAAACGGGAAACAGAATAATGTTCCTAGTTAAACTAGGAGCATACAAAACATTCTTTAAAATAACTTCCAAACCACTGGAAGCTTCAAAATGTAGTCTCCTTGGGCTTCCACGTGAACCTTTGCACCATTCCCCATGAAGAGACTAATTTCCCCTTTTGCATAATGCTCACTTCTTTTGAACCCCTGTAATAAATTGCAAATATGAGTTCCACATCCGGTATCTAGTACCCATGTGTTAGAAGAAATAACATTTAGCTCAACATGTATCATAAAGATTGTACCTGAGGTTTGCCCCGCATCCTCTTTTCTCTCAATGCTTTGAGATAGATCGGGCAATTGCGTTTCCAATGGCCTACCTCACCACACTCAAAACACGGGTCATTTGAGCAACCTTTTGCTTCTTTTCTTTTGGTTTGGGCGGTTCCACTTTTGCTTTTCCTTTCCCTTCCCCTTGACGTGCCCCTTCCCTCTTGCAATACTTGCCCTAGGGTCGGGGAGGTGCCTCTTCCTACTACCTCCTCATTGATCGTAAGGACCGGTAGAACCTTTCTACCCATGCCCGCCTCGGCCGTTTTGAGCATTGAGTGAAGCTCACCAATGCTCTTGTCCCATCCATTCATGTTATAGTTCATAACGAAGCTATCAAACTTCTTGGATAGAGAGTTGAGGATCAAATCCGTTGCCAACTCATTGGACACACGACAGTTAAGCCTTTCGAGGCGATCAATGTGGCTCTTCATCTTAAGAACGTAAGATGACACCGATTGGGTCTCGTCCATTCGACATGCATGGAGTGCTCGAACCGTTTCAAAGCGCTCCACCCTTGATTGTTGTTGGAACATTTCCTTCAACTGGGTGATCATGTCATAGGCATTATGGTTCTCAAAGTCCTTTTGCAAATCGGGAATCATACTTGCTAGCATGAGACATGCGACTTGCACAGAGTCCTCGGTGTACTTGACCCACTCGGCAAAGGCCTCATCGTCATTTTCATCGGGTTGATCGGGAATAGGATCGTCTAACACATAGGACTTCTTTTCTTGCTTGAGAACGATTCTCAAGTTTCGGTACCAATCCATGAAGTTCCCATGGTTTAGACGTTCCTATTCAAGGATTGTTCTTAGTGATAGGTTATGGATGGTCGGGTTTGTGTTGTTGTTGTTTGCGGCCATTCTACAAAATTAACAAAGTTTTATTAGTATTTCCTAAAAAAAATTACATTTTAATCATTAATACCCTTTACGTCTCACAGACAATTAAAATCTAGAATCCAACGTTACATTTAAATATCAGTTAGGTGACCTTTATCCCTTTATTTAAATTAACAAGGTAGTCAACTTTTGACAATTGTAACCTATTACAATTTCTAGTATATGGGATCGGTTAAACATCTTATGTTTGTTTGGCATGTTTATCCCATCAACACCCTTTGTACGTCATGCTTCGGTGATCCTAATGCATGATTTCCAAATTAAGTTTCCTACTTAGACACACGTGTGGATTTGCTTATATTAGTGGTTAGGTGACCTTTATCCCATAAATATGGCAAACCCACCTCAAACTCATAAGTTCCCTCTAATGTGGTTAGGTGACCTTTATCCCACATCAAGTTCTCAAATGATTCGAGTGTTGTATAAGAGGATGGTGTTTGACTTATTTTAAAGGTATTTGAATATTTAGAGGTTCATAATTCTAGTTTAGAAAACTCTATGTACTTGTATTTGCATGCTTTCAAATACAATGTACCCTATGGTTCTTTTAATAAAACCCATTTTATTATAAAATCATTAATCCTTTTTAATAACCTTTTATTAACTTTTAATGATTAAGAACCGTTAATTTTCAGCTTGTTTAGTTTGTTTATGAGTTTGTTATATATGTCTAAATATCAACCAAACAATCAAACAACAAACATTCAAACAAGCATAACATATAAACATGAGTGCATAACCATAGCTACTAAGTTGACAACACTTGTTTGCCATCACAAGTGTTGTCATAAGGTCTTTCTTAAGGGTTTGTAATGACACATTATATGTGTCCATGAACTCCCACTTGAATCCATATCCAAATACTTCAAGGTCCATGTCTTTGATGTCCATCTGTGGGTCTTGATCTTGTGCATCTTCCTTTTACAAAATTATATCCTAATACATTTTTCTAATAAAAGGAAATGCACCTAATCTATTTATTACATAACCAAATGAATAAATAATTACAACCTAAATAATAAACATAAATATTACAACCCAATTGAATGAATTAAAACAACCATTCCAATCATCCAAATAACATAAGGCCAAAGGCTAGGTTATGCACTATCATATGAATAATTATAAACATTATTCAATAAACAAAATAAACCCCATCAAACCCTAAATTTTCAGCCAACATAAATTAAAATTTGGGTTTGTTTGTCCAAACAAACAACAACCAAACATATCAACCAATTGACATTCCTATCTTTCAAAGTTTAATCATAAGCATGAAGATATAACTTTGAAAGACTTGGGGTTTATTAAATCAACTAAAATCAGCCCCTAATTAGTTGATTAACATCCTTTAAATGATTTTTAAAGGATAGTACAAGCAAGCTATTCACATAACCGGCTCTTGATGCCATTGTAGGGTTTGTTAGAACATAAAATCATAGTTTAACCATTTAAACTTTCTGAAAACGCAGCGGAATTACAACTTTATAAACCCTTTTATAAGCTGAAAAATATGTTCATTAGATGACCATATTAATGTATAAAACAAACCCAAAGAACAAAGGATCATATATGTGAATACGCAAGCTATGAATATATGTAAAACTACATAAAATCACAGCTTCATTGAGCTGTGATATACTTTACTGCAGCAGCCAAAAACGACCAAAAGAAGAGCTGAAATGATGCTGAAAAAGGCCAAGACTTCAAGAGTAGAAGTCCTCAATCTTGTATACCCCAAGCCTCCTTGCAAACACCTTCTTGTTAGGAAGAAACTGCACCAAGAACAGCTCAAAACCAACTTGTTTCTATGCTGAAAACCCTCTTTTTCCCAGCTGCTGTTCGAACACTTTGAGAGAGAAAAATAGAGCTGAATTCTTGTTCTAGTTGCATGTGTTTATTAGAAAGGAGAGAGCTGAATTAGAGTAGTTAGTGGAGAAACAACATGCATGTGATTGTTCTTTCCTAAGCCAAGATAGTGGAGTGACAAGCATGCTTGTCTTGTCTTCCACTCAAGAGAATCAAGGCATCAAAAGAAAACACAACACATGCACATGCATGCTTACATGGGACAGTTTTGAAGTTTATAAAAGAGAGGTTTTCTTTTTATAAATATCAAACATAATCACACATATACTAGTCTTTTATTAGATATATTACAACTAACCTTTTAATTGTATAATCCATACACTCTCTCTTGTTTAAATTATAAATAATATCATTGAACAAAATATCCTAATAAATTGTTCCATCTCATATGCAACTTATTTAGAAAACCTATTTTCTAAATTTGGTGTAAATATTTAATTGCATGATCATATCATCAATTAAATATTAATTGGTGTTTGCTAAGCTTGTTATTGGGTATAACGCGACTTGGATAATAACGTACTAACCACATCAATATTCTAAGTTTCTTGGGTACATAGAATCCCACAAAAACTTAGGCGCATGGGCCCTGTTTGGGCGCATGAACACCAACGTATACGCTTCTAACATATTTCTCAGTCCTAAACATAATTTTAGCATGTTTTAAGCCTTACACTACCACTTTAAGCCTTAACTTAGTGTACACAACCATAACACTAATAACATACATGCATTAAACATACGGATATATATACAACTTTTTATAAAACCATTTACATACATTTTCAGCTTCGAAAACTTTAGAACATGTAAAACATGGGGTCTAGAAACTCACCTTAGCTGCTCTCAAGTCTCAACTCTCCGACTTGAACTTTCGAAAGAATTCGAACACCTAGTTGTGTCTAAAGCACACAAAACCGAGCACACGTACACATAAGAACATATATTCTCAGTTTCTTAGTCAAAGCACAAACAAAACCGATCTAATTATGTAAAATTTACTTACCAAGATCGAGTCTAGCTGCTCTCGAAGAAGAATCTGCTTTCTCTCTCTAAATGTTCGAAGCAGTTGGTGTGTAGAAAGTATGGATGGCCATGCCACCATTTAAACAAATAATAATATTATTTTGTTCTATTTACACTTTAACCCTTCTACTTGTTCTTCTTTTCTTCTTCTTGCAAAATATCTTTCTTTTCTTTTTTTCTCATGTCTTTTCTTTTATTTTACTTGACTAAAATTTCCGGGTGTTATAGTTAAATAAGTTACAAGACCTTGAGATACTTTATTCTACATCTTACGACAGGCTATACTTGGAAAGATAGTTGGAACATTGAAAGACAACAAAATCAATATAGTGTCAAAAGGCAGATTGCCTTTTGACTATGATTACGGCATACCGTAGCTCAAATCCTAATATATTACAAAAAGGATAAAAGTACATAAAGTAGAAAGTTACAGACCAAGACCTCAATGTATAGTTGCAAAAGCATGGATCTTTTTCACCAACTCATGCAAGTTGGTGTGTCTTCAGAGTTACAGCGGAAAGTGAGTCAGTTTGATACAAAAGTACATTACAGAAAAGCATGTTCTTCTAAGTCTTCGGAAGAAATCAGTCTTCAATTCATTTGGCTTCGGATGACTTTGTCTTTGAAGCTACGAAAGACTTCATCTTTGTCTTCGGAAGATTTGGTCTTTGGCTTTGGAAGACTTTATACTTAGAATTATTCTTATGCAGAGTATAAAGCTTCCGGAACAACTTTTGGCTTTGGAAGATTTTATACTTAGAATAATTCTTGTTCTAAGTATAAAACTTCCGCAACATCTTCTACTTGGTACTAAGTGCATGCATGCAGGAAGCCTTTGGTTGCTTTGGTTGCATAATCCTTTATATAAACCTTACAAAGCCCTCCTAGATTGATGCTACCAACACAGAGAACATTGTTCCTCAGTTGATAGTCCTTATTAGGATCAAGGCCATTTCTTTCTTTATTATCTGGTCAGGATCCCTAAGACTCTCATAGTATCTTCTCATGTCATGGAGATCATGCAGAGGTAGATCAAACATGTCCTGCCAGAAGTAGACATCTTAACCACCTTGGTCTCTGATGACGTACCATCTATCTGGATTAGTAGCAAAGGTCCAAGACATGATGGGTCTTCTAGCTGCAAGAGGTTGTGCTTGAGTAGGAGTTGGTTGAGCAGCCTCTTGTTGCACTTCCTCAGGATGCTCTGACTCATCCTGAGGTCTAGAAGTGGATGCCTTTGTCTTCTTGGATACTCTTTTCATGGCCATCCTTTTCTTCCTCTTTGGTTGTTTAACTAAGAGGGCTGGTCTTGAGTACCAGGTTGTTCTGTTGTGCCTCTCTTAGTTAGGTCCTCTTCCCTCACAGGTTCAGATGGAGAAGGAGTAGAACCCTGCCGTGGAAAAGAAGATGAGGTTGGCTGAGATGCAGCTGAATGTCCAGGTTGTGTTGTCTGTGTTGGTTCAACCTTAATCTCTACCTCAGGAGAAGCTTGGCTTGGTGGAGAATAGGTGCAACGGGGAATCATGGGAATAACGAGAGGGTACGTAGGGAACATGGCTGACCAAGCTCCTTTTTCTAACGATTGATAATGCAAGTCCACAAGCTCTCCCTTTTTTAATCTTCTGCTTGATCACTCAAATGTGCTCATCCATAGTGTATAGAGACATTGGACCAAGCCTCCTTGAGGAGAATTCATATAGCTTCAAGAAACTCATTATCCTTTGTCTGTCAGTAGATTTCTTTTGACTCTTTTAGACGATGGCTCTTGACTTTACAGCTTCTTCCCTTATCTTTCTGTTAGCAGCCTTTTGTTCATTTATGAACTGTTGTTCTAGCTGCTTAACATACTCAAATTCAATGTATTCATATGAGAGGGGAAGAAGTGCAGATGCCTGATAGAGGCCTGTGGCACTCAGGTAGTTGATTGTGTTTGTCTGTCAGCCTCCTTATCTACCTAAGGTTGTTCAGTTGCCACAACCTCTCTCTCAAGGCTTTCATGAACTGGGGAGAGGGTAGGAGCATGTTTGTAAAGCCTCTTCTACCTTCTTTCTTCTTTAACTTTGTGGTACAACTCTGCATCTTCTGCCTCCCTTCTCTCCTTTGTCAGCTTTAAGTCTGCCAGTTCATTTAACTCTTCTAAGGGAAGAGAGATAAGTTCATCAATGTTATAGTTCCTGGTTCCCAAATAATTCAATCTAGCAGCCCTCAACTCATGATCTTAAGTATTTGGCCTGGGGGCTGTCCTGATTCAATCTTTTATGAAGCCAAAGGAACTAGTTGAAATCTCTCCCTTTAGCTTCCTCTTTCTCTCTCTTTCCTCCTCCTTAATCTCCTCAGAGGATATTTTCCTCTACCCTTTATCACTCACAGGCCTTGGTGATTCAGGGTGGAGAGAGCTTTCGCCTTCATTACTTCGTTCAGTAGTCAAGCTCTAGCTAGAGAGAGAGATTATGAAGCACCTTTACCAATTGGTGCATCACTGAGGGTGAAGGATGTTAAAGTAGTTGTTTCTTTGGCAATGCTTACAGGATCTGTCAGTGGGCCTTCAGTCAAGGTTTCCCCTTTGAAGCTTATCTTGGGTTCCACCTTAACATCCAGTCAACCAATGACATTACCTATTTGCAATTGTCTTCTTCTTTGGCTGAATCTTCAACAACCCTATCTTCAATTCTTTCAGCCAATATGTCAGCTTGCCTATTTTGAGTTAGGTTGGCTAGTGGCATGTTGACTAGAGAAAGACTATCATATAAGTTCAAGGTCTGAACATTTAAGACTTCTTGTTATCCTTGAGATCTATACAGTAATAAGGCTCTTCTATCAGCATCATACGTCCACCCTTGAATTTCATTTGCAGCTCCATATGGTGGGGTTCATATTGCCCTCGGTATTCCTTCCTCAAACAGACTTTGAATGAGAGAGTCCATATCAATGTGAACTTAAGGAGGTTGCTGAGTGTAGAAAATTGCAAGTGAGGTTGGTGATTCCTCAATGTCCATACTCTGAGAAGGACTCCCAGGTTCTATGATTGTGACAACTTCCTCCCCTATTTGGTAGCATCACCTACTTGCATAGGTGAGCTAGAGGTTAAGTCCATCACATCATCAGGTTCTTGTGTTCCTGGTTGAGTCCTCCTAAAGGGTCTCCTAGCTAGTTGTTACTTGAGATTAGAAATCTCAAGTTACTGATCATTGACCCTCCTTTCCAAGGTAGTCACTTGAGATTCTAAGTGACTAACCTTAGAGACTAAATAGGTGCATGTTTTTGTTAGTTTTTGCACCTTTAGTCTGAGATTCCCCTCATCTTCAGTAGAAGAATCACTGGGGATATAAGATAACTGGACCTAAGTCTTCTTCCCCATCACCAGCTTGTTGTTCTTGGATACTGGTTTTCCCCTACTCACATGACAACTTCAGTTGAAGTGTCAATAGGCTAGGTTGCCATGGTTGAGGTCTTAATAATGTAATCACTTTTAGAAGTGAGAGCCTCTTCCATATGGATCTCCTAAATAGGTTCAGGAAGTTCCACCTCAGTGGGGGTGGATGATGTGGGCTAGATATGGGTGACTCAGGAATACTCATCTCTCTTTGAGCAGGGAAGAGAAGAGAGATTCATGGTATGCACTGAGTGCCATCTCCTCATCATCATAGAATTCAAGGCTGGGCTGGCTTAGATCTAAAGGTTGGGGATGGTAACTTTCCCCTGTAGGTTGTTCACTAGAGTGTTGAGCCTCTGAGTGAAGGCTTAAGGCTTCTTGGGTGATGAGCTAATCAGCCTGAGCATGAGGAACCTCAGGACTGATCATTTGTGAGATGTGAGTGGTTTGTTCCTGGGAGAAGTAGGAGCTTCAATGTCCACTTCCTCCTGTATGGGCGGTGATATAAAGGCCTGCACAAGTTGAATAACCTGTGCAAGGGTTTGTTTGGATCTTCTTTGGTAGGTGAGGGTTGTTAGAGGCTGGTAGGTGGTGTTGAAGTGGAAAGTGTGGGTTTAACACTAGCTGGTGTTACTAGGTTGTCACCTTGAGCAATGAGCTCTAACATTGTTAGGACCAGGGCTGTTTCTACGCCTAATAAGCCAACAGTTAGTTTTCTAATTGTCTTGAAGATGTCGGGCGTCACCAATCCCAATTTTAGAACATTACATGTTTCCCTAAACTGTGAGCCCAGTTCACAGTTGAGAATATGCTGGACATATCTAGGGAACATAATATTCTAAGGACTCCAAGTTTGCAAGCAAAATATTATACCAAATTGTGAATACCTGAACTTAACCCCATGAACCATCCTATGGACTATGAAAGAGAGGTCTTCTGGATTTGATCTCAACCTCCATGCTTGTTAGACAAGCTGTGAATAATAACATAGAGGAGGTACTTCCACTGAGAGGAAACCTTCCCTTTCTTGAAGGTTCTGACTGAGAAGTCACCTTCATAGCTCATCTGCTTAAAGGAGTGGTTTACATCAGATTTTAGGAAGGACAATTCACCTTATACATCATCTAGATATAGATGAGAGTTAATGGAAGTTGGAGTGATGAAGATTGTTCTCCCCTGCACTATGGCAGACAGTGCCTTCTCCCCATCCATGGTGACATCTTCGCAGGTCTTCCAAAACTCCAAAAGTTGATCCTCATAGAGTGGAGGATCAATGGTGAGGGTGGTAAAGTAGTATGACAGAGAAAGAAAGCGACAATCCTTTGAGAAACTTGGATCTTTCTTAGAATTTAACAGAGCAACTTGATTATGTTGTCTGCGAAGCTGCATGGAGAAATCTGGTTGGCTTCTAAGGTCAAGGTTGGGCATTTATGGTAGCTTTCAGGTGAAGAAAGGTAAGAACAAAGGCGGTGAATGTGAATTTAGGTTTGGAAAAGTTGCGGATGAAGAAGATAGTGAAAGAGGGGGGAACCATTAGGTATATTTATATGAAATGGACTTGAGACAAAGTTAATGCAAAAGGATAAACTTTGACATCCGAATGTCGGTCCTATCTCTGATAAAGTGCCCCAAAAGGTAGTTTTCTTGGATGTTGAAATTCCTTCGATGGTAATTTGTCTTCGGAAGATTTGTGAAAATCTTTCGAAGCCAAATTTTGCCTTCGGAAGATATCCCTAAGCTTAGTGAAAAATGGCTTCAAAAGAAAAATTACTTATAGCATTATCTCTTCCGAAGAGTATTTGGTTTCAAAGAAATTGCTTTCGAAAGAAATTTGTTCTTTAAATACACAGAAGCACTTAGAAGCATATTTTGGCTTCAGAAGAAATATTGCATTTCTTCAAAGGTAATTCTCCTTTAAGTAGTTATGTAATTTGAAGACTTAAAATTCTTCCAAAGGAAATGTAAATATCTTTCGAAAGAAAATACACTTGATAATTTTCAAAATGCTAAGGAATATCATTTGAAAAAGATTTCTCCTAAGATAAAACTGGGTTTATGTAGGTGATAAATTAGACAACGTAGGATACACACTACCTTTTAGAAATAATATAAATTAAGTCTTTAAGAAAATCTATTCAAGGTTAATCATCCCAATAGATGATATAAGATATTTAAATCTCTGTTTATCAAAGCCTTTGTGAACAGATCAGCATAGTATTCATTTGTATTAACTTTGATTAGTTTTATCAATCCTTTTTCATGATTATCTCTAATTACATGATACCTAATGTTGATGTGCTTTGTCCTTGAGTGCTGCACAGGATTCTCTGTGATAGAGATATCACTATTGTTGTCTATGTGGATGGGATTCTCTTTGAAGTTGTATCCATAGTCCAGCATCTGATTCTAAATCCAAAGTACTTGAGCACAGCAACTTGCAACAGTGATGTATTCAGCTTCAGCAATTGATGCAGATACACAGGATTGTTTCTTGCATTGCCATGAGACTATCATTCCACAAAGGAATTGACATCCCCTAGATGTGGACTTTGTAGTCATGTTACAGCCACCATATTCACTGCATGTATAGGCATACAGATTAAAGTCAGAATTTTTTGGATACCAAAGGCCTAGCTTAGGAGCACCTTTGAGATATCTAAGAATTCTTTTGACAGCAAAAAGGTATGACATCTTGGGGTTAGCTTGATATCTTGCACATACGCATGTAGCAAACATGATATCAGGTTTGATGTCTGTAAGATACATGAGAGACCCAATCATAGCCTTGTAAAGATATTTATCTACACACTCCCTGTGACATCCGTCACCAAAGGTCCGTCATTTAATGTGTTCGGTTAACTTTTCTTATCGGTCATTCCTCATCTCTGTAACCCATCTATGTGGATATCATATTTGCTTGCTTGGTTATCCTTATGCGTGTGCTATCGTTGCTTGCATTGTCATCATCTTAAAACGTTTTCTAAGATTGCCCCAGTTATCATTGAATGCACCGTTTTTAAATAAACCTAATGTTACAAATAAAACCATTTTTAAATTTTAAATATCATTAACTACGTCTTAAATCATTAATAAAACAAGCCTAATTAATGTCGTTTCAACCGAAATAAAATTTGGGAACCCGGGGCAAAGTGCAGGGACTAAAATTGACTTTTTGCGAACTTGGGATGGGTATAAAAAACCCCTTTCCCAGCCATTTTCTTCATCTTCTTCACTTCTCCTTCATTTTCTTCTTCACCACCTATCTTCTTCACTTTTGCATGAAAAACGCTCCATTTGGTCTCGTTTTCGTCGTCTAGAAGTCACCTACAACCTAGTCTACTCTATCCTTGCAGGTAGACAACTTGACTGTCTCATTTCTTGCTCGATTTCACTTCTGCGCTTTCTAGGGTTTCGGGTGCTTGGGTTCATCCAAGGACATGAGGTCGTGTGGGCTTGTGTGTTGCGTTTCTGAGTGTGTTTCTTGTTTAGACATGTTAGAATATGGATTCTGGAAGTTCTTGGGGTGTAAAACGAGTGCACAGAGCAGCCGGAGACTGCTCTGCACTCGGCAGTCGCAATTATGCTGTTCTTCACGACTGGGTCTGTTCACACGACTGAGCCGTGCGTGCGCATTGGGTCATGCGTCTGACGGTGTGTGCGTCTGGGTGTGTCGCGAGACTGAGCCGTGCGATTGGGTGAATTGCATGACTGAGTCATGCGCCTGGGTGTGTGTGATTGAATGTGTGTGCGATTGAGTCCATGCGAGTGAATGTGCCTGCGATCGAGTCAGTGCGGATGGGATTGTGAGTGATTGTGCGTGAGTCGCACGACTGAAAGGCCAGTCGCATGAATGAATGTTCAATCGTACGAATGAAGCTGATTTGTGCGAATGAAGGTTCAATCGTGAATATGGAGGTTGAGTCGCGCCATTGGGTGTTGCATGGTACGACTGAATGCTTATTCACACGAATGAAGGTTCAATCGTACGAATGAAGCTGATTCGTACGACTGAAGGTCCATTCGTGCGAATGGAGGGTTGGGTCGTGCATCCAGTCCTGTTGTGTGGCTGATGATACGTGTATGTGTGAATTCCTTTGTTTGAATGTCTTGTGATGATAAGGTAACATTAATAAAGTGTCATTGCTTGACCACAAAGATTAAAGTCAACACTATCAACATGCACATACTATTTCAATTTAAAATATCCTAACCTTTTACAATTATCGACAACCTATTTGGGACTACAAATATTTAACAAGCACTATCTTTTATAATAATGGGATCCCCATGCGGATGTCATTAGCAATGACGACTACTTTTAATACTTGGACCTATATAAGGTCTGATATGCGTATGTCTGCTTGTGTGTGCTTCCCACGACCGAACCGAAACAACCCGAACTAATTGAATGTCATCTTATGCCTTATGCTCATATTAATGCTTGTCAGTAACTGTCAATAGGTGTTTGACCGTTCATAGCATTCTACCGTTGGGAATATTCATCATACGTGCTTATCATCTATTCTGTGAGTTTCGTAACCCCTTTTTACTCTTATAAAACCTTTTGAATGTTTTCAACTTCGGGAAAAGAATGCTCACCTACTTAACTTGATTTCAAGCATCTTCCCAAGTGGAAGCTGGCTGCTACTTTTATGAGTATCTTGTCTTGCTTATCTTGAGGATTGATGCTATATGAACTTGACTCTATGCTATGTTACCACCTCGTATGTTACTTGGTGGTATTTCAATACTATGCGCTACTACTTTGATATTATGTGTTGATTGATGCTACCTTTGATAGCTATTGTTGATGGATGCATCTGCTGTGTGGTTCTTCTGTGTGGTTCTTCTGTGTGGTTCTTCTAAGCCGATCATTCATTACAACCATTAATTCCGGTGATGGGACCTAAGGATTGGTTTGGTTGTAACCTATACGTATGCGCTTCGTGGATCTTGCTGCGTCATGTGAAACTTATGGGATGCTTTCTTTATGACCATCAATTCCCGTGTGGAACCGATGTATAGGTTTAGCTGTAGCTATCTATATCTTGTAAAACCGCTTACATATAAGTGTAGTCGCGGTAACTGTTATTAAACTTACAAGTTGTTTTCATCTTAACATCATTTATTACTTAAAACCTGCGAAGCTCACCAATAATTATATTGACCATTTTGAGCATGTCTTTTCAGGTGATCAAGGTAATTGAAGATTCTAAGAGTGCTGCCTTTTAGAGGAGACCCTAGGATGCATTTTTGGTGGATTATGCATTTTTGTTAAACATTGATTCTTGGAACATCTTGGTTGCTTAAACTTATACATTGTATACTTGTTCCCGGGTTGTGGGAATTTACATTACAAGTTATCATCAATGCTTATGTGATCATTTTATGTGGTGCTTATGGCTATGCTGTCATGAACATTGACTCAACACGACACAAGTCTCCATTTGTGTTCGGGTGTTGTCATGACACGCTTGTCATCATACTTATATTGCTTCTCTAACGTATACCATGTGTTATGACAATCCCTTCTTGCTCGCATCCCTAAGGTTTCCGCTATCAGCGGGGGTGTGACAGACTGGTATCAGAGCCATTGGTTATAGAGAATTAGGCAATTACACTTGACCTAGACTATAACCTAGGAACCTTCATGTAGATTTCCATGCTTAAGCTTGTGTGCATTTATATATCTTGTGTATGTGTTCCTCCTTACATGTTTGGTTATCCTTCTGTTTTGTGATCTTTCACCTTGTGCTTGAGCCCTTGTGCTCGTCCCTTATTAGATGCTTCCTATTGGATCTTCCATTCCTCTGCGCGCCAAGTTATCATAATCAAATTCGAGTATAGAGACCCGAAGAGATCTTCGCAGATCATACATTATGCTTAACCTCGGATACTGAGACCGACCCGAGAAGGCTATGTCTGAGTCCTTTCAAGGACGCGAGATAGACAACCTCCGCCAGACTATAAGTGATTACATGTTTGGGCTCTCAGTTGACTTGATGGATTATTATGGATATGATGTGAAGGAAGGTCGGATGTCATGTAACCGGATTAGGCATCATTCTCGGTACATCGTGGGTGTGGTGGGAACGCTGCGGGGAACCCTATATATAAACATCACCGGTATACCGAGAATATGCTTGAAATGGGCTGCATGGTGATCTTGACTGACCGGAACGTGAAACGTTGGAACTTGATAAGTGGAATACTTGTGTATCTTAAAGTGACTAAAGCTTATATGTTACCTCTTTTATGAATAGAACATGCCGCCTCGAAGATCTACCCGCAGCAATAGTAGCGGAAGTGAAGCCCCGAGGGGCAGAGGCAGAGGCAGGGGTAGACCTCCAAGAGCAGGTGAAGGCCCTTCTGGAAATACTCAATGGACTGGAAACCCTGATATGGCAGCCCTAATTGCTCAATAATTGGCTTCCCTGATTCAAACTATTGTAGCTCAGGTGAGCGACGTTCTTCAACAGCAAACCACTAGGGAGTTGGTGGCAATGAAAACAAGGATAATGGGAACCCGACTGGGAATGAAAGCAATCAGGAGACCGGGAATGGTGGTACAGCCGGTAATGAAACTGGAGTTGCTAATACCAAACGGGGTTGTTCTTACAAGGAATTTGTGGCCTGTAAGCCCCGGGAATTCGATGGGAAAGGTGGGGCGATAGCCCTGACTAGATGGCTTGAAAAGATAGAGGCAGTGATTGACATCAGTGAATGCCTCGACAATCAAACAATCAAGTATGTTACGTGCTCACTGCAGGGCAGAGCACTAACCTGGTGGAACACCCATGTTCAAGCTAGAGGAAGAGAATCTACGATGCAGATGACTTGTGATGAGTTCAAAGCCCTGATTACCAAGGAATACTGCCCTCTCAACGAGATGCAGAAACTTGAGCATGAATTCTGGAATCATTCTATGGTGGGGGCTGGGCACGCAGCTTATACTGACCGATTCCATGAGCTAGCAAGACTAGTTCCACATCTAGTCACTCCGGAATCTAAGAAGATTGAAAGGTACATTTGGGGACTCGCGCCTCAAATCCGGGCAATGGTAACAATAGCTGCTCCTCCTATAATCTAGAGCGTAATTCTGAAGGCTGGCGCTCTCACTAATGAGATGATAAGAACAGGAGTATTGGGTAGGGGAGCAGAGAAAAGGAAAGAGACTGGGGAAGCAAGCCGGTCCGGTACAGGGAAGTTTGATAAGAGGGCCAAGACAACCAGAAATTTTATGGCCGTGACTCAAGGGAAGAAGGAATATGCTGGGCCGCACCCAAGATGTGACAGGTGCAATCTTCACCATCCCCCAGTTGTGCCGTGCCGGGTGTGTTTGAACTGCAGACGCCCGGGGCATCAAGCAAGAGACTGCAGAGTAGCGCCAAACCTGGTGGCACCCATCAATGCGGTTAACCCCACCGGGAATGCCAGGGCCTGTTACGAGTGTGGAGGCCTCGATCACTTCAGAAACATGTGCCCCTGATTGAATAGGGCACCGGGTCAGCAAGAAAACAACCAGCAGCAGATAGTGGCCATAGCGGGTGCTGAAGGACAAGGGAATCAAGGTAATGCTGCACGGGGTTGTGCCTTCGTCATTGGAGCTAATGATGCCCGTCAGGATCCGAATGTTGTCACGGGTACGCACTTACTCAATAACCATTTCGCATCTGTACTGTTTGATACTGGGGCAGACAATAGTTTTATATCATCTGAGTTTGTGCAAATGCTTGATTTGAGTGCTAGTAGACTAGAAACTAGTTACTCCGTAGAAATGGCTAATGGTATGGTTGAACAGGCAGAGGAAATTATTAAGAACTGCACCCTGATATTGGAAGACCAGGTCTTCAACATAGATTTGATAACCTTTGAGTTGGGAAGCTTTGACGTAATAGTGGAAATGGATTGGTTGTCGAAGCATGGAGCCGAGATTGTTTGCCGAGATAAAGTAGTGCGGATTCCCATGTCAGACGGGAAAGTACTCAGAATACAAGAAGTGCGACAGGGAAAGAACTTGAAGCTTATCTCCTGCATGAAAGCACACCAAGGTCTACGGAAGCAGTGTTACACTTTTCTGGCTCATATGGTAGAAAAGAAGGAAGAAGAGACGAAATTGGCAGATATTCCAATTGTACGGGATTACCCAGAGGTGTTTCCTGATGATTTGTCTGGATTGCCTCCTCCACGACAGGTGGAATTCTGTATAGAGCTGGTTCTTGGAGCTACACCGATAGCAAAGACGCCGTATCGGTTAGCACCCTCCAAGATGCAAGAGTTGTCCAGTCAACTACAGGAACTACTGGAGAAGGGTTTTATTCGACCGAGCCATTCACCGTGGGGAGCACCGGTGTTGTTTGTCAAGAAGAAGGATGGGTCGTTCCGTATGTGTATCGACTAAAGGGAGTTGAACAAATTGACCGTGAAGAATCGGTATCCTCTCCCTAGAATCGACGACCTGTTTGATCAATTGCAAGGAGCCTCGTATTTCTCTAAGATTGACCTCCGATCTGGATATCATCAGCTAAGAGTATTCGAGGACGATATTCTGAAAACAACATTTAGAACTCGTTACGGGCACTATGAGTTCTTGGTCGTGCCGTTCGGGTTGACCAACGCACCAGCTGTGTTCATGGATTTGATGAATCGGGTGTGCAAGCCTTATCTTGATAAGTTCATGATCGTATTCATAGATGACATACTTATCTACTCCCGTTCGAAAGAGGATCACGAAGAACACCTTCGAGCATTTCTAGAACTGTTGCGGGAAGAGAAACTTTTCACCAAATTCTTGAAGTGTGAATTCTGGCTTCGAGAAGTGAAGTTTTTGGGTCATGTGGTTAACAAAGATGGAATTCATGTGGACCCCGATAAGATTGAGGCTGTGAAGAGATGGGATACACCCTAAACACCGTCAGAAATACGGCAATTCCTAGGATTGGCCGGATACCACCATCGTTTCATTGCGAACTTTTCAAAGATAACACAACCGTTAACGCTGCTAATCCAGAAAGACAAGAAGTTTGATTGGGGACATGCACAAGAACGAGCTTTCCAGACGTTAAAAGAAAAACCGTGCAACGCTTCAATACTGTCCCTCCCAGATGGAATTGATGATTTTATGGTATACTGCGATGCTTCATATCAAGGATTGGGATGTGTGCTAATGCAAAGAGACAAGGTAATTGCCTATGCATCGCGGCAACTTAAGGTGCATGAAAAGAACTACACAACTCATGATTTGGAGTTGGGCGCTGTAGTATTTGCACTCAAGATATGAAGGCATTATCTATATGGAACCAAATGCATCATCTACATAGATCATAAGAGCCTTCAACATATTCTGGATCAGAAGGAACTTAACATGTGACAGCGACGCTGGGTAGAGTTACTTAGCGACTACGATTGTGAAATCTGGTATCATCCCGGGAAAGCTAACGTGGTAGCTGATGCATTAAGCCGTAAAGAACGTGTGAAGCCACTACATGCTCGAGTGCTAGGTTTGACTATTAAAACTAATCTAAAGGCTCAGATTCAAATTGCACAAAGTGAGGCTTTGAAAGAAGAAAACCTTGCGGGAGAAGAATTTCGAGGGTTGGATAAACAAATGCGTTGCAAGAATGACGGCGTACATTACTTCATGGATCGTGTATGGGCCCCCAGATGGGAGGTGTACGTACACTAGTCTTGGATGAAGCACACAAGACTCGATACTCTATTCATCCTGGTGTAGACAAGATGTATCACTATCTTAAGGATCTATACTGGTGGCCAGGCATGAAGAAAGACATTGCTATGTACGTAAGCAAATGCTTGACCTGCTCGAAAGTTAAGGCTAAACACCAGAAACCATCGGGATTATTGCAGCAACCAGAAATTCCCGAGTGGAAATGGGAGAACACAACTATGGATTTTATTACCAAACTCTCGAGAACGCCAAGCGGACACGACTCGATATGGGTCGTGGTGGAGCGAATGACAAAATCCGCTCACTTCTTGCCTAACTGAGAAGACTATAAAATGGATAAGCTGGCAAGGTTGTACATCAAAGAGGCCGTGACACGGCATGGGGTACCGGTGTCAATCATATCCGACCAAGACAGTCAATTTACTTCACGATTTTGGTAGACGTCACAGAAAGCGATGGGCACTCGATTAGACATGAGTACAGCCTATCACCCCCAGACAGATGGCTAAAGTGAACGAACAATACAGATGCTTGAGGATATGCTGAGGGCATGTGTCATTGATTTTAGTGGCAGCTGGGAAACTCATCTACCGTTGACCGAGTTTTCCTACAATAACAGTTACCATACTAGCATTGGGTGTGCACCGTTCGAAGCATTGTATGGCCGGAAATGTAGATCACCGGTATGTTGGGACGAGATTGATGAAAGTCAGTTAACAGGACCCAAAATCATCCAAGAAACAACCGATAAGATCTTCCAAATCAAAGATAGACTTAAAGCTGCTAGAGATCGCCAAAAGAGCTATGCCGAAAACCGTCGGAAGCCGCTAGAGTTTAACGTTGGGGATCGAGTGTTACTTAAGGTCTCTCCTTGGAAAGGGATCGTTCGGTTTGGAAAGAAAGGGAAGTTAGCCCCAAGATATGTTGGACCATTCGAGATTACCGAAAGAATCGGTCCGGTGGCGTACCGATTAAGGTTACCATAAGAACTTAACAATGTACATGATACTTTCGATGTATCGAACCTCAAGAAGTGTTTAGCTGACGAATCACTTCACGTACCTATTGAGGATATCAAGATTGATGAAAGCCTTCATTTTGTGGAGGAACCCATTGAGGTCATGGACCGAAAGGTGAAGAGGTTGAGGCGCAGCAAGATACCTATTGTTCGTGTAAGATGGAATTCTAAATGAGGGCCAGAGTTTACATGGGAACGTGAACATCAGATGAGGCTTAAATATCCACATCTATTCGAGGATGACGCTCTTAGACCTAGCACCAGTTGAATTTCGGGACGAAATTCCCTCAACTGGGGGGATACTGTGACATCCGTCACCAAAGGTCCGTCATTTAACGTGTTCGGTTAACTTTTGTTATCGGTCATTCCTTATCTCTGTAACCCATCTATGTGGATATCATATTTGCTTGCTTGGTTATCCTTATGCTTGTGTGTCATTGCTTGCATTGTCATCATCTTAAAACTTTTCTAAGATTGCCCCTGTTATCATTGATCGCACCGTTTTTATATAAACCTAATGTTACAAATAAAACCATTTTTAAATTTTAAATATCATTAACTACATCTTACATCATTAATAAAACAAGCCTAATTAATGTCGTTTCAACCGAAATAAAATTTGGGAACCCGGGGGCAAAGTTCAGGGACTAAAATTGACTTTTTGCGAACTTGGGATGGGTATAAAAAACCCCTTTCCCAGCCATTTTCTTCATCTTCTTCACTTCTCCTTCATTTTCTTCTTCACCACCTATCTTCTTCAGTGTTGCACGAAAAACGCTCAATTTGGTCTCGTTTTCGTCGTCTAGAAGTCACCTAAAACGAGTGCACAGAGCAGCCGGAGACTGCTCTTCACTCGACAATCGCGATTCTGCTGTTCTTCACAACTGGGTCTGATCACGCGACTGAGCCATGCGATTAGGTGAATCACATAACTGAGTCATGCGTCTGGGTGTGTCGCGCGACTAAGCCGTGCGATTGGGTGAATCGCATGACTGAGTCATGCTCCTGGGTGTGTGCGATTGAATGTGTGTGCGATTGAGTCCATACAAGTCAATGTGCGTGCGATCGAGTCAGTGAGGATGAGATTGTGTGCGATTGTGCGTGAGTCGTACGACTGAAAGGCCAGTCGCACGAATGAATGTTCAATCGTACGAATGAAGCTGATTCATGCGAATGAAGGTTCAATCGTGCGTATGGAGGTTAAGACGTGCGATTGGGTGTTGCATGGTACGACTGAATGCTTAGTCACACGAATGAAGGTTCAATCGTACGAATGAAGCTGATTCGTATGACTGAAGGTCCATTCGTGCAAATGGAGGGTTGAGTCGTGCATCCGGTCCTGTTATGTGGCTGATGATACGTGTATGTGTGAATTCCTTTTTTGAATGTCTTGTGATGATAAGGTAACATTAATAAAGTGTCATTGCTTGACCACAAAGATTAAAGTCAACACTATCAACATGCACATACTATTTCAATTTAAAATAACCTAACCTTTTACAATTATCGACAACCTATTTGGGACTACAAATATTTAACAAGCACTATCTGTTATAATAATGGGATCCCCATACGGATGTCATTAGCAATGACGACTACTTTTAATACTTGGACCTATATAAGGTCTGATATGCGTATGTCTGCTTGTGTGTGCTTCCCACGACCGAACCGAAACAACCCGAACTAATTGAATGTCATCTTATGCCTTATGCTCATATTAATGCTTGTCAGTAACTGTCAATAGGTTTTTGACCGTTCATAGCATTCTACCGTTGGGAATATTCATCATACGTGCTTATCATCTATTCTGTGAGTTTCGTAACCCCTTTTTACTCTTATAAAACCTTTTGAATGTTTTCAACTTCGGAGAAAAGAATGCTCACCTACTTAACTTGATTTCAAGCATCTTCCCAAGTGGAAGCTGGCTGCTACTTTTATGAGTATCTTGTCTTGCTTATCTTGTTGATTGATGCGATATGAACTTGACTCTATGCTATGTTACCACCTTGTATGTTACTTGGTGGTATTTCAATACTATGCGCTACTACTTTGATATTATGTGTTCATTGATGCTACCTGTGATTGCTATTGTTGATGGACGCATCAGCTGTGTGGTTCTTCTGTGTGGTTCTTCTAAGCCGATCATCCATTACAACCAATAATCCCGGTGATGGGACCTAAGGATTGGTTTGGTTGTAACCTATACGTATGCGCTTCGTGGATCTTGCTGCATCATATGAAACTTATGGGATGCTTTCTTTACGGCCATAAATTCCCGTGTGGAACCGATGTATAGGTTTGGCTGTAGCTATCTATATCTTGTAAAACCGCTTACATATAAGTGTAGTCGCGGTAACTTGTAAGGCCCCGTTCCCGGGCGCCTCACGGTTGGTCATTCATCGCACATAAACATTTTAAATCGTTCATCTATTTTGCAGCGGAATTTAAATTTTTCATTAATAACTAAAAACATGTCATTTCATAACATTACAATATTCGTTTTTCTTTTCAAATACAATGACATGTGAAAATATGGATGCCAGCCTTAATAACTGAGTAGTCGCCCTGTGCCATCCTCAGCAACATACCTGCCAACTGAAAACACATCAAAGTCAGCGTTGCTGAGTGAGTTCTAGTTTTATATTAAAACATAGTTTACTTACCATCAAAATTATTCTTACATACACACGATCATACAACATACGTACACGTAGATAATATTATTATTATCTTCATCATTCATTCATTAACTTTCGTTCATATGTTTCTTACTTTCATTCATACATTCGTTACATTCGTCCGTACGTACATTACGTTCATTCTTACGTTCATTTCATTTATTCGTACGTTCATTACTTTCGTGCATCCTATATCTTTCACTTCCATCTAGATCCGGTCACACTTTACCCTCTTCATGGCACACAGCCATGATTACTGAGGTCGAGTGACAAAGATCCCGTTTCATACGTCATCATTATGTTCCTTCCGTTCATTACTTTCATTCGTTCGTTCTTTAGCTTTCATTACGTTCATTATCTTTCATTCATTTCATACTTTCTTTCTTTCACAATTACCTTCTCATTCATCAACTCACGCGATACTCCCGACTCATGTCCGAAGACTGATACTGTGCCGGGGCCTGCTCACAAACCCCCGACTCATGTCCGAAGACTGACACAGTATCGGAGCATGCGATTCTCTACTCATCCAACTAGATCCTGTCTCATGCAATACCCCCGACTCATGCTCGAAAGCTGATGCTATGCCGGGGCCAGCTCACAAACCCCCGACTCATGTCCGAAGACTGACACAGCATCGGGATACGCGACAAAGATCCCGTCGAGTCAATCACGTAGATTGAACTCCATCCGAGTCTGTTGCAACACAAAGTTGCTCACCTCACTATCTCGTCCCATACAATACCCCCGACTCATGTCCGAAGACTGATACTGTGCCGGGGCCTGTTATACAAACCCCCGACTCATGTCCGAAGACTGACACAGTACCGGGATACGTGACGAGGATCTCGTTCGAGTCTGTTGCGACACAGAGTCGCTCACCTCATACATACGCTTGCAAGCCTTACGTTCATTCATTCGTTCATTAAAGCATGCACTCATTCGTTACGTTCCTCTTTCATTATCTTCCACTTTACGTTACATACTACTTTCAATTCATTCATTAACGTTCAATGCAAAGCCCAGGGAAGACAAACATACAATAAATAAAAGGAACATACACATAATCATAAACATACATCATCACCATACAGGCATCATCATACATTCATGACACACATCCGACATACAATGCAATCACACACACCGCCAGGCATACCTCACACATAACATCATGCGCGTCATCATCGTCAACTCATCATCATACATCGTCTTACATTATCCATGCCCACTAATCATCTACAACCCCGAGGGTCCGAGTCTAAGTCCGCACTTTTCGAAAGTCGGATAATACTAGGGACATTCGGGCGTATGGACACCCTTCAGTCATCTGGCCTCCATGCGATAGGCCCTTCATTCGGGTGACTAGACCTTCATTCGGGTGGCTAAACCTTCATTCGGGTGTCTAGACCTTCATTCGGGTGACTAAACCTTCATTCAGGTGACTAGACCTTCATTCGGGTGACTAGACCTTCATTCGGGTGGCTAAACCATCATTCGGGTGTCTAGACCTTCATTCGGGTGACTAGACCTTCATTCGGGAGACTAGACCTTCATTCGGGTGACTGGACCTTCATTCGGGTGGCTAAACCATCATTCGGGTGTCTAGACCTTCATTCGGGTGACTAGACCTTCATTCGGGAGACTAGACCTTCATTCGGGTGACTGGACCTTCAGTCTCCCCCCATTCAGGTGACTGGCCTTCAGTCTCCCCCCATTCAGGTGACTGGCCTTCAGTCTCCCCCCATTCAGGTGACTGACCTTCAGTCTCCCCCTATTCAGGTGACTGGCCTCCAGTCTCCCCTCATTCATGCGACTGAGCTCCAGTCTCCCCTCATTCGGGCGACTGAGCTCCAGTCTCCCCTCATTCAGGTGACTGAGCTCCAGTCTCCCCTCATTCGGGTGACTGAGCTCCAGTCTTCCCTCATTCGGGCGACTGAGCTCCAGTCTCCCTCATTAAGGTGACTGAGCTCCAGTCTCCCCTCATTCAGGTGACTGAGCTCCAATCTCCCCTCATTCGGGCGACTGAGCTCCAGTCTCCCCTCCTTCGGGCGACTGAGCTCCAGTCTCCCCTCATTCGGGCGACTGAGCTCCAGTCTCCCCTCATTCAGGCGACTGAGCTCCAGTCTCCCCTCATTCGGGCGACTGGGCTCCAGTCTCCCCTCATTCGGGAGACTGGGCCTAGCTGATGCAGGATGGAGTTCATCCCGACTGCAGCCGAGGGTTTTCGGCCCTCAAACCCTTCCAGACCTCGTTTGAGCTCAAATTAGCCCCTCTAATCCATAGGGAAACATACCTTGACCTCGTACAAGCCTATCCTAGTCCGGGATCAAGCCCTAAACGTACCATACACATACACATACGTACATACACGGGTTAAACAACCAAAACTCGAAAAATAGGGTTTCAGATGTGTTCCAGCCCCAAAATCATTCAAAAACGTGTAAAAGAGGGGTCTTAGAACTCACCTTAGCAGCCTCCTCGGTTAGAGCTTCGATTTGACTAGCTTCTCGACAAAATCCGAGCCTGAATCACCCCGTTCTCTCTTTTCTTCCTGTGCTCTGTCGCTCTCTGTTCTTTCCCGACTGAAAATGCAAGTGTTGGGAAGGAGAAGAGAGCTGCTCCTCTTTTATACCTACAACTCAGTCGCATCTGGTCCAGGGGCGACTGAACCTTCAGTCGCATAAGCACCATGTGACTGGACCCCAGTCGCATGAGCTTCATGCGGTTGAACCTTCAGTCGGGCGATTGAACTCTAATCGTACGGTTTAGCTTCAATCGGCCGAGTAGCATGCGATCGAACCTCCAGTCGCATCAATTCCATGCGACTGAATCTCAGTCCTACCAAAAGGTCAAACTGCCGGGCGTTACAAGTCCACCCCCCTTATTTAGGTTTCGTCCCCGAAACCTGTTATTCCTTAGACCTTCACGGGCAATACTGTCCCATCAAATTTTCAGTCTATCACTTGGAATCCTATCGCTCCACATCGTTTATTGACATTCGACTTCTGGTCCATCTTGGTCTACCGCCATCGGCAACCCATGCATACTGATAAATGTTCATTTGACCAGCATTTGTGACTCCAAACATGCCATGTAGAATATAGTTACTACACCACAATACTCGAGCAAAGGCTCGGCGTTATAATCATTGAGCTTCAGAGCATCACTGGGAACCTTCAGCTTAAGTGTGTGAAGAACAAGGCCTTCAACTTGTGTAAAGTTGCTGCATGCACAATTCGCAGGCCGAAACTGTTCCTCAGACAACGGGTGACACAGCTTTCTTAATTGCATCACTCAATCCTCTAGGGTATCGGATAACCTAGTGAATCCACTAATAGTAATCTCTACATCGAAGGGCTCATCAATGTTTCCTCTCCTAACATGCAACTCACAACAGAAGGCAATAGGGACGTACTACTACTAGCATCACATTCAAGGCGTAAGGGCACAAACTTAAATTACCAGAAACATACCTGTCGTCAGGTCGAAGTCCGCTCTAACCTTCACCCTCTATTCTCCTTCCTCGCACCAGAGCTCCCCGCCCTTGACTTCTTACAATCCCTGCTCAGATGTCCGGTCTCGCCGCAATTGTAGCACTTAGCCACACGGCAATCCCTTGCCCTATGACGTTCCTTTCCACACTGAAAGCAAACGTTCAGTCCCTATTTGCACTCCCCTTCGTGACCTCTACCACACTTCTTACATACCTCATCCTTCCTTCTTATCCTCTCCCGATCATCGATCCTCATCATCTTACCTTCGGCCACCATTCCACCATCACTATCTCGCCTTCCTTTTCCCTTCTTAACATAGGCTCGCTCCTCCGCTTCGCCCTTCATCACCATCGCCTCCTGCTCGTCGTATAACCTTCCCGCCAAATCCACTGTCGACCTGAAAGTGCTCGGTCGAGCGGAAATCAAATGCCAACGAATTTCGGCTGGCAGCCCTTGAATATACCGGTTGATCTTTCGAGACACCGGCGTCACCTGCTCTGGCACCAACCGCGCCATGTCGTTAAACTTGGCGGTATATTGTTGGTGGGTCATCGTCCCCGCTTCCAATTGCAGGAACTCCCTTTCAACTTTATCCATCTCACGGCGAGGACAGAACTCCTCAATCACCAGCCTTTCAACTCTGACCATCTCATCCTCCCGATAGCCCGGCTACCCTCAGCTTGGACTATATTGTCCCACCAACATAAAGCTGAGTCCACGAAAGAATGAGTGGCAAACTTAACTTTCTGATCTTCCCGGCACTCACTAATTTCCAGTACCGCTTCCATCTCTCTGACCCAACGATGAGCGGCAGTAGCATTGCCGTTACCATCAAAGGTTGGGGGCTTGCATCGTTGAAACGCCCCATAGTTACAGCCTCATGCCGCCACCGGCGCAGGCTCCTCCTCCTCTTCCTCCTCATCGGAGAAAACCGTTTCAGTCTCCATCCGTCTCCTTCCGCCCGAAGGTCTACCCCTTTCCTGTCCCTCCTCATTCCTAACAGCCTTTATTACTTCAGTCACTACAGACGGTAAGATCGTCTGCATGACTTGGTGTACTTCTTCCACAACCGCCTCTCTCATCGAGGCTCTCAAATTGGCACTTTCGTCTGCTCCCTCCTGATGAGGAGTCTCGTGTTATTCATGAACCACCTTTTCAAATCTAGGCCTTCCTCTGGTGACCCGTGGTTATGCACCACGTCCGCCACCACCTCCACCACGTGAAGCCTTAGAAGATCTACCACCAGCCATCCTCTATCACACTGAAAGATTCAAACACTAACACGGTCATTCCAGGGAATAGCTCAGTTCATGTCAAGTATAGTAAGTCCCTAATTACAGTGATCAGTTGTGATTAGCCACTTACCTTACTTTTCATACCCCGAGCATTACCTGTCCAGACTAAATTAGCATCTAAATCTAACAGTAGCACATAAACACATAACATGCGCACACAATACCGGTTAACTTTAAGAAAATACCTGATGGCACGCAACTACTCAGTTTGGCATCCCACCCCTTTCTGTCCCATTTTCAGTTTAAGTTAAGGTTTATTTTGAAAATTTACCCATTTCACTTAAACTTTTGCTCTGATACCAACTTGTAAGGCCCCGTTCCAAGGCGCCTCACGGTTGGTCATTCATCGCACATAAACATTTTAAATCGTTCATCTATTTTGCAGCGGAATTTAAATTTTTCATTAATAACTAAAAACATGTCATTTCATAACATTACAATATTCTTTTTTCTTTTCAAATACAATGACATGTGAAAATATGGATGCCAGCCTTAATAAGTGAGTAGTCGCCCTGTGCCATCCTCAGCAACATACCTGCCAACTGAAAACACATCAAAGTCAGCGTTACTGAGTGAGTTCTAGTTTTATATTAAAACATAGTTTACTTACCATCAAAATTATTCTTACATACACACGATCATACAACATACGTACACGTAGATAATATTATTATTATCTTCATCATTCATTCATTAACTTTCGTTCATATGTTTCTTACTTTCATTCATACATTCGTTACATTCGTCCGTACGTACATTACGTTCATTCTTACGTTCATTTCATTTATTCGTACGTTCATTACTTTCGTGCATCCTCTATCTTTCACTTCCATCTAGATCCGGTCACACTTTACCCTCTTCATGGCACACAGCCATGATTACTGAGGTCGAGTGACAAAGATCCCGTTTCATACGTCATCATTATGTTCCTTCCGTTCATTACTTTCATTCGTTCGTTCTTTAGCTTTCATTACGTTCATTATCTTTCATTCATTTCATACTTTCTTTCTTTCACAATTACCTTTCTCATTCATCAACTCACGCGATACTCCCGACTCATGCCCGAAGACTGATACTGTGCCGGGGCCTGCTCACAAGCCCCCGACTCATGTCCGAAGACTAACACAGTACCGGAGCACGCGTTCCGTTCCTCATTCGTCTCATCTCACTCTCTCGCACTACTCCCGACTCATGTCCGAAGACTGATACTGTGCCGGGGCCTGCTCACAAACCCCCGACTCATGTCCGAAGGCTGAGACAGTATCAGAGCATGCGATTCTCTACTCATCCAACTAGATCCTGTCTCATGCATACCCCCGACTCATGCTCGAAAGCTGATGCTATGCCGGGGCCTGCTCACAAACCCCCGACTCATGTCCGAAGACTGACACAGCACCGGGATACGCGACAAAGATCCCGTCGAGTCAATCACCTAGATTGAACTCCATCTGAGTCTGTTGCAACACAAAGTTGCTCACCTCACTATCTCATCCCATACAATACCCCCGACTCATGTCCGAAGACTGATACTGTGCCGGGGCCTGTTATACAAACCCCCGACTCATGTTCGAAGACTGACACAGTACCGGGATACGTGACGAGGATCTCGTTCGAGTCTGTTGCGACACAGAGTCGCTCACCTCATACATACGCTTGCAAGCCTTACGTTCATTCATTCGTTCATTAATGCATGCACTCATTCGTTACGTTTCTCTTTCATTATCTTCCACTTTACGTTACATACTACTTTCAATTCATTCATTAACGTTCAACGCAAAGCCCAGGGAAGACAAACATACAATAAATAAAAGGAACATACACATAATCATAAACATACATCATCACCATACAGGCATAATCATACATTCATAACACACATCCGACATACAATCACTACTAGAAAACTGCTAATAGATGACGCGCGAAAGATGACGCGCGAAAAAAGATGACGCGCATTTACGCGTATCATAAATTATTTGTCATTTTTTAAAATTTTCTTAGAAAGGATGACACGCATTTTTGCGTGTCATCTTAATGTGTCATTTTTTTAAAAATTTTCACAACTATATCATCAGCAGCTAGCGCGACTTTCATTTCAAATTCTCCCGCTTCCCTCAACTAGCCCTAAAACCTCCGATCATCAACCGCCGGATGCGCCTGCCGCCGCCGACCATCCACCGCCGGTCGCGACCACCGCTGACCTTCCACCGCCGGCCGCAACCCCCAGCACCACCATCGAGCCTTCGACCTGCAGCCCCAATCGAGCCGCAGCCAACTGCCGACCTTCCACCGTCGGTCGCGACCACCACACTGCCACCGCCGACCTTCCACCGCCGGCCGCAACCCCCCACCACCACCACCACCATCGACCCTTCGAACCCGCAGCCCCAATTGACCCGCAGCCCCAATCGACCCGCAACCCCAATCGACCCGCAGCCTCAATATGTATCCATGGATCTTCGCAACAAATCTCAAGTGTTTAAAGGTAATTTCTGTACTGTTTTGTGATTTTTGTTATTGTTTTTTCTTTGAATTTACTTTTATGTTGTTCTCTGTACCAATTTTGCAGCTTGTGATGGGGTTGAAGTTGTTTTTCATATGGCTGCACCAGATTCATCCATCAATAACCACCAGCTGCATTATTCAGTCAGTGTGCATGGTAATATACCTACAATGCATGAGTGAAAAGAATTAATGGATGATTAAATTTAGATGTTCATGAGTACTTGGTAAACTCCTTTGCAGCTATGTGCAATTCAAATTTATGTTGTTTGATGTACAGGCACAAAGAACATAATTGATGCTTGTAGTGTGCAAAATGTGAAAAGGCTCATCTATACCAGTTCTCCTGCTATGATCTTTGATGGGAAACATGGCATATTCAATGGTGTTGAATCATTTCCATATCCCGCTAAGGTAATCTGTGCATTTTATAATGAAAAATAATCAGTTAAATGTTAGATTACAATGTGGTGATTGTCATGTTTCAGCATGCTGACTCATATGCTGCAACTAAAGCTGAAGGAGAGGCATTAGTTATCAAGGCAAATGGAATGAATGGATTATTAACGTGTTGTATTCGTCCTAGCAGCATTTTTGGTCCTGGTGATAAGTTGCTTGTTCCATCATTAGTTGCTGCAGCAAGGAAAGGAAGATCGAAGGTACTAGATTGCATTCCTATGTCAACCCTCAAATTATATTGTCTATTCATGTATCTGAAGTTATATTGGTATTTTAAACATATATTTTGTTTATGAACTCTGAACTTCCAGTTTATACTTGGGGATGGCAAAAACATGTATGATTTCACTTATGTTGAAAATGTGGCACATGCCCATGTATGTGCTGAAAGAGCTCTAGCATCAGGCGGTACCGTTTCAAAGAGAACTGCAGGGGAGGTAATATATAAATATCTTGGTACTAAAACATACTTTAAATGCTTAATTTTCATTGCACTATTGATCAATATTCATTTATATTTGGGTTTTCGAGTTTTGCTTAAAATACATAATCTTTTAAGCCTAAGTAAGTGGTTTAATTAGCAATGTTGTGAAGACCAGATCACACCGGCCAATCAGATTTTGGGAATTCATGGCACTCATTCTTGAAGGCCTTGGTTATGAAAGGTATTCATTTTCATATGTAGCACATAATGAATACGAGTCCAGATAATGTTTATATCTCATGAAATTACTGTTCACATATAACGGTAGTAATCATTTGAAAGTACGGTTGTAGGTAGCAAAAGCTCAATTGGATGTTAAAAGGAAGTCATTTCTGATATAATATAGTTTGCAGGCCAAAAATAAAGATCCCGGCATTTATTATGATGCTGATTGGATATATAATGAGCGTATGTATCACGTGTTAGCACCATACGGGATGAGGGTCCCACAGGTGACACCTTCTAGAATCAGACTCGTAACTTGCAGCAGAACTTATAGTTGTTTAAAAGCAAATGATCGGTTTGGTTACAGACCTCTTGTTCCACTTCAGGTGCACTGTTTCCATTTATTTAGCTACATGTAGTTGTATTGTTACATTAATTGATTATGGAATATGATCATATGAATCAGTGTGGAGATGATATACAAAAACTTGTATATGTGATTTAATAGTCAATTTGTCTTGGAAAATCTTGATAGAGATAAGTTTGGTTGCTGCAGGAAGGAATCAAAAGAACTATTGAATCATATTCTGATCTCAGAGCTGAAGTTTTTCTTAAAAAGAAAGATGCTTCTAAAGCTGCTGCATGTCTTGGAAACGGATTAGGTATAAACTGTTGGTTTCAGTCCCAAGATCATACTCAAACTCTTACATTCATTACTTGCAATGCATTCATTACTTGCAATACATTCATATTAATAGACTAAAAGGAAAACATGCAAACATGGGTTAGTGACTTAGTGCTACTATAAAATTGACCACTACTTAACATCCATCCGCTACTCCACTACCTAGACTAATTCAAAATAAAAACTTGCTGCATACTTTAAATAAAACATGACACTCAAATACTAGATCCGTAACTTGACCCGACTTGAACCAATCAAGGTTAACCGAACATAAACTATAAACATAAATCTAAGATTAACAAATCTAATATATTGTTGGTCGTTTGTATTAGTAAAAGTCGATAAATGGATATAATGCTGCAAGCCTGCAACATAACTTGCAGTTTCTAACAACTGAAGCCGACACTTATGATGCTATGATGTGCAGTTGCAGATATACTTCTATGGAGGAATATGAAGTTGACAGCCAGTACACTGCTAATTATTTATGCGTTCTATGTCTATTTGGTATTACCGGAAATACCATGATAACTGCAATTTCCAAGGCCTTCATTATGGTGTCCGTTTTTCTATTTATCCATGGGAAGTTGCTTGATAAATTGTAAGTTCTGTCTTTATTTTACAGATATGGTGTGTTTTAGTCAAGCTGATCATCCAGGTTCTATCATATATGAGCAATTCGAAGCTTCTAACCATGGCTTATGCAATTACAGAATGGGACATTCTGTTGAGAAAATCTCAGGATCAAACTTTCGATTCACGGATAATATGTCACTCCAAACTGCTTTATCATTTGTTTCATCATGGAATCGTGCAGTACATAGTCTTAGATCTATTTCAAGTGGGAGTGACTCACTGCTATTCTTCAAGGTCCTTCCATTCTATACATGCATATTACTTTCATTCATTATATTTGTAATACCCTAGACAAATCTCACATCCGTAATAGATATGAGAGATAATGGGCTTATAAGTTGTGCATACCTCATATACCATCAATGCATTTTACGTGTATTAGCTGTGGTCAAGGGGAGAGCTGCATAGTTAAGTGTGTTTTAGTTGAAGTAATTCTAGATCAGGAGACCTGCCATGAAGTCTTCTAAAAATAAAACATAAACTCTTGTGAGCAAAGTGAACAATATTGTTTGGTATGAGGGGCTAATTGTTACTTAGACACAAAATACTATTAGAATAGAAAAAAGCACAATACATAAGTTACTTTTAATATTTATTACAATTGAAAATTGGAAAATGTGAAGAATATTCTTCACATTTTGTTGGTACCAAGGTCTGTCTATTGAAAAACATAGCGGGTATGTGTCTTGCGAAAACCCGCAGCCCCAATTGACTATTTGCCTCTTTGTGGATGTGTCTTGCGAAAACATAGCGGGTATGTTTGTTGGTACCAAGGTCTGTCTATTGAAAAACTTGTGATTGATGCTTTGCACTTGAAGCTTCTTTTTTGCTGCATGTTATAAATGATGTTTAGTGAGTTGTGGGTATGAAAACCCTACTTGATTTACTAAAAATATAGATTTGAGGTTTCTACCATTGGTTGCTGAATTTTGTGTTGTTGAATTTCAGAGATTGTGTTTATTGTTTGGAAATCCTCTTGTTGAACTGTCATTGATTTGAGGTTTCTACCATTGTGATTGGTTGCTGAATTTTGTGTTGTCTTTGAACCTACAATACATTTTACGATTTGTTTATTTCATTGCATAAAAATTGCATAATATATGTTTATGATAGTATTCGTGAATACTTGGATCTTAGACGATTTGATACATCCGTGTCTGGGTTGAAGTAGATATATATGTTGCTGTAGTGGATCCTAGTTGTGTCTTTCCTATTAAATAGATGCATTTTGTTAGTATGGTGTATGAATGCTGTGTATAATATCTTTAGTAGTTTAGTTTTACCATTGGATAGAGTGACTCTTATGTCTGTTATTGCTGCAATGATGGGTGGATCTGCCTGTGACATTTTTTGCCAGTCGAATCTTGGAATTATTTCTTCCCAGATGGTGGCCTCTATCTTTTCTCCACTACATTATGCCATGATGTATGAAGTTAGTATGTGGGATTTGTGATGTATTGTAAGGTTGGCGTTAGAAACTTACCTTATATCAGTCATTTCCATTCGCAATAGTTTTGTTCCATCTGCTATTGTAACACGTCTTGTGTTATCTAGTCTCCCTGCATTATCTGTTTCAAACGATGAGTTACTATCTGTTTAGGTTGTAGGTATTTTGCTACATGTATCGTTGTTTTACATAAAGGGGTTTTTGGGTCAAAACTAACAACTTTAATTTGATGAAATTGGTTGTCTTAGATTGGAGAAGGTAAAGAAGAATACACTGATGGTGATTTGGATGAAGTTCGTGAAGATTGGGCGCGCTATGTATCGAATTTCATTTATATGTAGGACTGAATGATGGTATTGTTGGACTTGTGTTGTTGGACTTGTAATTTGGTACTAATTGATAGTATTAAGTTGGACTTGTGTTGTTGGACTTGTAATGTGTTTTATGGATGTGTAAACTTTGTTGGTATTTAATGGATTTCGCTTATAATGTTATTCGAAAATTTGTTTTAGAAAACAACAGGTAAATTTGTTAAAAATAAAAAAAAAATTAAAAAATGCAGCTAATTTTATGACGCGCATTGCGCGTCATCTATTGCACGTCATAAAAATTTCATAGATGACACGCGGATGCGCGTCATCTATTCATTTATGACTACCCCTTCCTTGACGCGCATTGCGCGTCATCTTTTGCACGTCATAAAATGCGCGTCATCTTTTTCGCGTCATAAACAGATGACGCGCGAATGCGCGTCATCTATCATTTATGACTACCCCTTCCTTGACACGCATTTACGCGTCATCTGACCCCCAAGATGACGCGCAATGCGCGTCATCTTTTGCGATTTTTCTAGTAGTGAATGCAATCACACACACCGCCAGGCATACCTCACACATAACATCATGCGCGTCATCATCGTCAACTCATCATCATACATCGTCTTACATTATCCATGCCCACTAATCATCTACAACCCCGAGGGTCCGAGTCTAAGTCCGCACTTTTCAAAAGTCGGATAATACTAGGGACATTCGGGCGTATGGACACCCTTCAGTCATCTGGCCTCCATGCGATAGGCCCTTCATTCGGGTGACTAGACCTTCATTCGGGTGGCTAAACCTTCATTCGGGTGTCTAGACCTTCATTCGGGTGACTAAACCTTCATTCAGGTGACTAGACCTTCATTCGGGTGACTAGACCTTCATTCGGGTGGCTAAACCATCATTCGGGTGTCTAGACCTTCATTCGGGTGACTAGACCTTTATTCGGGAGGCTAGACCTTCATTCGGGTGACTGGACCTTCATTCGGGTGGCTAAACCATCATTCGGGTGTCTAGACCTTCATTCGGGTGACTAGACCTTCATTCGGGAGACTAGACCTTCATTCGGGTGACTGGACCTTCAGTCTCCCCCTATTCAGGTGACTGGCCTTTAGTCTCCCCCCATTCAGGTGACTGGCCTTCAGTCTCCCCCCATTCAGGTGACTGACCTTTAGTCTCCCCCTATTCAGGTGACTGGCCTCCAGTCTCCCATCATTCATGCGACTGAGCTCCAGTCTCCCCTCATTCGGGCGACTGAGCTCCAGTCTCCCCTCATTCAGGTGACTGAGCTCCAGTCTCCCCTCATTCGGGTGACTGAGCTCCAGTCTCCCCTCATTCGGGCGACTGAGCTCCAGTCTCCCCTCATTCAGGTGACTGAGCTCCAGTCTCCCCTCATTCGGGCGACTGAGCTCCAGTCTCCCCTCATAATGGCGACTGAGCTCCAGTCTCCCCTCATTCGGGCGACTGAGCTCCAGTCTCCCCTCATTCGGGCGACTGAGCTCCAGTCTCCCCTCATTCGGGTGACTGGGCTCCAGTCTCCCCTCATTCGGGCGACTGGGCCTAGCTGATGCAGGATGGAGTTCATCCCGACTGCAGCCGAGGGTTTTCGGCCCTCAAACCCTTCCAGACCTCGTTTGAGCTCAAATTAGCCCCTCTAATCCATAGGAAACATACCTTGACCTCGTACAAGCCTATCCTAGTCCGGGATCAAGCCCTAAACGTACCATACACATACACATACGTACATACACGGGTTAAACAACCAAAACTCGAAAAATAGGGTTTTAGATGTGTTCCAGCCCCAAAATCATTCAAAAACGTGTAAAAGAGGGGTCTTAGAACTCACCTTAGCAGCCTCCTCGGTTAGAGCTTCGATTTGACTAGCTTCTCGACAAAATCCGAGCCTGAATCACCCCGTTCTCTCTTTTCTTCCTCTGCTCTGTCGCTCTCTGTTCTTTCCCGACTGAAAATGCAAGTGTTGGGAAGGAGAAGAGAGCTGCTCCTCTTTTATACCTACAACTCAGTCGCATATGGTCCAGGGGCGACTGGACCTTCAGTCGCATAAGCACCATGCTACTGGACCCCAGTCGCATGAGCTTCATGCGGTTGAACCTTCAGTCGGGCGATTGAACTCTAATCGTACGGTTGAGCTTCAATCGGCCGAGTAGCATGCGATCGAACCTCCAGTCGCATCAATTCCATGCGACTGAATCTCAGTCGCATAACCTACCAAAAGGTCAAACTGCCGGGCGTTACATAACTCTTATTAAACTTACAATTTGTTTTCATCTTAACATCTTTTATTACTTAAAACCTGCGAAGCTCACCAACAATTATGTTGACCGTTTGAGCATGTCTTTTCAGGTGATCAAGGTAATTGAAGATTTTAGGAGTGCTGCCTTTTATAGGAGACCCTAGGATGCATTTTAGGGGATTACGCATTTTTGATAAACATTGATTCTTGGAACATCTTGGTTGCTTAAACTTATACATTGTATACTTGTTCCTGGGTTATGGGAATTTTCAGTACAAGTTATCACCAATGCTTATGTGATCATTTTATGTTGTGCTTATGGCTATGCTGTCGTGAACATTGACTCAACACGACACAAGTCTCCATTTGTGTTCGGGTGTCGTCATGGCACGCTTGTCATCATACTTATATTGCTTCTCTAACATATACTATGTGTTATGACGATCCCGTCTTGCTCGCATCCCCTTGTTTCCGCTATTAGCGGGGGTGTGACACTCCCCCTCAAGATCATGTCCAAGGGAGTGGTTTCTGGCTATAGGTGTCTTTGCAACCTTACATTTAGTCATATTGAATCTTGAAAGTATGTCATGTACATACTTTGACTAACTTATGAAGATGCCATTGTTAACTTGCTTCACTTGAATCCCTAGAAAGAAATTGAGTTCCCCCATGGCACTCATTTTAAATATATTCTTCATCAGTTTCTCAAGGTCTTTGCAGAGCTTTGGATTAGTTGACCTAAAATGATGCCATCTATATATACTTTTGTTGGGTTTTGTAGATGTTTATCAAAGTCATATTAACCATTAATATGTCAAAAACGCAGCGGAGTTATAATCAAAAACCCATTTCGATATTAGTTAGTTTATGCATCAAATACATATGTTAAAACAAAACCCATGAACAAAGGATCTTTATATGAAAGAACATGCTATCAAACAACCATTCAAACATCATATACTACCTCTTATAACTCGTAGATGAGGGGGAGATGATGATTGAAAGCTAAGACTTCAATGTAGAATCCCTCAAGAGATGATACCCACAAGCCCTTCCAAGATACCTACTTGCTAGGTAGTAAAAACACCAACTTCCTTCTCTTCTTGTAGATCCGAATCTACGCAAGCAAGGCTGAATTTTTCAGCTTAGAGGTCTGATTTTTCAGCCAAGAGAAGCTCCAAGAATCATCCCAAAAAATTGATTTTAGAGAGAGACTAGAGAGAAAGCTTGAGCTTTTGCATGTAGGAGAGAGAGAGTGTATGATGGAAGAGTGCAAGAGTGATTCAAGTCTTGCACTTGCCAAGACTAAATGGCGGAGTGTCCAAGGCATGGGGGGCGGCCGAAAATTTGACCCACAAAGTGGGTTTCCCTCCCATTTTAATTTTATAAAAATGTTACACTCTTACCCTTTTGTTTTATAAAATTAAAACCCTTTTTAATTTTATAACACTAACACTCTTTTATTTGTCATTGTTTAACTAACTTAAATAATAAAACAAATAATTTTCATGAACAAATTATCCACATAATGTTGTTTATTTACAAAAGCAATGATTTAGAAAACCTATTTCTAAATTGGTGTGAATATTTATTTGTATGATCTTATCAACGAATAAATATTTATTGGTGTTTGTTTGGCTTGTTATTAGGTATGACCCGACTTGGATCATATCACACTAGCGACATCAATTTAATATGTATCTTGGGTAGACCAAATCCTTCAATCTCCCACTTGCACAAGATTCATAGAAGATTGATGCAAGCAACAAATAACGCCTAGCAACGGTTTGCTACCCCTAATGTATATGATTAAATGCCATTCAATAACGTCATCCTCTTCAAGTACCTTACTTGAAAATGTTTTAGGTGAATCAATCATCTATCCTTTTGTCACTTATGTCATGTTAAATCCAAGAGACACAGAATTGTCATTCTCTGATGATTTAACTTTAACAAGCCTTAGACATCTAACTCTCAATGAATAAGAGGAACAAATTCCATCTTGACTACATACGTCTCTCACAATCACCTTATATCATACCTGAACCTAGCCTTACGCACTGCCAATGTTTCAGAACTGTAAAGCACTAAGTCAAAGTACGATACTTGGTGAATATCAAGACCCAATTGTATCTCAGGTATGAGGATACAATGATATTCGCCTTTACTCAATATCTCTTATGACTAATCATAAAGATTCCATGCAGAAATAATTGAGAGCAGGTCAGTCCTATATCTATATCCCATACATATCAATGAACCTTGGTAGAAACCTCTTGCTCTATATTCATACCTTATGAATATCAACCAATCCAAGTTCATTATATTCTTACATTCATAGTTGTTCCCACAAGTATGATCGACTATGGACGTTTAGAATAACTTACTTATTCGCGGATTTAAACATGCTAAAATAGAAGAACAAATGAAAATTATAACCATATAATTAAGTCAAATAACATAAGTTCCAATATCCAAATACAAATTTGATCAAGTCCAATCACTAGAATATCAAAGTCCTAAGGCACAAGTATGACTTTCGTGCTTTGACCTATCTAGGAGCTTCGTGAATGGATCCGCAATGTTTTGATCGGTGTGAACTTTGCGAATACATATCTTTCCCTTTTCAACTTCATCCCTTATGTAGTTGAATCTCCGTTCAATGTACCGAGTCTTTTGATGAGCATGAGGTTCCTTGATTTGAGCAATCGCACCCTCGTTGTCATAAAAGATCTCTAGGAGGTCTTGAATGGTAGCAATAACCCCTAGATCAGCAATGAACTTCCTTAGCCATGCAGCTTCTTGAGCTTCCAATGAAGCGGCGATGTATTCTGACTCTGTTGTAGATAGTGCCACTACATCTTGCTTTGAGCTCTTCCAAGAGACCACTCCTCCATTCATAATGAAGACATATCACGACTGTGATCGAGAATCATCTCGATCAGTTTGGAAACTCGCATCCGTGTAACCCTTTACAACAAGCTCCTCCTCACCAGATCCATATATTAAGAACATATCCTTAGTATTTCTAAGGTATTTCAAAATACTCTTAACACCCACCCAATGACTATTACCAGGATTCTGTTGATATCTACTTGTCATGCTTAGAGCACATGACACGTCCGGCGTAGTACATATCATTACATACATGATGGATCCTATAGTAGATGCATATGGGACTCCATTCATTCTTTCTTGTTCAACCTTTGAACTAGGGCATTGAGACGTGCTCAATATAGTCCCCTTTGAATAGGTACCAAACCTTTCTTAGAATTCTCCATCTTGAACCTTTTCAAGACTTTTTCAATGTATGCACTTTGGTTTAAACCTATCAACCGCCTTGATCTGTCCCTATAGATCTTTATTCCCAAAATATAGGCGGCTTCACCAAGATCCTTAATGGAAAAACAGCTTCCAAGCCAGGCTTTTACACCTTCCAAGGTTGGAATGTCATTTCCAAATAGTAGAATGTCATCGACATATAATATAAGGAAAGTAATAATGCTCCCAATAGTTTTTTTATACACACAAGCTTCATCATCGTTTTTGATGAAGCCAAATTTTTTACTCTATCATCAAATCAAAACAGTGATTCTAACTTCTCGATGCTTGTTTCAATCCGTATATTGACTTCTTTAACTTGCATACCTTGTTAAGATGTTTTGGATCGACAAAACCTTCAGGCTGTTCCATATGGACATCTTCCTCAAGATATCCATTAAGGAAAGCGGTTTTGACATCCATTTGCCAGATCTCATAGTCATAATATGCAGCTATGGCAAACAATATCCTGATAGACTTTAGCATTGCCACTGGCGAGAAAGTTTCATCATAATCAACCCCTTGAGTTTGAGTGAAACCTTTTACTACAAGTCTAACTTTATAAGTATCCAAGTCGCCATGCATATCGGTTTTCTTCTTGAAAACCCACTTACTTCCAACTACCTAGGATTTAAGAGGTGGTATAACCAATTCCAAACTTGGTTATCATACATGGATTGCATCTCAACGTTCATGGCTTCTTGCCATTTGTCAAAATCAGGTTTTGACATTGCCTCTTGGTATGTGGTTGGTTCATCCGAATCTACCACATAGCATCCATCCATGAAAAATTCATATCTCTCAGGAGGAACACTAATTCTACCAGATCTACGAACGTTTTGTGTATCTTGATCATCCACATGATCATTCTCAACATCCCATGTTGATTGCTAGTATCAACCAATTGTGTATCGTCGTGTGAATCTTGAACCTCTTCAAGTTCCACTGCTCTTCCACTAGTTGCTTCCGGAAGAAACTTAGTTTCCAAGAACTCTGCCTTTCGATCAATAAACACTTTCTGTTCTGTCGGATCATAGAAATAATATCCAATACAATCTCTAGGATATCCAATGAAGATACACTTTGTGGATCGGGCTTCCAGTTTGTTTTGAGTGTATTGCTTAGGATAAGCATCACACCCCCAAACTTTTAAAATATGATAATGATGGAACCCTTCCATGCCATATTTCGAAATGTGTCCTTTCAACTTTCTTGGTTGGGGCCATATTTAAAATACGGGCCGCGGAGAGCAACACGAAACCCCAAAATGATAGAGGTAGTGTACTTCTAGCCATCATAGATCCAACCATATCCAATAGAGTCCGATTCCTCCTCTCAGACACACCATTGTGTTGTGGTGTTCCAGGTGGAGTAAGTTGTGAGACTATCCCACAACTCCTAAGATACTCTTGAAATTCACTACTTAGGTATTCACCTCCTCTATCTGTATGAAGAATTTTGACCGTTTTGTTGAGTTGATTTTCTACTTCATTCTTGAAAATTTTGAACATTTCAAAATATTCATGTTTGTGTCTTAACAAGTACACATACCCATAACGACTATAGTCATCGGTAAAGGTAATGAAGTATCTTTCACCATTCCTAGTTATTGGTTTAAAAGGTCCACATACATCCGAATGTATGATTCCTAATAAATCCTTTGCCCTTTCATTAGTCCCACTAAAAGGGCCTTTGTCATTTTACCTTGTAAACAAGACTCGTATACATCAAATGAAGCATTTTCATTAGTTTTCAAAAGACCATTCTTTTGCAGTTTTTGCATACGATTCTTGTTTATGTGACCAAGGCGACAATGCCAAAGATAGGAATCACTCAAATCTAATTTAAGCCTTTTGGTGGTTGCTTGGTACATTGAGCTATCATATGTTGTGTTTTCATGAACCAATTCATAAATACCATTACATGGTATAACTTTAAAATAAAACATATGATTGAAAGAAACATGAATATCATTGTCAACAAACTTGAAATCATAATCACATTGTCTTAAACGGGAAACAGAATAATGTTCCTAGTTAAACTAGGAGCATACAAAACATTCTTTAAAATAACTTCCAAACCACTTGGAAGCTTCAAAATATAGTCTCCTTGGGCTTCCACGTGAACCTTTGCACCATTCCCCATGAAGAGACTAATTTCCCCTTTTGCATAATGCTCACTTCTTTTGAACCCCTGCAATAAATTGCAAATATGAGTTCCACATCCGGTATCTAGTACCCATGTGTTAGAAGAAATAACATTTAGCTCAACATGTATCATAAATATTGTACCTGAGGTTTGCCCCGCATCCCTCTTTTCTCTCAATGCTTTGAGATAGATCGGGCAATTGCGTTTCCAATGGCCTACCTCACCACACTCAAAACACGGGTCATTTTGAGCAACCTTTTGCTTCTTTTCTTTTGGTTTGGGCGGTTCCACTTTTGCTTTTCCTTTTCCCTTCCCCTTGACGTGCCCCTTCCCTCTTGCAATACTTGCCCTAGGGTCGGGGAGGTACCTCTTCCTACTACCTCCTTCATTGATCGTAAGGACCGGTAGAACCTTTCTACCCATGCCCGCTCGGCCGTTTTGAGCATTGAGTGAAGCTCACCAATGCTCTTGTCCATCCATTCATGTTATAGTTCATAACAAAGCTATCAAACTTCTTGGATTGAGGATCAAATCCGTTACCAACTCATTGGACACACGACAGTTAAGCCTTTCGAGGCGATCAATGTGGCTCTTCATCTTAAGAACGTAAGATGACACCGATTGGGTCTCGTCCATTCGACATGCATGGAGTGCTCGAACCGTTTCAAAGCGCTCCACCCTTGATTGTTGTTGGAACATTTCCTTCAACTGGGTGATCATGTCATAGGCATTATGGTTCTCAAAGTCCTTTTGCAAATCGGGAATCATACTTGCTAGCATGAGACATGCGACTTGTACAGAGTCCTCGGTGTACTTGACCCACTCGGCAAAGGCCTCATCGTCATTTTCATCGGATTGATCGGGAATAGGATCGTCTAACACATAGGACTTCTTTTCTTGCTTGAGAACGATTCTCAAGTTTCGGTACCAATCCATGAAGTTCCCATTGTTTAGACGTTCCTATTCAAGGATTGTTCTTAGTGATAGGTTATGGATGGTCGGGTTTGTGTTGTTGTTGTTTGCGGCCATTCTACAAAATTAACAAAGTTCTTATTAGTATTTCCTAAAAAAATTACATTTTAATCATTAATACCCTTTACGTCTCACAGACAATTAAAATCTAGAATCCAACGTTACATTTAAATATCAGTTAGGTGACCTTTATCCCTTTATTTAAATTAACAAGGTAGTCAACTTTTGACAATTGTAACCTATTACAATTTCTAGTATATGGGATCGGTTAAACATCTTATGTTTGTTTGGCATGTTTATCCCATCAACACCCTTTGTACGTCATGCTTCGGTGATCCTAATACATGATTTCCAAATTAAGTTGTCCTACTTAGACACACGTGTGGATTTGCTTATATTAGTGGTTAGGTGACCTTTATCCCATAAATATGGCAAACCCACCTCAAACTCATAAGTTCCCTCTAATGTGGTTAGGTGACCTTTATCCCACATCAAGTTCTCAAATGATTCGAGTGTTGTATAAGAGGATGGTGTTTGACTTATTTTAAAAGGTATTGAATATTTAGAGGTTTCATAATTCTAGTTTAGAAAACTCTATGTACTTGTATTTGCATGCTTTCAAATACAATGTACCCTATGGTTCTTTTAATAAAACCCATTTTATTATAAAATCATTAATCCTTTTTAATAACCTTTTATTAACTTTTAATGATTAAGAACCGTTAATTTTCAGCTTGTTTAGTTTGTTTATGAGTTTGTTATATATGTCTAAATATCAACCAAACAATCAAACAACAAACATTCAAACAAGCATAAACATATAAACATGAGTGCATAACCATAGCTACTAAGTTGACAACACTTGTTTGCCATCACAAGTGTTGTCATAAGGTCTTTCTTAAGGGTTTGTAATGACACATTATATGTGTCCATGAACTCCCACTTGAATCCATATCCAAATACTTCAAGGTCCATGTCTTTGATGTCCATCTGTGGGTCTTGATCTTGTGCATCTTCCTTTTACAAAATTATATCCAAATACATTTTTCTAATAAAAGGAAATGCACCTAATCTATTTATTACATAACCAAATCAGGTTTTGACATTGCATCACGGTATGTGGTTGGTTCATCCGAATCTACCACATAGCATCCATCCATGAAAAATCCATATCTCTCAGGAGGAACACTAGTTCGACCAGATCTGTGAACATTTTGTGTATCTTGATCATCCACATGATTATTCTTAACATCCTCATGTTGATTGCTAGTATCAACCAAATGTGTATCATCTTGTGAATCTTGAACCTCTTCAAGTTCCACTGTTCTTCCACTAGTTCCTTCCGAAAGGAACTTAGTTTCCAAGAACTCTGCCTTTTGAGCAATAAACACTTTCTGCTCTGTTGGATCATAGAAATAATATCCAATACAATCTCTAGGATATCCAATGAAGATACACTTTGTGGATCGGATTCTAGTTTGTTTTGAGTGTATTGCTTAGGATAAGCCTCACACCCCTAAACTTTTAAATATGATAATGATGGAACCCTTCCATGCCATACTTTGAAAGGTGTCCTTTCCACTTTCTTGGTTGGGGCCATATTTAAAATACGGGCCGTGGAGAGCAAAGTAAAACCCCAAAATGATAGAGGTAGTGTACTTCTAGCCATCATAGATCGAACCATATCCAATAGAGTCCGATTTCCCCTCTCAGACACACCATTATGTTGTGGTGTTCCAGGTGGAGTAAGTTGTGAGACAATCCCACAACTTCTAAGATACTCTTGAAAGTCACTACTTAGGTATTTACCTCCTCTATCGGTACGAAGAATCTTGATCGTTTTGTTGAGTTGATTTTCTACTTCATTTTTGAATATTTTGAACATTTCAAAAGATTCATGTTTGTGTCTTAACAAGTACACATACCCATAGCGACTATAGTCATCGGTAAAGGTCATAAAGTATCTTTCACCATTCCTAGTTATTGGTTTAAAAGGTCTACATACATCCGAATGTATGATCCCTAGTAAATCTTTTGCCCTTTCATTAGTCCCACTAAAAGGGGCCTTTGTCATTTTTCCTTGTAAACAAGACTCGCATACATCAAATGAATCATTTTCATTAGTTTTCAAAAGACCATTCTTTTGAAGTATTTGCATACGATTCTTGTTTATGTGACCAAGGCGACAATGCCAAAGATAGGAATCACTCAAATCTAATTTGAGCTTTTTGGTGGTTGTTTGGTACATTGAGCTATCATATATTGTGTTATTATGAACCAATTCATAAATACCATTACGAGGCATGGCCTTAAAATAAAACACATGATTCAAACAAACATGGATATCATTATCAACAAATTTTAAATCATAACCACATTGTCTTAAAAGGGAAACTACAATAATATTCCTAGTCATACTAGGAGCATACAAAACATTTTTCGAAAGAACTTTCAAAGCACTTGAAAGTTGCAAAACATAGTCTCCTTGGGCTTCAACTTCAACTTTAACTCCATTGCACGTAAAGAGACTATCATCACCCTTTCTGTAATGCTTATTTCTTATGAACCCCTGCAACAAATTGCAAATATGAGTTCCACATCCATTATCTAATACCCATGTGTTAGAAGATATAACATTTAGCTCAACATGTATCATAAAAGTCATACCTGAGGTTTGCCCCGCATCCCTCTTGGCTCTCAACCCTTTGAGATAGACCTGACAGTTTCGTTTCCAATGGCCTGCCTCACCATACTCAAAACACGGATCATATTTAGCAACCTTTTGCTTCTTTTCTTTGGGTTTCACTTTAGCTTTACCCTTCCCTTTCCCTTTAACATGTCCCTTCCCTTTGGCAACACTTGCCCTAGGGTCCGGGAGGTTCCTTTTCTTACTACCTCCTTCATTGATCATAAGGACCGTAGAACCTTTCTACATATGCCCGCCTCGGCCATTTTGAGCATTGAATGAAGATCACCCATGCTCTTGTCCCATCCATTCATGTTGTAGTTAATAACAATGCTTTCAAACTTTGGATAGGGAGTTGAGGATCAAATCCGTAGCCAACTCGTTAGAGACACGACAGTTAAGCCTTTCAAGGCGATCAATATGGCTCTTCATCTTAAGAACGTAAGATGATACCGATTGGGTCTCGTCCATCCGACATGCATGGAGTGCTCGAACCGTTTCGAGCCGTTCCACCCTTGATTGTTGTTGGAACATTTCCTTCAACTGGGTGATCATGTCATAGGCATGGTGGTTCTCAAAGTCCTTTTGTAAATCGGGAGTCATACTCGCTAACATGAGACATGAGACTTGCACGGAGTCCTCGGTGTACATGACCCAATCGTTAAAGGCCTCCACGTTATCCATATCGGGTTGATCGGGAATGGGATCGTCTAACACATAGGACTTCTTTTCTTGCTTGAGAAGGATTCTCAAGTTTCGGTACCAATCCACGAAGTTCCCATGGTTAAGACGTTTCTTCTCTAGGATGGTTCTTAGTGATAAGTTATGGACGGTCGGGTTTGCGTTGTTGTTGTTTGCCATCTACAATTTCACAAAGTTCAATTTTTAGTATTTTTAATATCAATGTATTTTAATTATTAATACCCTTTTATGTCTCATAGACAATTAATAATTAAAATCTAGAATCCAACGTTACATTTAAATATCGGTTAGGTGACCTTTATCCCTTTATTTAAATTAACAAGGTAGTCAACGTTTGACAATTGTAACCTATTACAATTTCTAGTGTATGTGATCGGTTTAAACATCTTATGTTTAGTTTGACATGTTTATCCCATCAACACCTTTTGTACGTCATGCTTCGGTGATCCTAATGCATGAGTTCTAAATCAAGTCGTCCTACTTAGACACACGTGTGATTTGACTAATATAAGTGGTTAGGTGACCTTTATCCCATAAATATGGTAATTTCACCTCAACTTCACAAGTATCTACATTTATGGTTAGGTGACCTTTATCCCATAAACGAGTTGCAAGTGAATCGAGTGTTGTTTAAGAGGATGGTGTTAAATTTGTTTTGAAAAGGGTTTTTATAGTTTCTAAAATTCTAGTTTTTAGAAAAACCTTTTATACCATACAATTTGTATGCATTCAAATGCATGGCATTTTATGAAAAACTATTTTCATGGTTCCTTTTTATAAAACTCATTTTTATTAAATCATTAACCCTTAATAAACACATTTTATTAATTCCTTTAATGATATTAAAGAACCAATTTTCTGCTTGTTTTATCATAGTTGTCTAACTAGTTTATTAATTTTCAACAAAATGTCAAACACAACCACACAACCAAATAAACAACCAAACATATAATATAAGTGCATAACCATAGCCAACTATTTTGACCACACTTGCTTGTCATAACAAGTGTGTCAAGAGGTTATTCCTAACGGTAAAACATGACATGAATCTTGTGTCAGTGAACTCCCACTTGAACCTGCATCCATATGCTTCAAGTAACCCTTTTGTATTGTGATTTCATCATCTTCTTTAGGCACCTTCTTGGTCATCCAAAACAGCCCCAAAGAACAATTACATAGAAAACCTAATACATTTTTCTAGAAAAATAAAGTGCAAACTAATCTATTTATTACATACCAAATGAAACAAATAAATTACATGCCTTTATAACACAAATGAAATCACAACCACAATCATCCAAACACAAGGTCATGGCTAGGTTATATGAACCAAAATACATCCAAATATGTATATAAAAAAAACGAGAATGACACCCTTTTTAAACCCCAAAATTTCAGCCAACATTAACTAAATATAAGGGTTTTTGTCCAAACAAACAAGCCATCTTATGGCATTAATTTTCAAGATCATTACTATGCATATAAAAGTATTATCTTGAAAAACAAAGGGTTTGCTATAGATGAAATTTCCAGCCCACTTTTTATACAAAAGGACCCAAAATTTGTTTTTGAAGCATGTATCCATATAACCTGCTCTTGATGCCATTGTTGGGTTTTGTAGATGTTTATCAAAGTCATATTAACCATTAATATGTCAAAAAAAGCAGCGGAGTTATAATCAAAAACCCATTTCGATATTACTTAGTTTACGCATCAAATACATATGTTAAAACAAAACCCATGAACAAGCGATCTTTATATGAAGAACATGCTATCAAACAACCATTCAAATATCATATACTACCTCTTATAACTCGTAGATGAGGGGGAGATGATGATTGAAAGCTAAGACTTCAATGTAGAAGACCTCAGGGATGATACCCACAAGCCCTTCCAAGACACCTACTTGCTAGGTAGTAAAAACACCAACTTCCTTCTCTTATTGTAGATCCGAATCTACACAAGCAAGGCTGAATTTTTCAGCTTAAAGGTCTGATTTTTCAGCCAAGAGAAGCTCTAAGAATCAGCCCAAAAATCGATTTTAGAGAGAGACTAGAGAGAAAGGTTGAGCTTTTGCATGTAGGAGAGAGAGAGTGTATGATAGAAGAATGCAAGAGTGATTCAAGTCTTGCACTTGCCAAGACTAAATGGTGGAGTGTCCAAGGCATGGGGGCGGCTGAAAATTTGACGCATAAAGTGGGTTTCCCTTCCATTTTAATTTTATAAAAATGTTACGCTCTTACCCTTTTGTTTTATAAAATCAAAACCCTTTTTATTTTTCTAACACTAACACTCTTTTATTTGTCATTGTTTAAATAACTTAAATAATGAAACAAATAATTTCTGATAAACAAATTATCCACATAATGTTGTTCATTTACAAAAGCAATGATTTAGAAAACCTATTTCTAAATTGGTATGAATATTTATTTGTATGATCTTATCATCGAATAAATATTTATTGGTGTTTGTTTGGCTTGTTATTGGGTATGACCCGACTTGGATCATATCACACTAGCCACATCAATTTAATATGTATCTTGGGCAGACCAAACCCTTCAACTTTAACTAGCATCAAGTATTCCATGTTCCTTTGATGAAGAGATTTCCATCTATAGTACCCCTCTTGTAGCCATGCTAATAGAGATATTGAGATAGTGTCTCATACCATTTTCTTGGAGCTTGGCGCAGCCTATAAAGAGCTTTATCAAGCTTGCAGACATAATCATGATGATCTGGGTCTGCAAAGCCAGGTGGTTGTTTGATATACACCTCATCATCAATCACCCCATACAAAAATGCACACTTGACATCAAATTGGTAGACCTTGAAGTCCTTGGATGCAGCAAATGCCAGGAATATCCTAACAGCTTCAAGTCTTTCTACTGGAGCAAAGACATCAGTGTAATCAATTCCTTCTTCTTGTGTGTACCCTTGAACAACCAGTCTTGCCTTGTTCTTGATGATAAGTCCTCTATTATATTTCTTGTTCCTAAACACCGATTTGGTTCCTATGATAGTCTTCCCTTGAGTAAGAGGGAACAGGCTCCAAACCTTTTGTCTTTTGAATTGAAGCAGCTCCTCTTGCATTGCTTCAATCCAACTTCCATCCTTCAAAACCTCATCAACTTTCTTGGCTATCTGGGACAAGAAGCAAGAGTATAGACAAATATTTTTGTTATTGGTTTGTCTTCTTGTCCTTACCCCCTTGTAAACATCTTCAATGATATTTGTGGTAGGGTATGACTTGTGGATCCTAAGTTGAGGAATCACAACAAGTTGATTAGATAGATCTAAATTTGAGAAGTATAGATCTAGCACTGAAGTGTCTTCCAGTATATCAGCACACTTATCAAGAGAAGCTTGATCCAATGAGTGTGTGACATCATTGATGTTTTTAATGGAGTGGTTGTCAACATCAAGAAATTCTTGATCACTGTCACCACTACCATGTTCTCTTACATTTGAAGTTCTTTCATTTTTGTTTTGTGCCTCTAAGCTAGAATTTTCAGGCACTTCAGATTAATCAGCTTTTATCATTCTTATGCAGATAGGAGCTTCACCTGCAGGGTTAGTTATAAATGGAGCTGAAGTAGTATTCTTACTTGGTCTTCTTAGCTCAAATAGCTCCCTATAATGCTTGCTGATGTTATTACAGGATCGAATATGTGGGTGGTTTTTCTCTCAACTCACTGTGAACAACACTCAGCAAGCAGTCTATGAAGAGTTTGATCACAATATAACAAGTAACAAGCAGTAAGAAAATTCACACAGCAGGTAAATTTTCAAGGTACTTTATATATTGCTTCTCAACTCAAAGGATTACAAGACACTTGGACTCAAATCGCTTACTAAAAGAGTTACAGGGAGAAGATATATATAATACTACCTACAGCCGGATATACTTTGATACCATCTGGACACCTCTAACCTTACATCTATACTACAAGACTCTAGGTGAGGTCTTTCAGACATTTTGCCTGAGAGTTGGTAGTCAGGACATGTCCCTGACTTACCTTTTGTCACCAACTAAGTTGGTAACATATACTATCATAAAAAGGTGAACAGTAGAATAAAGTATGGTCAACAACATGGCTCTTTAGGAAGATGCCATGCTGTATCAGAGGTCTGTAGCGGACTGTCAGGGACCATACTTTTATCTGCTGGTCGTAGCAATGTCTTCCGAAGGATAAAGTACTTCGGAAGAATAACTTCTTCCGAAGGCACTTATACTTCGGAAGACTGCTTCTTCCGAGGCTTGGAGTCTTCTTTGTCTTCGGAAGCAGACTTTGTCTTCGAAGCTCAGACTTTGTCTTCAGCTCTTTCATCAGACTTTTCTTCGAAAGCTCAGACTTTGTCTTCAGCTCTTTCATCAGACTTTGTCTTCGGAAGCTCAGACTTTGTCTTCAGCTCTTTCATCAGACTTTGTCTTCGGAAGCTCAGACTTTGTCTTCAGCTCTTTCATCAGACTTTGTCTTCGGAAGCTTTCAGACTGTCTTCGGAAGATAGTCTTCAGCTGTTGGCTTCAGCTGTTGTCTTCAGCAGTTGACTTCAGCTTTTGCCTTCAGTAGATATCTTCAGCTGTTGGCTTCAGCTGTTGTCTTCAGCAGTTGACTTCAGCCTTTGCCTTCAGTAGATATCTTCAACTGTTGGCTTCAGCTGTTGTCTTCAGCAGTTGACTTCAGCCTTTGCCTTCAGTAGATATCTTCAGCTGTTGGCTTCAGCTGTTGTCTTCAGCAGTTGACTTTAGCTTTTTCCTTCAGTAGATATCTTCAGTTGTTCTTCAGACTTTCGGAAGATCTCTTGCTTCGGAAGCCTTTGAATGTAGTACCAAAAATGACTATGTGAAGTAGTTTTGTTTGCACCAGCCTTATCATGATCCAACAAACTCCCCTAGGCTGATGCTACCAAAACTTCACTTCTCTCTTCTTTTCAAAGCTCTCAGCACCAAGGAAAGTAAGTGTTTATCAGTGTCTTCATTCTTTCCTGCTGTGGTGCTGAGAATCTTGTACAGATCTTTGGTGGACAGAACCTCTACTCTGTCACCTTGGATTATGTGTACCCTCTTTTGTGGCCCTCTAAAAAGAGTTAGTTGATGGGAAGTATAGTCATATTCCCATCGACTATTGGTTCCAATCCGGACCTTCCACCATCTGTAGAAGGCTGTGCCTTTGGTGGTTGGTCTTTCCTTGTCCTTCCACTCCTTTCAACTTTAACTCTCTTCAATCTATCTGGCTCTTCTACTTCGTTCAGCCAGTGGAGACCGCTGATATGGTTTCTGATGTGTGCAGCATCTCAGATTTGGAGGTATTGGAGAATGGCTTCTCTGCAAGCTTCAGCAAGATCAAATCTGCTGAGATGCAGTAGAGAAGTGGCATTAAGCCTGTTGGTTTCACCATTCTCCCTCCTTCCACAACAAAGTTGTGAGAAGGTTCATCGAACCTCCACTGGATTATTGCATTTCTAGGTCCAGGAGATTGACCAGAAATCCTGTCCTCTTTCCTAGTATCCAGTAGAGTCACCAGTCTCCTTCTTAGTCTCTTCTCCTCAGCATTGAGGATATCGGAGTTGAGACCAAAAGTCTTGCAGCCTGGCCCAAGGTTTCTCTAGGCAACTCAAGAAATTGGCCTAGGATGAGGGAGCTTGAAGAGTTATCACATAGGTGATGTTGATAAGCTCGCCCTCACAGGAGATGCTGCTCAAGTAGTGCAGTTGATGAGCCTCGGTCTTGAACTCCTTTATTTCCTCAAAGAGAGATGTTGAGGAGGCTGAGGGGATGGTCTTGGTGTTGTTGGGTAGGCTTAGGTTTAGTGGTTTTGGGTTGTGTCTTGGGTTTTAGGATGGGTAGTTTTGGGTGGTTGAGGTGATGTGGTAGGTTTGGTAGAGTTGTGGGTTGAGGGTGAAGGGTTTCATCAGTGGTGTCTGTTTTGAATGGAAAAGGGGTTGGTTCTGGTGTGGGTTGTGGCTGTGGTTGAGTGGCTGGGATTGAGACCGTTCCCTGTACCCTCCTGTACGTCTCCCTTCTCTTCCCCAGACGGATGTCAGCTTTGATTTCACTGCTATCCGTTGGAGTGTCTTTTCGGACATAGGTCCCACCTGCCTACTAGAGAAGCCATGAGCCGGAATAGTCCTTCATCCAGGCTTTGTCATTGGACTTCTTGGTGGCAGTGACCCTCTTCTCTTCCTCATTCTCTCCTTTTCCCCCTCAACTTCTTCCTAGCAGCCTTCTTCCTTTCCTTCTCTCCATTTGATCCTGCTCTTTATTGTGGAGCAGCAGGATCATGTCATCGTCATGTGAGACAGTTCAGGAAGACTGAAGCCTCTTGAAGTAGGAACTTGATCCTATCCTCTCTCAGCTTCAGGGCTGCCTCCCTTCGCTCTTCATCTTCTTTCTCCAAGGCCAACCTGGCTTCTTTTTCTTGTTGTAGCCTGGTTGCCTCTCCCAAGTCACCAACTCCTCTAGTGGTAGCAGGAGTATCTCCTCATTGGCAGCTCTAGACTGATGACTGGTCAATGAGTGATGTTCTTCTCTTCTGGTTGATTTCTTCCTGATTGGCTACAGCTGCCTTAGAACTAGCAGCTAGCAGCTTTTCAGTAGGAAACCTACCTTTCTTTTGGCCTTCTCAATCCTCTCCTCCTCCTGAAGCTCTTCCGCAGTCAATTTCGTTTTCCTTTGTCTTTGGCAGTGCTTGACTGTGGTGGTTCTTGGATGGAGGGTTGTGATTGAGAGAGAAGTTCAGCTGGTGTTTGGGTTGGAGGAATGTCAGAAATGTCCTCCCTGCTCACCTCAGATGCTATTTCAGCAATAACATCTGTGATGGTCAGTTCCTCGGACATCTTAAATAAGCCTTCCGCAGCTTCTATTTCGGCTTCGGAAGACTTTTTCTTGTTCTTCCGAGGCTTCCATGTAGGCTTGGAAGCTTCAGCTTGAGCTTCGGAAGATGAGACTGCTGCAGGTTCTGTCCCAACTGTTTCAGTTGCTGGGCCATCATCTCCCCATTTCCCCTTCGAAGCTAATCTCAGGTTCCATGTGGACCTTAGGTTGACCAACTTCTTCCACAGTGGTAGAAGGTGCAGTCAGTCTTTGAAGCTCCTCAGCCCCAAAGTATATAAGTGTGGTGTCGGGGCTGGGCGTTCTAGGGATGATCTCAATACAAACTTTGTGAAAAGTCTGTAGAGATCTTGAAGCATCTTTGAGTCAATCTCTAGAAAGGATTGAGATGACTCAGGTAGTGTGATGAGTTGGGAAGTTAGAGATTGGGTCTGTGGTTCCTTAAGTGTTTGTCTCTGAACTTTCTCCCCCTTTTTGGTAGCATCATCTTGAGAGCTAGATGAGCTAGAGGAAGAAGTCATTGAGACCTGAATTGGTACATGCCTAACAGACCTCTCCGTCTGTTTCTCAGCTAGTTTAGCCTTGAGTTGTAATCTCAAGTTGCTGAGTGGCAGTCCTTGATTCTAAGATCCTCACCTGTGATTCCAGGTTGGAGACCTTAGAAAGCAAGTACTGAAGTGTTAGTTGCATACTTCCCTCATCTCATGAGAAGAATCACGGGGAGATGAGATAACATACCTAGTATGCTCACTCTCACCACCAGATGTGGCTTCTTGGCACCCTGGTTTCCTTTGCTCAGAGTCATCTCTTTCAGAGATGTCAATGGGCAAAGTTGCCATAGACTCAGTCCTAATTATGTTCCACTGTCCTGAGAGCTCAATGAGAGACTCTGAGTAGTGGCAGTGAGCTACATGAGTCCCCCACATCAGTGGGACTCACCCTCAGTAATTGGCTTCTGATGGGGGCTAGAGACAAGGATCCCTCTTGGCTCTGTTGATCTTTCAAGGGTGTTGTAGATCAACTTCATGGCCATGGAGAGATGTAATCTCTTCATCAGTGCGGAGTAAAGGTCAGTGAAAGAGAGGGTGTTAGTCCTACTGACCCGGGACCTTGATCAATGTCTACAGGCATTGAGCCTATGGTGGGGCTGTCCCTAGAAGGCTGCACGGGGAGTGTAGAGACTCACCCTGTGGCTTAAGGCTTGGGGTTCGGGCTCAGGGGTTTGAGACTGAGGAGCCAAAACCCACATTGAGGTCAATTATGAGGATGGTGTGACCTCGGACTGAGTGGGAGCCCATGATTCCACTCTAGCCCTGTGGGTGTGAACAGGAGGAGCTTGTTCAATCAGAGTAGATTGAACAAGGGTTCGTTTTGGACGTCTCTGGTATGTAGCTTTGATGGGTAAAGAAGTTTTGGCATTGTGGTGGATGTTGCTGGTGTGGGTTCATCACCTGTGGGGATAACAGGGATGTCACCAGGAGCTATGCGCTCAGTCATCTCTGGAGTAGTGGAGTATACCTTCCAGTGAAGTTGGCGGACATCTTCTTCAGTGTCTTGAAGATGGTAGGTCTCACTTGTGGAACAGTAAGAGCAGCTGCGCAGACAGCTGCTCGGTTCCATCTCACAGTTGATTATGTGTTGAATAAATCGGGGATACATGAAGAATGTATCCCTACTCAGATTTCCGATAAGGTTGGTCAACACAAATCGTGAGTAGTTGAAGCGAAGACCTCTCACCAACCCATGAACTAGGCATCCTAGTTCATACGGGATTTGATCCCAACCCCCTGATTTGTTGGAGAGGTAATGCAGGATATATGCAGCAGAACTTCCAATGGTAGAGAAATTAAACTTGTACACGGTTGATCTGCTGACATCTCCTCCATATCCCATGAGGATTAAGTGCCTTCCAAGTCTTCCTTGGGGAACTCAGTAGGAGCCCCATCATCATGAAGCTCGAGATGCTCCCTGATGATTGTTTTCAGTGATGACCAACTCTTGGCCACAAGCGGTTCTCAGGACTCGAACCCCATTCAGAACTGCAGTTTCACCGTTACTCCAGAATTCGGACATATGGTTGGAGTATACGATGGGATTAACTGTAAGCATGAGGTATGTGGATTCAGCAAGAAATGTGATGATTTGGGTGAAGTCGGCATCCCTTGACGAATCAGTAATGCGACTTGGTTGTGCTGAGGGTTTAGCGCCATTGAAGAAAAGGTAAGCTTGAAATTTGGATGAAATTGAAGGTTTGACAGTGAAGGGAATAGTTAGGGCTGTAAAGTGGTAAAAGAAGATGAAATTGATCAGTCAAGATTATTTAAAAGGGTGAATTGGGTAGTGGTGGTAATAGGGTAACTGTTTGGGGTTACTGGTGGTGGTATGGTGGTTTCCGGGGAAAATGATAGTGGCGGCAAGGATAATTTTAAATAATCTGACCATCATCAACAAATCTTTACTTTTTACAGAGTGGGGCCCAAAGATATCCGTTACATATAAAACCTTTACTTCCGAGGGTAAAACATTTCCGAAGTAATTTTCTTTCCGCGAAGGCATTTCTCTTCCGAAGCATATATTGCTTCCGAAGTAAATTGTCCTTTGAAGGCACTTTATCTTCCGAAGCAAGGCATTGCTTCTGAAGGTAAAGTTGTCTTTCCGAATGGAGAGTTTGTATAAGTTTCGAAGTAGATCTGATGTAAGATCAATCGCTTCTTCCGAGACCAAAAACTCTTCCGAGAAGAAAATTTCCATTAAGGATTTGGCTTCGAAGATATTCAAGAATATCTTCCGAGTTGATTCCTCTTCGGAAGGAATTTTACACTTGAAAATTTAAAGATCTTTGTAACTGGGCTTAAATTGTATTGACACAAGACTTTACATATTAAAAGGTTTTCAAAAGAGGTAGTTATTCAATGTTTATCATCCCAATTGCTGATATGAGATACTTAAATCTTTGTTCATCAATGCCTTTGTGAACAAATCAGCATATTGTTCTTTGAGTCAACTTTGATTAACTTTATCAGCTGTTTCTCATGAATATCTCTAATGAAATGATACCTGATATCAATATGCTTTGTCTTGGAGTGCTTCACCGGATTCTCAGTAATGGAGATACACTGTTGTTGTGTCAATGGATAGGAGTAGTCATGAAGTTGAATCCATAGTCTAACATCTGATTTTGAATCCATAGCAGTTGAGCACAGCAGCTAGTAGCAGCAATGTATTCAGCTTCAGCAGTTGATGTAGAGACACAGATTGTTTCTTGCATTGCCATGAGATAATCCTTCCACCAAGAATTGACATCCTCCTGATGTTGATTTCTTGTCAATGTTGCAGCCACCGTAGTCACTGTCAGAGTATCCATAGAGATTGAAATCACTATTCTTGGATACCAGAGTCCTAGTTTAGGTGCTCCTTTGAGGTATCTGAGGATTCTCTTTGCAGCAGCTAGGTGAGACACCTTTGGAGCAGCCTGATATCTTGCACAAATGCATGTGGCAAACATGATATCTGGTCTACTAGCAGTGAGACATCTGGTCTACTAGCTCAGTGAGATACATCAGAGAACCAATGATTGCTCTATACTGATGTTGATCAGTATCCTCCCCCTCAAGGTCAGGGCAAAGATTATGGTTTCTGGGTATGGGTGTCTTGGCTGGTTTACAATCCTTCATTTCAAATCTATCTAAGATGTCTGAGACATACTTAGATTGACTGATGAAAACCCTTCCTTCATCTGTTTCACCTGAATTCCAAGGAAAAGTCCATTTTTCCCATGGAACTCATCTCAAACTTCTGCTTCATTATGCTTTCAAAGTCCTTGCACATTTGGTCGTTTGAAGAACCAATATGATGTCATCAACATAGACTTGTACAAGCAAAATGTCTTCTCCACTCTTTCTGATGAAAAGAGTCTTGTCGATGGTACCTCTAGTGTATCCATTCTTCAGGAGAAACTGAGACAGGTCTTATACCACAGCCTACGTAGTTGGGGTGTTGTGGGTCTTCAAATCCTGGAGGTTGACATACATAGATTTCCCTATCTATATCCCCATATAGAAAAGCACACTTGACATCAAGTTGGTAGATGCTGTGAAGTTCTTGGATGCGCATAAGCAAGGAAGATCCTAACTGCCTCAAGTCTTGCAACAGGTGCAAAGACATCAGTATAATCGATTCCTTCCTCCTGGGTGTATCCTTGAACTACTAGCCTGTGCCTTGTTCTTGATAATCAAGCCTCTATCATCTTTCTTGTTCCTGAACACCCATTTAGTGCCTATGGTACTTGACCAGATGGTAGTGGCATAGATTCCGACCTTTTATCTTCTGAATTGAAGCAGCTCCTCCTGCATCTCGATTCAACCCAACTACTATCCTTTAAGGCATCTTCTACCTTCTTTGGTTCCATCTGAGACAAGAAGCATGAGTACAAGCAGACATTCCCATGATGAGTTTGTCCTCTTTTTCTCACACCCTCAGAGACATTCCTATGATTTCTCAGTTGGATGAGTGTTGTGAATCCTAAGACTAGAATCACTTCCAGTTGCAGAGAGAGAGTCTAGGTTAGACATATTCTGATCAGTAGCTGGATCACTCTGTCCAATTGCTTGTTTCAAAGTCATTCAATGAGGACTGATTGAATGATTGAGAACATCATCAATGGTTGGTTGTGAGTAGGATAACAGTTGCCTGTTCCTTCAAATACTACTCTCCCTCAACCTGTGTTGTAATGGATCACCTGAAGAACTTTGAGGTTGATCAAGTGATTCACTTGTTGAAGCTTCATTATTCCTGGAGATGTTACACATCATATCTGTGAATGGTTGAAGCTTGTTGCCTTTCAACTCTTGGAGAATTGGAAGAGGTCGGAAGCTCAAACAGTTGACTTGCATCAGCATCAGCATCAGCATTCTCTTTAGCACCTGTTCCAGCTGAAACATTCTCTCACAAGATGGTTTAGAATAGTTTGGAATCAATTCTAAATCAAGATATACTCAGGTCCAGTTCCCCCTAACACAAGGAGTGTGCTCATTAACAACTATATTGGATGATTCCTCAAATTGTTGATTCTTGATATTGTATATCTATAGCTTTAGAGCTAGAAGAGTATCCAATAAAGATAGCATCATCCGACTTCTCAGCAAACTTTGCTAAGTTGTCCCTTGTGTTAAGTATGGTACACCTGCAGCCAAAGGACCTTAGAAAGCCAATGACGGTGGCCTCTTTGTTCCATAACTCATAAGTGGTTTTTCCATGGGGCTTAACTACAAGAACCTTGTTCTGCACATAGCATGCAGTGCTGACTGCCTCTGCCCAGAATGTTAGAGGCAGCTTTGAATCAGCTAACATGGTCCGAGCAGCCTCAATAAGTGCCCTGTTCCTCCTCTCACAACACCACCATTTTGTTGAGGAGTTCTGGAGCACTGTATTGTCTGGCAATCCCTTTGAGTCACAGAATGAGTCAAGAACGAAGTCTTAAACTCAGTCCCTTGATCACTTCTAATGATCTTAACCTTGTGATCATTTGATTTCTTTTTAAGAATAAAAGATTTTAAAAGTTTCAGCAGTTTCATCTTTACTTCTTAAAAAGAATACCCATGTAAATCTTGTAAAATCATCAACTATCACAAGGCAGTATGATTTCCTTCCAATGCTCATTATACTTGTGGGTCCAAAGAGATCCTGTGCAATAAGTGTAATGGAGTAGTGATAGAGTTAACACATTTGGATTTATGAGATGATCTGTGTTGTTTCCCTTTCAGGCATGCAACACAGTTCTTTGCAGAAAAATTCCTTTTTAGGAAAACCATGTACCAAGTTATTTTTAGCCAATTTATCATTGTTTTAAAATTCACATGACACATCGTTTATACATAGTTTTTGACTCATCACTATCAGCTTTGGAAAGAAAGCATGATACTTCACCCATAGGAGAAGCATTGTTCATGTCCAGCTTGTACATATCCCCTTTCCTAGGAGACTAAGAGCACCAATTCCGAAGGAATTGTCATCCCTGGTTTTGAGGATAATGCACTCATGTTCTGTGAAGATCATCTGATGCTTCTGATCACAGAATTGAGAAACACTAACAATTGTGTTCAAGCTGTTTGACAAAGTGAACTTTGTCAATGTTATTCTGCCATTGGATATACTTCCTCTGCCCGAAATATATCCTCCGGCCTCACCTCCAAATTGGACAGGCCCTCCATCAAAGTTATGGAATTGTTGAAGGAGAGATCTGTTCCCTGTCATGTCCTGGAGCATCCACTATCTACAATCCAAACATTGTTGTTCTTGTCAAATGGACATCCCTGCACATAAGATGAGATGGTTAGTTTTGTTTGGAAGCCTAAGCCTTGCTAGTCTTGGGCTCTTCCAATGATAGTGACATAATTGAACCAAAAGATATGCATTGGGGGTTCAATAGAGGTCATTGTTGAAGAAGAGGTTTGGGCTGCAGCATCTTCCTTGATCTTCCAATCCATCCCTTGGTTGATCTTTGAAGATGAGCTTGTTGAAGCTTGTGCAGCATGGCCTTCTTCCGAAGCTTCTTTCTTTTCGGAAGAAGCCTTCACTACCTTTTCTTTCGAAGTAGTCTTCTTCTGAGATGGTTTCAAGGGAGCCTTCTTGTTCTTTCGAACCTTAGAAGGTTTGGCTTCCGAAGCCATTTTCCCTTCAGAAGAAGTAGTTTCTTCCGAAAGCAACTTGGCTTCCGAGACCAACTTTCCCTTTTTCATCATTTGGACCTTTTGAAGTGGTCCAACTGAGAAACCTTCTCTGACTCCTTCTTTTCTAACATTATTTGCATAATGTGTGCTTGCTGGATTTTAGTAACAATCTTTAGCCATGTGGTTGTGTGTAGACCACACATTATGCAGACAATGTTAGTCTTCTGGGAACTTGCAGGTTGCTGTTTCTTGGGTTTCTTCTCTTCATCAGCAACTTTCCCTTTCAACTTCTGATCCTTCAGTAGGACAGGAGTGCTGGTATTACACTCCTTTCCTGAATCAGAAGTACCTACCACTTGAAATCCGGCAGAAATGAAGACACCCTTTTGCTTTGGGTCGATCTTATGCTTGGACTCTGCAACCTTCTTGGCAGTTCTTCTAGCAGCTTTAGCTCTGCTTCTTCTTGCTTGGGGTTAGGATTTGGTCTTCACAGGTGGAGATGAGTGTATCCTCCTGTTTCTCCCCTGTGGTGGCTACTATTTTTTCCTCATCCTTTAGTTCCAACGGAGAAGGGTCAGCAGTTGGAACCTCTTGCTCTTCAGTACCACATCTAGGTAGTCTAATAGACTCATAAGAGTGTGGTGGAGCTATTTCATTGGTCCCAACCCTTCTTTGTTTTGATAAAACATTTTGGAATGAGAGGTTGATGCAAGAATAGTTTGGAAGCTTTGCTCAGCAATAGCTTGCTTCCTGGCCTGAGTCTCAGCTGTGACCAACTAGGCTTGAACCTCAGACAGTTTAGATATTAGATCTTTAATTTGAGTCTTATAATTAGTCTTTTCATGCTTTAAAAGAGACATAGTTTTCTCTAACTCCTCAATTTTCTTTTGATAGTCAGATTCAGCTCTCTTAAAATCAGATTTTAGCACATTTAAAGACTCAACCTCAGATCTGATTTCCGAAATGTAATCCTTATACAGTTTTAACTTTAGCAATATAGGCAGCGGTACAAAGATGTTCATATACCTGATCATCATCTGTTCCGGCCATGAGTGCTTGAGCAGGAGTCACATCCTGTACCATGAAGCTCCAGTCAACTTCTTGAGCCACAGCAACTGTTTCAGTTGACTTCTCTTCATGCTTGAAGCAGTGGGATATGTGGAGGCCTGTGGGGGTTCCTGGGTTGTTCTTGGGAGCCTTGTATTCCCTAGCAAAGTGACCAGTTGGTTGCAGTTGTAACACTTTGCTTTGCTTTTGTCAAACCCAACCTGCTGTTGACTGGGTTTTGAGGGAATTGCCTTCCAGTTCTCTTGAAGAACTTCTTCGCTCTGTAAGTTAAAAGAGCCATCTGCTGGACAATATCCATATACTCCACATCATCTGGACTGAAGCACTCAAGATCATCAAAGCAGTATTAAAAATCACCAGAGTGTCCACTTCCAGAGACAAAGGCACAACTATCCTGAGAAGAGTTGTGTTGAACCTTTTGAGACTTTGGAGTCTCAGGTAGTGTAATGTAAGGTCCGCTGTGTGAGTTGTCAGGGTAACATAGCAACTGATGTTGTGGTTCTATGGTTTCCCTTCAACCACATGAAGGGCTGAACTCTGTTGGTTATTGGAGTGACCAGAGGAGTTCTGTATGTTCATCTCCATCTGGAATGCACTTAGGATACCATATAACTCTGTCAGAGTATAATGTATCCACAGTTTAGGAAGTGAAGACATGAACTTCCTAACTATGTCTCTGTTCTCAAGAGCAACTCCAATATCCTCCAGAGTATCTACTAGCTCAACATACATGAAGTATTGTTGAGTCAAGGTCTCACCGGCCTTGAAAGTAAAGTTCTCAAACTGCTGCTTCAAGAGATCCTTCTTGTTCTCTTGGGTTTCCTTGGATCCTTCATACATCAGCTTCAGTGCTTCCCATAAATCTTTGGCAGTTTTGCACTTCTTGAAGCGTCTGTAGACGGAGTTGGGAAGAGCAGTTTGGAGAGAAGTCATAGCCCTTTGATCCAGCTCTATTCTCTTCCTGTCTTCTTCTGAGTAATCATCAACATCTTTTAGAATGATGCGATTACCAGTGGCAGAAGTGGTGCTTGGTATGAAAGGACCATTGACAATGGAGTCCCACATCCTTGAATCTTGACACTTGATGAAGCCTTCCATTCTGATACACCATGTGTCAAAGTCTTCAGGGGTGATCAGTGGGGACTTGGTCATGGTACCAGTTTCCATATCAGCCTTGGAGAGAGCAGCCATTTGAGTGAGTGGTTTGTAGTGAGGAATGAAAAACAGGTGATTTGGATGGTAAGATCTCACAATCAAGAGCCTGGTGCTCTGATACCAATTACAGGATCGAATATGTGGGTGGTTTTTCTCTCAACTCACTGTGAACAACACTCAGCAAGCAGTCTATGAAGAGTTGATCACAATATAACAAGTAACAAGCAGTAAGAAAATTAACACAGCAGGTAAATTTCAAGGTACTTTTATATATGCTTCTCAACTCAAAGGATTACAAGACACTTGGACTCAAATCGCTTACTTAAAGAGTTACAGGGAGAGAAGATATATATAATACTACCTACAGCCAGATATACTTTGATACCAGCTGGACACCTCTAACCTTACATCTATACTACAAGACTCTAGGTGAGGTCTTTCAGACATTTTGCCTGAGAGTTGGTAGTCAGGACATGTCCCTGACTTACCTTTTGTCACCAACTAAAGTTGGTAACATGTACTATCATAAAAAGGTGAACAGTAGAATAAAGTATGGTCAACAACATGGCTCTTTAGGAAGATGCCATGCTGTATCAGAGGTCTGCAGCGGACTGTCAGGGACCATACTTTTATCTGCTGGTCATAGCAATGTCTTCCGAAGGACAAAGTACTTCGAAGAATAACTTCTTCCTAAGGCACTTATACTTCGGAAGACTGCTTCTTTCGAGGCTTGGAGTCTTCTTTGTCTTCGGAAGCAGACTTTGTCTTCGGAAGCTCAGACTTGTCTTCAGCTCTTTCATCAGACTTTGTCTTCGGAAGCTCAGACTTTGTCTTCAGCTCTTTCATCAGACTTTGTCTTCGAAGCTCAGACTTTGTCTTCAGCTCTTTCATCAGACTTTGTCTTCGGAAGCTCAGACTTTGTCTTCAGCTCTTTCATCAGACTTTGTCTTCGGAAGCTTTCAGACTGTCTTCGGAAGATAGTCTTCAGCTGTTGGCTTCAGCTGTTGTCTTCAGCAGTTGACTTCAGTGTTTTGCCTTCAGTAGATATCTTCAGCTGTTGGCTTCAGCTGTTGTCTTCAGCAGTTGACTTCAGCCTTTGTCTTCAGTAGATATCTTCAGCTGTTGGCTTCAGTGTTGTCTTCAGCAGTTGACTTCAGCCTTTGCCTTCAGTAGATATCTTCAGCTGTTGGCTTCAGCTGTTGTCTTCAGCAGTTGACTTCAGCTTTTGCCTTCAGTAGATATCTTCAGCTGTTCTTCAGACTTTCGGAAGATCTCTTGCTCAGCTTCGGAAGCCTTTGAATGTAGTACCAAAAATGACTATGTGAAGTAGTTTGGTTGCACCAGCCTTATCATGATCCAACAGTTAGTTACAAATGGAGCTGAAGTAGTATTCTTACTTGGTCTTCTTAGCTCAAATCTTAGGTCAGGATCTTCTGTTGTTGTATTACCTGTAGATCCTTAAACATCTTTACAAGATTTATTAAAATAGTTGGTAACTAAATCAAGATCAAATAGCTAATCAGGACCAGAACCTTTCACACAAGGAGTGTGCTCACATTGGCCGATTCTTCAACTACTCTAGTTCTGAGATTGTATACTCTATAAGCCTTAGCTTGAGAAGAGTATCCAATAACGAGTCCATCATCTGATTTCTTAGCAAACTTGGCTACTTGATCTTTGGTATTCAAGAAGGTACGGGGACATCCAATGATCTGAGAAAACCAATGAAAGGTCTTCTTTTGTGCCACAGTTCATAAGGAGTCTTACCATTAGTCTTGACTACTAAAACTTTGTTCTGCATATTGCAAGCAGTGTTAACTGCCTCTGCCCAGAAGGTGATGGACAGTTTAGAGTCAGACAACATGGTTCTTGTAGCTTCAATAAGTTTCCTGTTTCTCCTCTTAGTAATACAGTTTTGCTGAGGAGGCCTGGGAGCACTGTATTGTCCTGTAATACCTTTTTCATCACAAAATGTGTCAAGGATTTGGTTCTTGAATATCTTAACATTATGATCGCTTTAATTCTCAATTTTCATAATGAATTTCTTCAAGATATCAGGAGTTTCATCCGTAGTTCTAAGGAAGAAAACCCAAGTGAATCTTGTGAAAACATTTGTGATCACTAAGCAATATGAGGTCCTTCTTAGACTCATTACATTACTAAGACCAAAGAGATCCATGTGTAATAAGTGTACGGGAGTAATGATAGAGTTCTTTTCACTTGGCCTGTGAGACACCAAGTGTTGTTTCCATTTCTAGTTACCAAATCATTCTTAATTAATTTGCTCATGTTCTTAAAATTTACATGGTACATTCTTTTATGCCAAAGAAAGACTCATCACTATTAGCCTTAGATTGAAAGGAAGAAACTTCTCCTGATAGGATGTTTCCTGTAAATCCATCTTGTACATGTTCCCTTTTTCAGGTGCTCTAAGTTGGATATGCTCTTGAGAAATGACCACCCCGGGCTTGAGAACAATACACTCATGCTTAATAAGAGCATGTTATGTCTCTGGTCATAAAATTAGGATACACTCAGTAAATTGTACCCAAGCTCCTTAACAAAGTTTACCTTCTCAATGCTGAGCTTACCATTTGTGACCCTGCCCCTTCCTGTAATGTAACCTCTAGCATCTCCTCCAAAAGCAACTGGCCCTCCATCAATTCTTTCAAAGTTTTAGAGCAAACAGCCATTGCCTGTCATGTGCCTGGAAAAGCCACTATCAATAATCCATACATTCTTCTTAGTCCTCAGTTGTTCCTACACAATAAAGGAGAGGTAGTTACATTTGGAAACCCAAGCCTTAGTGGTCTTGGGCTCTTAAAAATGAACTAAATACAATGCAACAGTATTTGATCCTATACTAAGACTTTAGGGATTATTTGTTGTTGTTAATGAAGAATTCTCAGTCACATGGTCTTCCTTTATCTTCCACACCATCTTTGGAAGATTAAACTTGATCTTCAAAGCTTCAAAAGTTTTTACAACTTCGGAAGTTTTTACAACTTCGGAAGTTTTTACAACATCGGAAGTTTTTACAACTTTGGATGTTTTGGAGACTGGCCCTTCAAAAGATCTTGCTTTCACTGCAGCAAGCTTCAGTGCTTCGGAAGCATTCCTTTCTTCCGAGACCAAATTTTTTTCCGAAGGCAATTTTTCACTTGTCTTCATTTTCATTTTGGTGCTTCTGAAAGAAACATAGATTTCTTCCGAATCTTTCTTCTTCATGCTCCTCTTAGAAGTCTTCTTCCTTGTTATGTTGACAGTACTTTTGGAATTGTAGATGCAATCCTTGGCAAGATGAGAAGTTCTACCACACATAATACAGTCATTTGCTTTCTCTCTGAAGGTCTTCTTGTGAATGGAAGACTGAGTTTGATCACTTTCCATCTCCATCTTAATCCTTTTAGATGTTGTAGCAAGCTTCCTAGGGTGAAGTTTGCTATTGGAGGTGGATGGTTCATGCTGTATAGCAGTGTTACACAGCTGATCGGCCTTTATTCCTTCACAAGAATGAGTTGAACATGAACTTTAACTCTTGGTACTAGAGTTCAAAGTTGTATCCTCAGTCTTCACCACTATAAAACCTGCAGAGATAAAAACTTTTTCTTCTTGGAGTTGAAGGCGGTCTTGCTCTCTTAAGCTCTCTTTGATCTTCTCTTGGCTGTTCAGATCAAGTTCTTTCTCTTGAACTTTTTTATCCCTGACTTCTTTCTCTCCTCCAGAGAATAGTGACCCTTGTTGGGATGATCTTCTTTATTCTTCCCAGATCTATCCTTCACTATCTCCTCTTCATCCTCTTCATCATTAGGATCTATAGATGGAAGCTCATCTTGACTAGTTCCACACCTAGGAGATCTTACAGACAATAGAGTGTGTGGATGAGCTACTCACTAGATCCTAGTCCATGTTTGTTTTGATAACATACTTTGGAATGCAGGATGAGGATATTATGTTTTTGAAGGTCTCTTCTTCAAGAACATTTTTCTCTACCTGGCTTTGCTGATCACTATCTCAGACTGGCACTCAATTAACTTAGTAATCAGATCTTTGATTAAGTCATGTAGTTGGTATGCTCATGTTTAAGATTTGAAATGGTTTTCTTTAAGTCTTCTATTTTTAACTTATACTCATTTTCAACTCTTTTGAAATCAGATTTTAAGATGTTCAAGGACTCAAGATCAGATCATATCTCCAATTTAAAGGACCGGATTATCCTTATTATGTTTGCAAGCTTGATAAAACTATTTATGGGCTGCACCAAGCTCCAAGGAAGTGATATGGGACACTATCTCAGTATCTCTGTCAATATGGCTACAAGAGGGGCACTATAGATAGAACTCTATTCATCAAAGGAACATGGAATGACTTGATGCTGTTTCAAGTATATGTAGATGACATTATCTTCATCAAAGCCAGCAGGCCTAATATCATGTTTAAGACTATGAGAAAGCCAACTGTTGGCTTTTTAGAGGGTACCCTTTTGCATTAACTTTGTCTTTAGTCCATTTCATATAAATGTACCCAACGGTTCCCCCTCTTTCACTATCTTCTTTATCTACAACTTTTCTAAACTTAAATTCCCATTCACCGCCTTTGTTCTTACCTTCCTTCACCTCAAAGCTACCACAAATGGCCAACCTTAACCGCAAAAACAAACCATATTTTTCAATGCAGCTTCACAGGCAATACAATCAGGTTGCTCTGTTAAACTCTGAGAAAGATCCAAGTTTCTTAGAGGTTTGTTGCTTTCTTTCTATGTTTAAGTACTTCACCTCCCTCATCATTGATCCTCACTCTATGAGGATCAACTTTTGGAATTCTGGAGGACCTACCTAGAGGTCACCATGAGAGGGAGAAGGCACTGTCTACCACAATGCAGGATAGGACAATCTTTATCACTCTAGCTTCTATAAACTCCTATCTACAACTAGATGATGCAGAAGGTGAATTGTCCTTCCTAAAATCTGTTGTAAACCACTCTTTTGAGCAGATGGGCTATGAAGGTGACTTCTAAGTCAGAACCTTCAAGAAAGGAAGGTTTCATCTCAGTGGAAGTACCTCCTCCATGTCATTATCCATAGCTTGTCTAACAAGCATGGAGGTAGGGACCAAATTCTAGAAGGCCTCTCTTTCATAGTCCATGGGATGGTTCATGGGGTCAAGTTCGGGTATTCACAATTCGTGCATAATAATTTGCTTGCAAACTTGGACTCCATAGAATATTATATGTTCCCCAGATATGTCCAGCGCATTCTCAACTGTGAACTGGTCTCATGGTTGAGGGGAACATGTAATGTTCTAAAATTAGGACATATGAAGCATGGCATCTTTAAGACTGTGAGAAAGCCAATTGTTGGCTTTTCAGGGTAGAAACAGCCATGGTCCAAAAAATGTTAGAGCTCATTGTTCAAGGTGACAACCTAGCCGCACCAGCTAGTGTTGAACCTATACCTTCCAATTCAAGACCACCCACACAGCCTCAAATAACCTCACCTACCAAAGAAGATTCAAACGAACCCCTGCACAAGTTATTCAACCTGTGTAGGCCCCCATATCATTACTGATACAAATGATCAGTCCTGAGTTCCTCATGCTCAGGATGATGAGCTCATCACTCAAGAAGCCTTAAGCCTTCACTCAGAGTCTCATTACTCTAGTGAACAACCTTTAGGGGAAAGTTACCATCCCCAGCCTTTATATCTAACCAGCCAATGCCCAGTCTTGACTTCTATGATGATGAGGATATGACACTCAGTGCATACCATGAATATCTCTTCTCTTTCCTTGCTTAAAAGAGATTAGTATTCCTGTGTCATCCATATCTAGCCCACATCATCCACCCTCCACTGAGGTGGATCTTCCTGAACCTATTTAGGAGATCCATATGGAAGAGGCTCTCACTTCTGAAAGTGACTACATCATTAAGACCTCAACCAGGCCACCCAACCCATTGACACTTCAATTGAAGCTGTCAGTGAGTTATGAAAAACCAGCAACCAAGAACAATAAGATGGTGATGAGAACGAAGACTTAGGTCCAATTATCTCATCCCCCAGTGATTCTTCTACTGAAGATGAATGGAATCTCAGACTAAAGGTGCAAAACCTGACAAAGACATATACCTATTTAGTCTCGAAGGTCAGTCACTTAGAATCTCAAGTGACTATATTGCAAAGGAGGGTCAATGATCAATAACTTGAGATTTTTGATCTTGATGAACAACTTGCTAGGAGACCCTTCAGGAGGACTCAAACAGGAACACAGGAACCTAAGGATGTGATAGACTTAACCTCCAGCTCACCTATGCAAGTGGGTGATGCTACCAAAAAGGGGGAGGAAGTTGTCACAATAATAGAACCTGGGAGTCCTTCTTAGAGTATGGACATTGAGGAATCACCAATCTCACTTGCAATTGTCCACACTCAGCAACCTCCTCAAGTTCACACTGATATGGACTCTCTCATACAAAGTCTGTTTGAAGAGAAAAACTATTCTAAGAGCTTTTAAGAGATGCCAAGCCTCAGGTCAGTGCCATCGCACAACAGAGAGGCGCAAACAACAATGAATTCTAGAATTTAGATTGTGCTTATCCTCAGGTCAGTGCCATCGCATAGCAGAGAGGCACACACCCTATCTTCTTGTTAGAGCAATTTTATTTTACATATAACGCACCATCACAAGAATTTACTTTTTCAGTATAGTAGCATGAAATTGTCTACATATCATATCTGATCATGTCAGACTTTATTATAGGGTCAAATATGCAACTGATCTCACTAATGTACTACCATTTCTCACATGTTGCAAAAACAGATTCATTCCTAAAACATGAATTAACAAGAAAGACTCTATTTTTGTAGTTTTAATGACATCTGAGGAGATTAAGGAGGAGGACAGAGAGAGGAAGTGGAAGCTAAGGGGAGAGAGTTCAACTGGTTCCTCTGGCTTCATAGAAGCTGCAATCAGGATAGCCCCCAGGCCAAATACTAAAGATGATGAGTTAAGGGCTGTCAGATTGAACTATTTAGGAATCAAGAACTATAACATTGATGAACTCATCTCTCTTCCCTTAGAAGAGTTAATTAAATTGGTATACTTAGAGCTGATAAAGGAGAAGAAGGAGGCAGAGGATGTAGAATTTCTCCTCAAAGTTAAAGAAGAAAGAAGGCAGAAAAGGCTGTACAAACAATCTCCTACTCTCTCCCCAGCTCATGAAAGCCCTGAGAGAGAGGCTATGGCAACTGAATAATCTCAGGTAAACAAGGAGTCTGACAGATAAAACATGATCAACTACCTGAGTTCCACAGGCCTCTATTAGACATCTGCACTTCTTACCCTCTCATATGAATACATTGAATTTGAGTATCTTAAGCAGCTGGAACAATAATTTATAAATGAACAAAAGGATCCTAAGAGAAAGATAAGGGGAGAAGCTGTATAGTCAAGAGCCATCATCCAAAAGAGTCAAAAGAAGTCTACTGACAGAGAAAGGATGGTGAGCTCTTGAAGCTGTATGGATTCTCCGGAAGGAGGCTTGGTCCAATGTCTCTATCCACTATAGATGAGCATATTAGAGTTATCAACCAGAAGATTAAAAAGGGAGAGCTCATTGACTTGCATTCTCCACCAAGCCAAGCTTCTCCTGAGGGAGAGGTTAAGGTTGAACCAACAGACAACACAACCTGGACCTTTAGTTGTATCTCAGCCACCTCATTTTCTATTCCATAGCAGGGTTCTACTCCTTCTTCTTCTCCTTCTAAACCTATAAGGGAAGAGGACCCAACAGAGAGAGGCATAACAGAACAACCTGGTAATCAAGACAAGCCCTCTTAGCTAAACACTCCTAAGAGGAAGAAAAGGATGGCCATGAAGAGAGTATCTAAGAAGACAAAGGCATCCACTTCCAAACCTCAGGATGAGTCAGAGCATCCTGAGGAAGTGCAACAAGAGGCTGCTCAACCAACTCCTACTTAAGCATAACCTCTTGTAACTGGAAACCCATCTTGTCTTAGAACTTTGCTACTAATCCAGACAGATGATATGTCATCCGAGACAAAGGTGGTCAAGATGTCTACTTCTAGCAGGACATGTTTGATCTACCTCTGCATGATCTTCATAACATGAGAAGGTACTATGAGAGTCTGAAGGAACCTGACCAAATGATGAAAAGGGAATGTTCTTGATCCTAATAAGGACTGTCAACTAAGGAAAAATATTCTCTGTTTTGGTGGTATCATCCTAGGGGAGTTGGTAGGTTTTATATAAAGGCTGATGCAACCAAAGAAATCAAAGGCTTCCTGCATGCATGCACTCAGTACCAAGTAGAAGTTGCTCAAGAAGTTTTATACTTAGAACAAGAATTATTAGCCTAGGGGAGTTTGTAAGGTCTTATATAAAGGCTGATGCAACCAAAGGCTTCCTGCATGCATGCACTCAGTACCAAGTAGAAGTTGCTCAAGAAGTTTTATACTTAGAACAATAATTATTCTAAGTATAAAATCTTCCAAGGCCAAAGTTGCTCCAGAAGCTTTATACTCTACACAAGAATTATTCTAATTATCAAATCTTCTGAAGCCAAAGACTAAATCTTACGAAGCCAAAGACTAAATCTTCTGAAGCCAAAGATGAAGTCTTACGCAGCTTCAAAAACAAAGTCTTCCGAAGCCAAATAAAGTGAAGACTGATTTACTCCAAAGACATAGAAGAATATGCTTTTCTCTGATGTACTTTTATATAAAGCTGACCCACTTTCCACTATAACTCTAAAGACTCACCAACTTGCATGAGTTAATGAAAAGGTCCATGCTTTTGCAACTGTACATTGAGGTCTTGGTCTATAACTTTCTACTTTATGTACTTTTATCCTTTTTGTAATATATTAGGATGTGAGCTATGGCATGTCATAGTCACTAGTCAAAAGGCAATTTGCCTTTTGACTCTACATTGATTTTGTTGTCTTTCAATGTTCCAACTGACTTTTCAAGTATGGCCGGTTGTAGGATGTAGTATAAAGTACTCAGGGTCTTGTAATTATTAGAACTTATGCATTATAACTCTTGCAAGAGAACTTGAGATTAATATACAACATTATTGTAAACCATATATATTGTTCTTGAGTTCTGTCTCACTTTTAGTTGTGTTCTTTGCATCTTGTTCTTGAATCTGATTTTCTATTTGAACTGTTAAGTGTTCTAATACTCTTTTCATTGTGAGACTGATTGTATTGACCATCCCTTAACCGGTCCTATAGCTTTTCATAGATTATTAGTAGCAGGTGCATGTAGGAGCACAACACAAGTCATGCATATTCCAAAAATTTATTTTATATGCTTTGGTTAAGTGTTACATTTTAAACTATGGTTTTGGGTGCATGTTTTTCACATTTACATTTGAACATTTTGGTTTGAATATTTAACTTAAATGTCTACAATATTTTAAAACTTATAAACTCTAAGGATTCTTTTGAAAATTCATATAGTGGTCGTTCAAAGTAATTAATGACTTAGATTCTGTTTTCTCACACCCTCGCGGTAAAACCTCTAACTTGGATCCTGGATGCCAACAATTTTAAACGTATCTATACTTATTACATTACAATTAATACGTTATTCGTAGGTTGTTTAACTTGTATTATTTTGGAAAGATAAAATTTAATGACATAGTATTTTCATGTGTTAAGGATCTTGTGTGGAGCTTAGAATTGAGGTAGAGGATTTGAGAAAATAATGGGAACAGACAATATTAAAGGTATTAAACATTTAAACAATGTACAAAAAGTAGCATCATTGTTACGCTGTCATGGACGTATAAATACAATAGTTGTAAAGTTACTTGAAGATCATTTGTATGATTACAATGCTATCACATATATACTAATTTTGTTCAACTAATAATTGTTGTGTTTTCCATTATGTTTAAAGTGTAAACAATAAATGGACTGAACTGTAAACATAATATACTTATTGTTGTATTAGTTAATTATCCTAATTTAATTTGTTTTTGTCTATTCAACACAGGAAAACAAATAGTATTGGTAGAGAGTATATGTTCGACTAAGATGAAGTGAGGTAGGTTTAGATTTAAAAACAAAATTTCTAGAACTAACAAAAAGACTTTGATTGTTAAATCGTCCAAAAAATATCCATCAATACTAAACATATGCTCGCCAAAACACTGTCAAAAGCTATTACAATGTTGAACACACATCAACGTAATGTTGTGGAAGAAATGTGATTCTCTAAACTGTTGATCCTAAAGGTAAATGGAATTCCTCAAAAGCTAGGGTACTATGTTGTAGATATGTTAAATGAAGAAAGCATGGAGATTGATTTTCCTAGTGGTAAGATAAAAGTTGATGAGGAAGTGGTTCGTATGTTGCTAGGTATTCCAGAAGAATGAGTGCTTTTATACATTTTAGAGGAAACTGATGTAAAAGTTCCAAGATAGAAGATTAGAGGTGTTCATCCGGGAAGGCTTACATAGCACCGGCTGATATAGTTGCTAGGTTAACAAATAACGTTGATAGCAACATCAGCTACTTCAAGCTAGACTTCCTAGCTTTGTTTTTAGTGATGATGGTAGAAGTCATACCCATGGTAAATGTAAGCTTAACGCTATCTACCACTTGAACAAAAGGTTTAATATAAGGCAGATCAATTGGTGTGCATATGTGGTAGACTAAACTAAAAACTAGTAAAATGTGGGACAAAACAAACACAAAACCATTCACAAGGCCGTTCACAATACTTATGGTATGTTACTTTTACTTTTGATTACACTGTTTTACATTTCTATAACTCACTCATCAATACTATGTTGGTTAATGATTGACCTGGTCTCATAGATGATCTGGAAGTAACTTATTGACCGAGTAATATGGAGGAATGGAGAAGTTGTTTAGTGCTCATCATGGGAACATGTAGAAGTGGTTTCATGGTTTCCTTTATGCAGTTTGTTTATGGTTTTCTTATTATAAATAAGTAGTGGTAGGAAGATAGTTTGGGTAAGAGAGTCAAGTAATTTGTTTAATTTGCTTCAGTATTTTCTTTGTAATCGGTGAGCATTCAATATATCCCAGAAAATTGTCCCAAAATTGTTCATTATTTTGTTTCTTTTCTATTTGATTACCAACAATTTGGTATCAGAGCTTCCTTGATCCTTGGAGACACTGCTTTCGTTTCATGCCAAAATTTCCACTTTTCAACACCATGTCAATCGCTACTACCTCTGAAGGCCCGAAGGAAATCGGTTCCGTGTCTCTCCAGATTTCGACACTTACAGCCACAAACTACACCACCTGGGCCATCAAAATGGAGGCCGTGATGGATGCACAAGGGTTATGGGAATGTGTAGAACCCGTAACAGATGGAGCAGTTGATGACAAGAAGAGCAAGACTGCTCGAGCATTTATTTTTCAAGCTATCCCGGAGGATGTCTTATTGCAAGTGGCAAAGAAGAAGACGGCGAAGGAGATCTGGGAATCGCTAAAAACAAGGTATGTAGGCGCTGAACGAGTGCAGAAAGCACGCCTACATACTTTGAAGAGTGAGTTTGAATTGCTGAAAATGAAGGATGGTGAGACCGTTGATGAATTCGCTGGCAAACTAAGTAGTATGGTCTCAAAATACAGCAGCCTCGGGGCTGCCATTGAAGACGGGGTGTTAGTACGAAAACTTTTGGACTCGGTCCTGGACAAGTTCTTGCAGTTAGTCGCCTCAATAGAACAGTACTCGGATGTTGATAAAATGCCATTTGAGGAGGTTGTGGGGCGGCTTAAAGCTTATGAGGATCGGTTGAAATTACGTCAAGGGAACTCAAACAATGATATCAGTGTTCTTCTCACAAGAATAGAGCATCTCTCGAATACAAAGAATCCAGGAAGAACTCAGTCTACTAACGTACGAGGAAGAGAGACCGGGGTGGTCGAAGTGGTTCAAGAGGCCGAGGTAGTCATCGTGGCCGAGGTAACCGGGGAGGTTACATGATGAACCAGGACTCGGGAAGCAATATGAGAAAGATAAAAGGCAGATTAGATGCTTTAAGTGTGATCAATATGGACACTATGCGTCGGAGTGCAAAGAGACGAAAGAAAGAAAGATGAGGCGAACTTGGTACCAGCACAGCAGGAGGAGCCTGCTTTACTCCTTAGTGTTCATGGAGAGGAAGCTCAAAACTGTGTCTTCTTAAATGAAGACAAAGTGTTTCCAAACCAAAAGGATGTGTGGTTGGAGAAATCGGGACATGTGGTATCTAGATAATGGTGCTAGTAATCACATGACTCGGAGAAGAGATCTATTTGCAGCTCTAGATGATAAGTCACAGGATCGGTGAAGTTTGGAGATGGATCAAAAGTCAATATCGAGGAAAGGGACAATTCTGTTTGAATGCAAAAATGGAGAACAACAAGCTGTTGAAGATGTTTACTTCATACCGATTCTTCAGAGCAATATCATAAGTCTAGGATAGATGACAGAAGTAGGGTACAAAGTAAGATTAGAAGATGATTATCAGTGGATGCAAGATGAATATGGACGCCTAATCATGCGAGTCCAACGAAGCAAGAATCGGTTGTATAAAATTACACTGAAGGCCTCGAAACCGGTATGTTTGTTCACCAAAGTTGAAGACGAAGCGTGGCTATGGCACTCAAGATTAGGACACGTGAATTTTCATGTGTTGGAGACGATGACCAAGAAAGGAATTGTGAAAGGGGTTCCTGTCATCACACATCCAAAACAGTGTGTGAAGGATGCTTAATAGCCAAGCAAACTCGACGCCCATTCCCACAAGAAACACAGTGGCAAGCATCTCAACCACTTGAATTGATTCATGGTGATCTTTGCGGCCTAATAACACCGAAAACTGAAGGAGGAATCGGTATTTTCTATTACTAGATGATTTTCTTGTTATATGTGGGTGTATTTAATCAAAACAAAAGATGAGGCACTTGCCATGTTCAAAAGGTTTAAAGTGCAGGTAGAAAAAGAAAGCTCATTCAAGGTATGAATGTTGCGAATAGATCGTGGTGGGGAGTTTACATCAAATTCCCTTCATGAATACTGCGAACAAGAGGGAATTCAATGACAATTTACAGCCCCTTTTACTCCACAGCAGAATGGGGTTGTAGAGCGTCGAAATCGCACCATTCTTAACATGACCAGATCAGTGATAAAGTCAATGGAAGTACCTGAATCATTTTGGGGGGAAGCAGTTCGTCATTCCATATACCTTCTGAACCGATTACCAAAAAAAGGTGTGAAAAATGGGACACCGTATGAGAATTGGAAGGGAAGAAAACAAACACTTAGGCACATAAAATTGTTTGGATGTGTAGCTCATGTGAAAAAGATGAATCATATTGGAAATTGGATGATAGGAGCGTAGCTACCATTCATCTCGGTGTCGAAGAGGGCAGTAAAGCATACAGGCTTTATAACCCTGTATCAAATAAAATCATGGTGGGTCGAGACATTGTATTTGAAGAAAACCGAAAGTGGGCCTGGTCTGATAATACTAAAGATCATCAAAATGAAGGAACTGGAGTTATAAAGTTGCAAGCCCAAATTCCAAAGAGCCAACCAGCCCATTTGGAATGGAAAATGAAATTGGGTTCAAACCCCTGTGACATCGACTTATTCCTCTTCTCCATAATTTTTTTTTTTGATACCACAGGTAATGAAGAAGGTGAAGTACCCGATCCGATTGCAACAATAGTTCCACATATGATGATACTCCCGTCCGAGGTTTTGTTCCTCTCAGTGATATATACGAGAGAACTGAACAAATCGAAGAAGAAGAAGAACTTCTGTTGGCCGATGGTGAACCTACAACATATAAAGAAGCAGCCTTGTATGATCAGTGGAAGACAGCTATGAAGACCGAATTGGAGTCGATTGAAAGAAATAACACATGGACTTTGGTCGACCTACCAGTTGGTCACAAAGTAATAGGGCTCAAGTGGGTTTTCAAGTTAAAGAAAGATGCAAGCGGCCAAGTTACCAAGTGCAAAGCCAGATTAGTTGCCAAAGGCTACATTCAAAGAAAGGGCATAGATTTCGATGAAATTTTCGCACCAGTGGCTCGTCTGGAGACGATCAGGTTACTATTAGCCATGGCAGCAAGGTGGGATGGATTGTACATCACCTTGATGTCAAGTCTGCTTTCCTAAATGGGATCTAATTGAAGAAGTATACGTGTCACAGCTTGAAGGATATGTAGTAAAGGGCAAGGAAAACAAGTTTACCGACTCCAGAAAGCATTATATGGCCTAAAACAAGCTCCCAGAGCTTGGAACGCATGTCTCGACAAAGCACTCAAGGATCTTGAGTTTACCAGATGTGCTCAAGAACCATCAGTCTATACAAGTAAGAAATCTGACTCACTACTAATTATTGGGTGTATGTAGATGATCTTATTTTAACCGCTCAAACAAGACTGCTATAGACGAGTTCAAGGGGCGAATGATGAAGGTGTTTGAAATGAGCGATTTGGGTCTGTTGACGTACTATCTTGGTATCGAGGTTGATCAACGAAAGATGAAATTATCTTAAAAAAATCCGGTTATGCAAGAAAGATCTTGAAGGTTGCTGGAATGTTAGAATGTAATCCGACAAAGTGGCCAATGGAATCGAAGCTACAATTAACAAAAGATGAACAGGAGAGCTTGTAGATGCAACAAATTATCATCGCCTCATAGGTAGTCTACGCTACCTACTTCATACCCGACCGGATCTGGGGTATGCAGCTGGAGTCCTCAGCAGATTCATGGAGCAGCCAAAACTTAGTCACTTCCAAGTAATGAAACAAGTACTAAGATATGTAAAAGGGTCCATCGGTTTTGGGTTACGGTACCAAAAGGTGGTGATGGCAGATTGATTGGATATAGTGATAGTAGCTACAGAATGGATGTGGAAGACAGAAGGGGAACAACTGGTATGGCCTTTTATTATTCAGATAGTCTGGTCACTTGGGCGTCACAGAAGCAGAAAACTGTCGCGCTGAGTTCCTGCGAAGCTGAGTTCATGGCTGCGACCGCAGCTGCGTGCCAAGCCCTATGGCTGAGGAACTTAGTAAGTGATGTGCTAGGAGACAACCCACAACAAGTCAAGTTATTGGTGTAAAACGAGTCGGCAATAGCTCTAATAAAAAATCCGGTATTCCATGGACGTAGTAAGCACATTGACACGGAGTATCACTTCATAAGGCGGTGTATTGAACGCGGGCAAATTCAAGTACAACACGTTCGTGGGGAGCAACAAAAGCTAATATTTTGACCAAGGCACTGCCACGTATGAAATTTGGAGAAATGCGAGTGTTAATGGGAATAGAAGACTTTGGAGACATGAGTCAACATCAAGGGGGAAATCTTGGTTAATGATTGACCTGGTCTCATAGATGATCTGGCAGTAACTTATTGACCGAGTAACATGGAGGAATGGAGAAGTGGTTTAGTGCTCATCGTGGGAACATGTAGAAGTGGTTTAGTGCTCATCGTGGGAACATGTAGAAGTGGTTTCATGGTTTCCTTTATGCAGTTTGTTTATGGTTTTCTTATTATAAATAAGTAGTGGTAGGAAGATAGTTTGGGTAAGAGAGTCAAGTAATTTGTTTAATTTGCTTCAGTATTTTCTTTGTAATCGGTGAGCATTCAATATATCCCAGAAAATGTCCCAAAATTGTTCATTGCTTTGTTTCTTTTCTATCTGATTACCAACATACTATGTAGGTAACAATACTTTTTATTAATGTAACACATAAAGCTTTAGTACAATTATAATAGTAGTTTACTACTTAGTACTGATTACATTGTGTTAGAGCCCCAAAGAAAACTAAAATAAATTAACAAATTTATACATCTACTTATTCATAAAGTTTTCAAATTTGCAAGTGTTGTGCGTGCATGCAAAAATGCAGGGGTATGATGAGTTTGGTGGATCTGAATTAGTAGGCGTATGTGCTCATTGTTGGTGTAAAGGAAATGAATAGGGTAGTGATTTAATTACAAAAGGATACACTTCATGATGATCAGGAGGTAAAAGGATTTTTTAATAAAAAATGTAAAATAGATTAACGTCAAAGACAGCATAACTTATATGTAGTGTTGTATAGTTTTCTTGTTGACAGTTATATGAGAATGTAGCTAAACTAGAAGACATTATGAGGAAGACAATGTCATACAAGATAGAATTAGAACTGATAATATTAGAAGTTCAAGAAAAAAACAAGAGAACTATGTTTTAAAGACATTAATTTCTACATTTGAACGTGTCTTCAACCATAAACCAAGACTAATTTGTTCGCCGATGAAAAGCGAAAGACTCACAGATTAGGATAGCCACGAAAATCAACGGGGGTTGGATGATTGGATATTTCAAGTTTGTATGGACGTAAATGAACAGAGACAACCATTGAAGTGAAGAAGATGCTCATATGAATAAGAAAGAAATCTTAAATAAGATAGAAATCTTAAAAAATTGAATATGAATTACAAAAATTACCACCAATCATTGAAAAGATGCAGCTGCTGGATCAATCGATGATAAAATGACGACCCGAATACAAACATAGGTGGTAGACAAGATGAGGGTGTTGGCCAGTGAGATACCAAGAGACAGAAGTCAAAGATGCAAGTATTAACTTAATTGGTTAGTATATGAGTACCTTACTTACATTATTGTAGTTACTGACACAAATGTTGGCATAAACATGGATAGTTTTTATGGACATACAATTAATTGATATGATTAAATTACAACCAATCTTGCATAATTGAAGAGGAGGTCACCGTAGAAAAAGAGAATGCGGTTTTGATGGATTGTGAGAGACCAAAAGATAACAATTATAGGTATGCATCAAATATGTGTAAAAAAAATAGTAGGTTGATGCTAAGAGTTTTACTTATAATAATGTAATTACATTGAAAAAGAATTGCAGTTAATCATAACATAAATTACATTTGCGTAGATACCAATACTTCTACAAAAACTAGTGGAAAAACGCATGCAGGGGTTACATTGAAAGAGGATGCACTGGCTGTAGATATTAAGAGAGTAAAGTGGATGTAGTAGTCATCTAAAAACTCTATAAAATAGACAAACCAACAGAAAAAAGATGAGCAAAAGGGCATGCCAGATAGAGATGTGGCGGATGAGAAAAGGACTGACACTAAAGTTTCATCTAAAAACTCTATAAAATGTACATATATACTACATCTTTTTCGAAATGAAAATTAACTAACTTACATCATATTATTGAGATTAAAGAAACTTACCAATAGAAAGATGATGTGAAACAAAAAATTCAGTTGATCTGTTCACCAAAAGATTGGAAGAATAAAGAAGGAAAGGTAAGCAATTACATATGTTTTGTTGACCCCAAAACATATAAATAATAAAATTGATTAAATTACTTTCGGTGCCCTTGGATGTTATTGCAAGCAAATAAGGTAGGGTGAATTTGTTTGGGAATAATAAAGCTGAAGAAAATGTATTGTATGCTTTAATGTACCATTCTTGCTCACCGTAAATTATGATGGCCTCTTTTATAGTTGAAAAGTCACGCAGCTTTGATGCACCATCTTATAGCTTGGTTTGACATAAGAGGATAAACAAGTGTAAGGCCCCGTTCCGGGACGCTTACACTTGGACAATTATCACATTATTACATAAAACGAAACATAATTCATAAAATAAGCAGCGGAATTAAGTTAACAAAACCATTCGTTTCATTGATAATTACTGTTGTTAAGCAATACAACACTGTTTATAAGTTACAAAAGCATCGTTTATATTGCATTACGAAACAACAATAATATTATGCGTGAATGGATGTCAGTCTTGTCCTGCCGAGTAGCCTCCCCGTGTGCCATCCTCAGCAACTTATCTGTCAACTGAAATGCATAAAAGTCAGCGTTGCTGAGTGATTTCTAGTTTTGTAAGTATCAAATACCTTGTGTGTTATATATACGAAATATACTTGTCAATAAAATACTTTACGTTCGTATACGAGCACACATCGTACGTACATTCAAACAATATTCGTTGTTTATTTCGTTCTTTCATACTTTCATTACTATCTTTCATCATCGTATACATACTTTCGTTCCATTCTCTTCATTAATATTCGCTTTCATATACATACTTTCATGTCGTGCTTTTCACTATCTTTTACTTTCATTCTCATACTTTCGTTTCGTACTTTTTATCATTCTTTACTTTCATTCACATTCTTTCGTTTCGTACTTTTCTTCATTCTTTTACTTTCATATGGATCGATGTACAATACCCCGAACATTGTGCACGAAGCTGATGCTGGACCTGAGGTCTACAATAGACCCCGAACATTGTGCATGAAGCTGACCCAGTCACCTAGGGCATGTCATCTCTCCCTTTCATCTGGATCAATGTGCAATACCCCGAACATTGTGCACGAAGCTGATGTTGGGCCTGAGGTCTACAAATAGACCTCGAACATTGTGCACAAAGCTGATCCAGTCACCTAGGGTATGCCATAAGGGTCCCGTCAATCTCATTGATTGACCCTGTATGCATCCTTCGGTTATTAAAACCGCACACAATTGAGCTAACGACTACATGGTCGTGCACCTCCTTTATCTTTGCTTACAAGCCATTCTTTCGTTCATTACATTTCACTTTTCATCTTTGTTATCTTTAACTTCATTACATTATACTTTACGTTTATTCATACATACGTCATACTACGTAAAGTCATAACATAATACGTAACGTGTTTAATATAATATATACATTTTGGAAACCGTTAAAAGATAACACAACATTGATATATATACATCACATCATCAATCACTCTTTAATCATAGACTATCACATTTTCATACTTAAAATAGACAATAACCCATAAGTCAAACTAGGGTCAAACCCTAAAAATCTAATTTTCCAAAATTCCAGAAAATTTTCTAAGTGTTCTAGCGCATGGGCACTATGCGGGCGCATGAGCCCTGCTTAGGCACATCGGCACTATTTGGGCGCATGAACTCTATACTTGGGCGTTTTCAGCCTAACCTTTAGGCGCTTTTATTGTTCAGGCAGACGAGCTTTTACTTAGGTGCCTGAGTAAAAAGTTGGGCGCATGAGCACTATTGGGGCGCATGATCCAACACTTAGGCATCTGGGCAAATACTTAGGCGCATGAACTACTGTTCAGGCGCATGAGATTACACTTAGTATTTCTAAGGCATTTTCTAGGCGCATGGACCCTGTTTGGACGCATGACCACCAACATACATGTTTTCTAAGTTATTTTTCAGTCCCAATCATCATCTTAACAAATTCTAAGCTAGTTACTACCATTCTAAACATCAACAAGGCATTAACAACATAAAACGCCCAACACATACACATATACATACATTTACATACCTAACATTTGTAAAAATGTTTTACATGCATTTTCAACCCCAAAACGTTTAAAAACACATCAAATTGGGGTCTAGAAACTCATTTTTTCTTCTTTCCAAGCTCAACTCTTTCAAACTCAAACTTTCAAAGGTTTCTAACACCTAAACACCAAAACATATATTCGGACACACATAAACCATAAGAACACATAGAACTCGATTCTAAAGCTAGAAACTTGGTTAAACCAAACATTTACAAGAAAATATTACCTTTAGTAGCTTCTTTTACTTTTTCTCTCTAGAACTCGATAAAACTCTACTCTCTCTCTAAAATCCAGAAAGCATGATGTAACAGAAGTAGGGGCGGCCACGCCCACTTTAAACAAATAATATTATTAGTTTGTCCTTTTTACACTTTAGTCTCTCACTTTTGTCCCTTCTTATTTCTTCAAGATACTTTGTCTTTCTTTTCTTATTAGTTTTCTTTCTTTTATTTTGTAAAAACTTTCAGGTGTTACAAGTCCACCCCCTTAAAGAGGTTTCGTCCCGAAACCTGTCACTATTCGAATAGTTATGGGTAATGTTGTCTCATCTCTTCTTTAGTCTCCCATGTAGACTCCGAACCCTTACGGTGTTTCCACTACACACGCACTAATGGAACCACTTTATTCCTCAGTCTTTTCTCTTTTCGATCAATGATTGTCACTGGTTGCTCTACATAATTGAGCTGTTCATCCACCTCGATATCCTCCAGTGGGACAATCATGTCTTCGTCGGGTAAACACTTCCTCAGATGAGATACATGAATGTCGGATGAATTCCACTTAACTCATTAGGTAGCTCTAACCTATAGGCCACCCCTTCTACTCGAGCAATGATTCAGAAAGGTCCTATATACCTCGGGCTCAGTTTACCTCGCTTTCTGAACCAGATAATCCCCTTCCAAAGCGAGACCTTTAACGTGACTCTATCACCCACTTTGAATTCAATATGTCTATGCCTTTTGTCGGCATACGACTTTTGTCTATCCTTGGCTGCCTTCATAAAGGCTTTAATCTTTTCTAATTTCTCAGTCATAGTCTCGATCACCTCAACACCTCCTAACTCCTTCTACCCAATGTCTCCCTAACATACAACCATCCTACACCTTCTACCGTATAGCATCTCATAAGGAGGCATACCAATATTGGCATGATAACTATTGTGGTATGAGAATTCAGTTAACGGTAAGTGATCATCCCAACTTCCTCCAAAGTCGATCACATATGCTCGAAGCATATCCTCAAGCGTCTGAATCGTCCTCTTAGAATGACCATCTGTCTAAGGATGATAAGTCATGCTAATGTGTAGCCTCGTCCCTATTTCATCCTGGAATCTCTTCTAAAACTTCGATGTGAACTGGGTGTCATGATCCAACACGATAGACATCGGCACACCATGACGAGCTACAATCTCTTTGATGAACAGATCCGCTAGTCTCTCAAATGAATATGTCTCGCGGATCGGTAGCTTCACCCAAATGGTATCGTACCCCCTCGTCGTACGGAGGCTAGCTTCATTTTGAAGTCCATGGTGATGTGCTCCCACTTCCACTCGGGTATATCCAACGGTTGGATCTTCCTATATGGCTTCTGATACTCTGCCTTCACTTGCAAACAAGTAAGGCACTTACCACACACTCCGCTACATCGCACTTCTTTCCCGCCACCAATAATCTTTCTTCATATCCTGATACATCTTCGTGGCACCGGGATGAATCGAGTATCGCGTCTTATGAGCTTCATCCATGATTCGCCCTCGTAGGTCTACGTATCAAGGGATCCACATCCGTCCATTTTGGGTTCTAACACCGAGAGTGTTCTCACCCAATTCTACGACTAGACCTCTCATTCTTTCAGGGTTAAGGCGATCTTCTTTCAACGCCTCATCTTGAAATTCTTTCACCTGTGTCATCATGTCATCGGTCATAACCACTTATAAGCCTTCACCCGAATCGGCTCAGGTCTCTCCTTTTGGCTAAGGGCATCGGCCACAAGGTTGGCCTTACCCGGATGATAATGGATTTCACAGTCATAATCCTTGATGAGCTCTAACCACCTCCTCTGCCTCATATTTATATCCTTTTGCTCAAATATACTTTAAGCTCTTATAATCCGTGAAGATGGTGTCTTCATCCCGTATAAGTAGTGCCTCCAAATCTTCAACACGAAGACTACTGCTTCAAGCTCTAAGTCATGAGTAGGGTAGTTGACTTCACGGTTTTTAACTGTCGGGATGCGTAGGCTATTACCCTTCCAGTTGCATCAACACGCATGGAACGACGAGTAATTCATCGGCTAGAAACTTCTTCAGGTTGGAAACATGGAACACGTTATGAACGCCATCCAGTTCCGTAGGTAAGTCTAGCTAATAAGCTACTGGACCGATCCTCTTTACAATTTCTAACAGTCCAACATATCGAGGGTTTAACTTTCCACACTTTCCAAAGCGTATAACACCCTCCCTAGGTGAAACCTTTAATAACATCTTGTCACCAACTTGAAATTCCAAAGTCTTTCTTCTTTGATCTGTGTAACTCTTCTGACGATCACGAGCTGCCGCCATACGATTACGAACCTGAATAATCTTCTCTGTAGTTTCATAAATAAGCTCAGGACCAGTTAGTTGACTATCACCAACTTCAGTCCAACAAAGAGGTAACCTACACTTTCTGCTGTAAAGTGCCTCAAATGGTGCGCTTTGATGCTCGTGTGATAACTGTTGTTGTAAGAGAATTCAACTAAAGGCAGATGGGTTTCCCATTATGCCCAAAGTTAAAGACGCACGCCCTTAGCACATCTTCTAGGGTTTGAATCGTGCGTTCAGTCTACCATCTGTCTGTGGATGATAGGCCATGTTCATATCAAGATGTGTGCCTAATGGCTTTTTCAATGACTGCTAAAAGTGTGTAGTGAATCGCACGTCGTAATCAGAGATAATCGAATGTGGCACGACGTCGTGATACAATTTCCTTTAATATATCTGTTCCAGTTTATCCATTTTGTAGTCTCACGATGGCCATGAAATATGCTGACTTTGTCACACGATCCACTATCACCAAGATATTATTGACAGGATCTTAGCCTCTTGTTTGATCAATTAGGTTGTATTCGCAGCGGATTTAGTACAAGAATTAGACAAACAAGCAAGAACACAATAGATTTAACAATAAAACAGTAAGTTATAGAGAAAGATGAAGTTCTGCAAAAGAGAATATTTCATTCAATACATGCTTTGACTGCGCTGTAATTAGCAGCGGCTACAATTAGGTCATCTTCCTTATATAGGGAAGAATAACCTAATGCTGATGTCACTTGACAGTGACATCAACCGTTATTAACAAACTACTGATAGAACACCTAAACTACTGAAGATGTCACAACAGCTGACATCTTCTTACAAAATGCTAAGTGTTCTACCTATTACAAGTACTGAAAAGAAACTACTAAAAGGAACAACGACTGAAGAACAAACTCTTCAGTCGTTTACAACTACTGAACTATAACAGCTGAAGAACAAACTCTTCAGCTGTTGTACAAACTACTGAAAAGGAAAATCAAACTACTGAAAGAGAAAAAACCATCACAACAACTGAAGACAACTTCTTCAGCTGTTGTGACAAACTCTGAAGCTTCAGCACTTGGCTTCAGACTTTGATCTTCAGATGTTTCATCAGCTGATGACTTCATAGTTGATCAGCTGATGTCTTCAGTCTTTGTCTTCAGACTTTGTACATCAGTTGTTGATCTTCAGTTCTTCAGTTCTTCAGCTGTTGATCTTCAGCACTTGATCTTCAGTACTTGAAGTCTTCAGTACTTGTATTCTTCAGTACTTAGACTTCAGTACTTGTGGTCTTCAGTACTTTAGATCTTCAGCTGTTGTTCTTCAGTTCTTTGATCTTCAGCTGTTGAGTCTTCAGTCTTTGTCAAACTGCTGATGAAGCCTTCAGCAGTTGTTGTGATGTCATGTGGGACTTAGAGGTTTCTCTGATCTGGCTAATGGTTCTTTTGGTCAACAAACTCCCCCTGAACCAATGCAGCCAAACCTCTAAGCAATTTATTGGTCTATTGCCTTCTGGATCAGATCAGAAGTTGACCCAATTAAGCACTGGCCTGGGAAGAGGTCTCTGAGAGATTTGATTGGCTTAGTATGGATGGGAACCCTGACTTGGGGAACTGGACACAGGCTGTTGTCCCATCCATGAGACCTACTTCCCATGTACGAGCCTGTAGGATTCTCTGGTGTAGGCTCTGAGGAATGTAATTTGTTCTTCTTTGGATAGGTCCTCAGCCTCACCTTCAAATAATCCTTCACGGCTGTACAGCTCTGAGACAAACTTGGCCTGTTGCCATTCTTGAGCTCAATAGTTGTGATCTGCCTATAGGCAATTCATCAGGATGTCTGCCTTCTAGTAGCAGGTTGAGCTCATCCTTTTGAAGTTCTCAAGCCTCTGATAGACTAAGCCTTTCCTAACCACCCTATTCTCCAACATCGTTTGGGGTGATTGCTTAGTCTTATAGGCTTTCTCGAACTCATCTACAATCTCCCAGGGTGTTATTACAAGAGCCACTGTGATCACTTCATCTACGATCTTCTTCATTTGGCTCTTGTATCCACAGGAATGTCTTTCTTAATGATCCTGTGAGCCACCCTAGGATCAGGCCAAGTCCTCACTCTCTTTTATCATATTGGAAAGTTTGTTTGAGAGTGAAGAGTCTCAGAGCTTCCTTCTTCATGTTCATTATAGAAGTAGAAGCAGCATAAGCTTGATCTATTGATTTTAGCATTTCATCATCATGAAGCTTCTGCTGCTCTTCTTCTTCTAACTTAACCCTCACAGCATCCATTTGTGAGGTGGGAGTGATGGGTTTAGGATTGGCTTTAGGTAAGGGTATGACTGCAGAAAGAGGCAGTCTATCCTCCTCATCCTCCTCTTCTTCTTCCTCTTGCAGCCTCAACACCCTTCTCTTCTTCTGCAAGGGTGGATCATCGGCAATAGGTTTTGATGGTGAAGGGGTTGGTTTTGTGGGTTGTGTTTGGGTTGTTGGTGTGGGAATTTGGGCAGGCTTTGCTAGCAACCTAGAGATAAGGCAGGTTTAGTCTGTTTGACTAGCAAGGTCCTGTTCCCAGCACCGGCTTCAGATAGGGCTTCTGCGACCAGTCCCTTGGTAAAATCACCAGCCGAACAGATCTTGGTGGCTATAGCCAAGATTCTGTCCCTGGTCCAAGCCTTCACATCTAGGACTGGTCTCCCTAGATACTTCGAAATAAACCTACTCATAGCCTCGAGTCTCTTTCTTTCCTCTTGGCTATAAGTGGTCCATCGGTGTTCTATCTCCTTTTTCTCCATCTTCCTAATTTCCTGATCTAGCATGGCAGTGTCCATGTCAAAGCCTTGCCTGAACAGCTGATCAATGACAGAGTCCATTGATCGGCTATGCTCAGCATCAGCCTCCTTGACTAGGACTGCTAGATCAGTATCCACCTTCTCTACCTTCTCTCCCTCCTCTCTCTCCTCTCTTCTTTTTATAAGTGACACTGAAATCCTTTTGGATTTCAGCCACTTCTATCTGTTCAGCTCTCTCCTCCCTTACCTTCTCCTTCCCCTTCACCCTCTCAGTCTCCTCAGTCCTCTCCCTCTTGTTTTCCTCCTCTCTCCCTACTTCTTTCTCTTCCTCTACCCTCTTCCTCTTAGCTTGCAACTGATGTCTCCCCCTTTTTGGGTGCATTGGTTGGGGTTTGACTATCAGCAAGCGCCTTAGATACAGCAACCTCCACCATGGGTTGTATTTGTGAGGAAAGCCTCTCATCAAGGTTTTCATCACAATGTCTGTGATTATTGGTGTGATGAGAGGCAGGGATTTTGGAAGATAGCAACTAGTTGCTCAGGAGGGTTCTGTTCCTGAGAACTAGTGCCAGAAGCAGAGGCAGGTGGCTGAGTTTGTGGGAGTGGTTGAGTATTGTGAGACCTTCAGGTGAAGGTGCCATCTGTGGGTTTATGGTGGCAGATGGACTTGCATCCTGAGACAATTTGGCAAGCAGCTCTTTGAGTCTGCTTACCTCATCCTCTAGGATGGTGTTTTGAGCGACCACATCGAAGAAGAAGCTCAGGTCATCATCAGTTTGCACTGAATCACCTGACCTCCGACAGTGTCAGGATGTACATGCACTGAGTGTGGCTCAGTAGTTGCATGTGCCCCTTTTTCTTGGTTCTGGGGACTTCCAGCCTCCGGATTGGATCCATCATCGGCAGTTGCCTCTGGTGAGGTCTTATTGATGGTACCAGCTTCTTCCTGCTCAGATGTTGATGCAGGGGAAGTGGCAGCCTCACCAGATTGCCTTATCTCCGTGGCCACACTTGGAGATATGACATGTGATTCTCTGTGTTGTGGGCTCCCATCAACACTTGTTCCACCCTCTCTATGGTTGGAGATATCCCAGTTGTAATTGGTGCCTGGGGAGAGGGTGGAGTGTTTAGATGGGTCAACACTTTGGCGATTATTAGGGTAGGGCTTTGTGGGGCGGTTTCAGTGGGTGATGGGCTAGAAGCAGAGTGCACATGGGGAGGAATGTGCTCTTCAATGGCAATCTTCTCAATTGAGAAAGATTCCAGATTTGTGGCAGCCCCTGAAATGGTTGCATCAGGCTCCTGTTGAGATGAAACCTGTGCGTTGGGTAGGTGGAGTCGTGGTGACTGCTGGGAGAATCTGACCAGCAGTCACTTCCTGTATTTGTGTTGCAGGGGCATCCTCAGGGGACTCATCTCCCTGAGTAGCCTTTGTGGGTTTCTTTTGGGTTTGGGCTTGGTGGGGACTTTAGACTTGGAGGTGGAGGCTGTGGGTTCCAGCTGCGTGGGTTTTCGCAGCTTGGCAGCCTGTTTGAGTGTCTGGTCGGTGTTGTGCCTGGAGTATACCTCAGCTAGAACAGCCATGGCAGGGACCCCAGTGCCAACAAGTCCCTCAGCATTAAGCTGGTTCTCTATCATGGCCATAATGAACCGAGGATATAAAATCCAACGGTTTGCAAATGGTTTTGAGGCCATGTCTTTGAGTTCCAAAATATTATTTCAGTAAAATTAAGTCTGTTTCTCAAAGATAGAGTACAATACCTGTTGCCACCTTGTGGACATCTGGTCCCATGAAGATGTTTTCGGGGCCAGACAAACATTCACCATATGAAATATAAGGCGTTGAGGATCTGGGAAATGTTTCTTCAACAAGGTAGAAGCAGCGAGGTCACCCTGATAGTCATTGGCAGTGAAAAGAGATCAAGGGTGCCTTTGGGGTAAGAGGTTGGGAAAGTGGCATCCTCCAGCTTTAGGGTTTGTCGGATTGTAGCTGGAGTAATGACCACTGGGTGGTTGTTCACGGACGACCGGAGAGAGACCTCGCATCGTTCTCTCCGGTTTGAACGGTTATGTTCGTCCCAGAACTCCGCTAGAGAATCGGTGTATATGGTGGGGTTGATAAGGAAGGCCGTTGGTAAGGTGAATCGGTCATCAGATCGATGGCTTGATGGAACTTTGTCCAGAATGGCGATTTAGTGGGTACGCGACACAGTTGTGTCGAGGCTTGAGTTGCATGGTCGCCATTAATGTATGGGAGGTTCAGAGGTTTTGAAATTTAGGTCAAGTGAGAATGAAAAGCTCTGAAGGTGGGGTATTTATAGGGTATGGCAAAGGCTGAAAGAAAACTACTGAAGGTTTTGGTGTTAGTCATCAGTTGTTGAAACTACTGATGACGTGGTTTTAACCTTCAGTGGTTGTAACATCTGAGGACTTGGTGTTAGTCTTCAGTAGTTGAAACTACTGAGACCTTGTTTTTGTCCTTCAGATGTTGTAAACGCTGAAGACTTGTTGTTAGTCATCAGTAGTTATAAACTACTGACATGGTTTTCATCTTCAGACGTTGTAACAACTGAAGACTTGGTGTTAGCCTTCAGTAGTTGTAAATACTGACATCAGTAGTTATGAACTACTGAAGACATGGTTTTGCTTCAGTTGTTGTAAACAACTGAGGACTTGGTGTTAGTCATCAGTAGTTGTGAAACTACTGAAGACATGGTTTTGTCCTTCAGTTGTTTTGGTATGAAAGCAGATGTAGGTATCAGCTGAAGAGTAAAGTTACTCATCAGCTGTTTCCGTCAATTCAGTTGTTTCATTCTGACCTCCACATTTACTCATCAGCTCTTTGGCTGACTTTCAGATGTTTCATTGGCCCTTCAGCTCTTGTGAATATTTTATTCCTCAGCTCTTGTGATCAGATGTTCATAAGTGCTGATAAATTATTCTTCAGAGCTGGTGAACAAATTTTTCTTTCAGTACTTGTGTAAGATTACACATCAGTACTTAACAAAATTTGTTCTTCAGTACTTATTTGTTTGAAATTGTTCATCAGTAGTTATAACACACATCAGTATTGTAACTCATCAGCTGTTTTCAACAAATAATGTACTTCAGTACTTTGAATTGTTTTAGTCTTCAGTAGTTGTGAAAATGCTGAAGACTAAATGATTCATCAGTACTTATATTTGACCTTTGCATACTAATGCTCATCAGTACTTGTGAACTGAGAACATCAGTATTAGTCAAATTATTCTAGCTGCAGCATACCAAGCCTTAGTACCAAATTTTGGAATGTGGCACTATCTAAAGGCTTAGTAAAGATGTCTGCAAGCTCATCAGCACTAGGCACAAACTTTGGATCAATCAGCTTTTTCATAGCAATCTCTAATAAAATGATGTCTGATCTCTATATGTTTGGTCCTAGAGTGCTGGACTGGATTTTTAACAATGCAAAGAGCTGAAGCACTATCCATTAATAATGGAGTCTTAGTCTCTGTAATGCCATAATCCAAAAGTTGTTCTGAAGCCAAGTACCTGAGAAGTACAACTTGCAGCAGCAATGTACTCAGCTTCAGCAGTGGATGTAGCAATTGATGTTTGTTTCTTACTCTGCCAAGAAACTAAACAATTGCCTAGGAATTGGCAACCACCAGAAGTGGATTTTCTGGTGACTTTGCATCCTGCATAGTCACTATCAGAGAAAGCAACTAATTTGCAAGAATGCCCAGTTGAATACCAAAGACCTAGTGATTGGGTGCCCTGCAGATATCTAAAGATCCTTTTGACTGCAATCAAATGGGATTCTTTAGGTGCAGCCTGAAATCTAGCACAGGCACATGTTGCAAACATGATGTCTGGTCTAGAAGCTGTAAGGTACATCAAGGACCCAATCATACATCTGTAAAGGTTTCATCAACCGCTTTACCTTTCTGATCACATCCAGTTGTGTGATGCTGCTCATGGGAGTAGAAAGGCTTACAGGTTTGTAAATCAAACTTATTCAACAACTCTTTTGTGTATTTGGACTGATGAATGAAGATTCCATCAGCCCTTTGTTTGATTTGCAACCTAGAAAGAACTGTAATTCCCTCATAGCACTCATTTCAAACCTTTGCTTCATGAGCTTTGTGAATTCATCACACTTGTGGATCAGAGGATGCAAATGATGTCATCAACATATATTTGAACAAGGAGCTTATGCTGTCCCACAGTCTTGATGAATAAGGTTTTATCAATGGTGCCTCTAGTGAACTTATTTTCTAGAAGAAAAGTTGAGAGTGTCTCATACCAGGCTCTAGAGCTTGCTTCAGCCTATAGAGCCTTATCAAGCTTATACACCCATCAGGATGTTGTATTGTCCTCAAAGCCTGGTGGTTGACACACATAAACTTCCTCCTTTATTTTACCATATAAAAGGCACTTTGACATCCATTTGATAAACCTTAAGACTGTGAAGGCAACATAAGCTAAGAACAATCTAATTGCCTCCAGTCTGGCTACAGGAGCAAAGTTTCATCATAATCGATGCCTTCCTCTTGTGCAAACCCCTGGACAACCAGCCTGGCTTGTTCTTGACAATTTGGCCCTTTTCATCTGTTTTGTTCCTAAACCCCTTAGTGCCTATTGCACACTTACCTTGGGGTAAAGGAACAAGCTCCCACACTTGCTGTTTTCTGAACTGAAGAAGCTCAAGCTGCATTGCTTCAACCCATCCATTGTCTCTTAATGCAACATGATAGTTCTTTGGCTCTTGCTGACTGATGAAGAGAGCATAGAAGCAGAAGTTGGACAATGATTCCTGGTTGAAACTCCAGCATTGATATCACCAATGATTTGAGATGTGGGGTGATTCTTCAGCTCTTGATAGACTATAATATCAGTGCAAGTGTTTGTAGGATTTCAGCAGCAACAGATGGTGATGAAGATTCTTGAAACCATGTAGGAGATGGCAGCTCAAATGAAGTAGAGCATGCAGAAATCTCATCAGCATTGGTTATGGATGGGGCTGCTGAAGCTACAGGAGCATCAGTTTAGTGGACTCAGGCAGGTGGTCACTAAACCTGAAAAGGTGAGTACTGGCTACATCATCATCAGTACCACCAGGTGAGAACTGTTGACAGGCACAACAGCTGGAGGTTGATAAGGAACATATTGCAGTATGTCCAGATCAAACAACTCCACAGGGTTTTATGAATCTTGTCCTTTGGAGATTCATTGAACTTGACATGCAGAGTTTCTTCAACCATCTTTGTCCTACAGTTGAAAACTCTGTATGCCTTGCAAGTTGATGAATAACCAACAAAATTCCCTGCATCCACCTTACTAGCAAACTTCTGGAGTGGATTGCTATGTTGAGAATGAAAATGGACACCCAAAGGCTCTAAAGAAGGAAATCAAGAGGGACCAAATGATGAAGTACTTCATAAGGAGTCTTCATCAACCTCTTATTCACTAATGCTCTATCTGCACATAGCAAGCTGTGTTGACAGCTTCAGCCCAAAAGGTCAGTGGCAATCCGAGTCAGCCAGCATTGACTTGCAGCTTCAATGAGAGTCCTGTTTTTCTCTCAACCACTCCATTCTGTTCAGGAGTTCTGGGAATACTGAACTGCCTCTTAATTCCCTTAGACAGGTAGAAGTCATCAAGTGTGTGGTTTCTAAACTCTGTTCCATTGTCACTCCTCACACACTTGACCTGCAGGGAATACTGCTTCTCCACAAATAACACAAAGTTCATAATAGCCTTGGCAGCTTCATCCTTGGAGTGCAAGAAGAAAGTCCATACATATCTGGAGTAATCATCCACAATTACCAGACAGTATTTCTTCTTTGCCATGCTCATCACCCTGACAGGACCAAAGAGATCCATGTGCAAGAGTTGTAAGTAGGCAGTGGACTTTGGTCCTTCTATTGGAGGGAATGAAACTCTGTGTTGTTTTCCCTTTAAGCAAGCAGTGCAGTTGTCTTCACACTTGAACTCCTTCAAAGGCAATCCTCTTACTAAACCATGGTTTATCAGCTGATTCATGTTCTTGAAATTAACATGTCCCAGCCTTCTATGCCATAGAGTAGACTCTAGGAGAGGCCTTGGAGAATAGGCAAGGATGGCCTTTTAGATCAATTTTTCTTGGAAAGATCTAGGGCATATACTCTTCCTGTCCTGTTGGCCTTCAGGAGAGTATATTCATCCAACACCTTGTCAATCAAATTTAGAACTTTGGATGACAGAATCCGACAGTTCTGGCTTGTGAAAAGGGCAACATGGCTTTATCACACATTGACTGACACTCAAGAGATTGTACTTGAGATTCTCCACATGTTTAACATCATCAAACCTTATTTCCCCATTGGAAACAAAGCCTTTTCCGATGATGTAACCCTTTGCATCATTGCCAAAGGAGACAAATCCCTTCCTTCCTTGAGAGTAGTCATTAAGAAGGGAACTGCTTCCTGTCATATGCATGGGTCCTCCACCGTCTACATACCAGATGCTTCTTTGGCATGTTGAAGAACCCTGCAATCATAACAACAAGTTAGTTAGTTTTAGAGACCCAAACCTTTTGGTTTTGGGTCTGTTCTAACAACAGGTGCAACACTACAGGTGGTGTTATGTGTGACAGCCTGAGGTGAAGGAGATGGTGTGTAGAAGAGGAACCCTTTGGCTTGGATTTCCTTTTCTGTGGTTTCAACACAGGAGCATCTAGTTGGTTGACTCTTCCTATTAGATGTTGAACCATCATCACAAGTTGTGTCTAACTTAGTGATAAAGCTTTCAGCTCTTCAGACACATTAGGGCTTGCTGATGATGGATTCCTGTGTTGCACCATCTTCTTTTGAGCAACCTCAGCTGTTGCCTGAGTAACCCCTACCTTCGTTTTGGATTTGCTTTTGGTCTTAGGGGTTTCAGGCTTTGATGTTGCTAGTACAAACTTGGTCTCAAACTCATTTTTCATTGTATTCATGTGCTCTTTAATTTTCTCTTTTGTTTGAGTTTGGAACCCCTTTTATACCAGCAATCATCAGTAAGATGATTGAACAAGCCACATACTTCACATGGCTTCTTCTTCATCTTATGTTGATCATCAACTAAAGAAGATGAAACTGCTGAAGACTTGTTCTTCAGCTGTTTGCTATCAGTACTAGCAGTTTTCTTCCTTGTAGTACCTGTTTTCCTGACCTCTTCTTTAATTGTCTTCAAACCTTTTCTACTGTCAGTTTTCTTCTCTTCAGTGCTGGCAGTAGTTGAGGTTTGAACTTCAGGTGTTATCACTTGCTCTCCAGTACTTTCAGTACTCTAGAGACAACACCTGAGTTGATTAACTCTTTGATCATGTGACAGTCAGCATTTGAACCATCAACTGTTATAGCATCAGCTGATTGGTTATGGGAGTTAATGCTGACCTCTACCTCTGATGATGTGTATCAGATAGTAGGTCACGTGATGAGAAGGATTGGTTATTGCTCTCTCCATCAGATTCAACATCTGCTCTTGAAGTGAAATCTGTAGGAGGAGCAGTGTGATTATAACCAATGCCAAACTTCACATTGGAAGCTGATTGCTTACTAAGAAGCATTTCAAACCCTTGCAGGATTGCACCCATCGATCACACTCTACTTGGGTGGTTGCAAGAGTTTCCTTGAGGTCTCTTGTACTTCTCTAGAAGTACATTTCCCTAGCTTTATCATCTTTTATTTGGCATTTAAGCTTTAAATCTCATCATTTTATCATTAAGTGCATCCTCAAATTCAGCTTTCTTTTTGGAAAATGGTTTGCTCTAGCTCAAGGTATTTATTAAATAAATCTACATTTGCCTCTCTAATAGAAGCAAATGCTGCTATGCATGAATCAGAACAAAGCTTGGCACTTGTGACACCTCAACTTGCTCTTGTCAAAACCAACTTGGTTTTGCTAGAGAGACCAGGAAATTTCATCCCAGTTCTCTTGTAGAACTTTTGAGATCTGATATTTATCATAGCCATTTGACTCAAAATATCCATCTCTTCCAGATCATCATTCTGGAATGTTCTTCAAGTCCTCCATCAGAAAGCACAAGTTATCACTGCTACCTCCTGAACTACTAAACACCAACAAAAGCATGTTCAGAATGGCTAGAAAAATCAATATGCATCATAGGCATTCTCAGATGTAGCATATTCTGACTCTTGACCTATCAATCAAGGCAGTATTGCCTGGGGAAAAAAGTCATCAGTGAGCTTCCAGATGATGACAACTTCCTTTTTGTTCTATCTCTCTTTCAAATGTAAGCAGTTTCCCATGAAGTTGGGGGTGAGAGACAGAGTGTCCAGATTTGCACTGGAGCGTAAGACAATGGTATAAGTGTCCCATCTCTCAGGCAGGGATCTAAGAAAGCGGTGTCATCTGACTATTGGATACTCTTGTTTAACCATTTTCAGCTCAGAAATAAGATAAGAGAATCGCTCGTACTGTTGAGTCAGTGTCTCACCCTTCCTATGAGAGAATGTCTCATATTGTTGGGCGAGAATTCCTAGCATTTGCTAAGACCTCATTGGTTCCTCCAACTTGTTCTTTCAGAGCAACCCAGAGATCATGAGCAGTTCATGATGCAAAAGCCCTGAATATCTCATTTGGAATTACCATAGCCAAAATTCCATGGGCTTTAGCATCAATCTCGAACAGCTTAAGATCTTCGTCTGAATATTGATCAGGTTTCTTCGGAACTGCTCATTTGATTCAGGAACGCTCACCATAGCTTGTATGGTCCTGCACCACTGACTTCCAGCAACCAGCACTGTTGACAGGCAAGTGGTGGAGCATACGACGTTGCCATATGTTATACTCACTCCTCACAAGCATCGGAGTCTTTGTTGAGAAGCCAGTATTGTGAGGATCATTAGTTAGTGTTGTCATTTCATATTTTAGTCAAATTCAAGGTAAACAAAACAAATCTAGCTCAAAAACTACGAGAACCTCAAGTTTAACAGTCAGAAGCAGCAGAAAATCAATCTCTATAACTAATCTTGCAAATTGCTAATTTGATCAAACGTGGCTGTCAAAAGAGCAGTTTCAAATGATCAATTGTTAAATCGATCAATGATTAACCAGCTCTGATACCATTTGACAGGATCTTAGCTGTTGTTTGATCAATTAGGTGTATGCAGCGACGGATTTAGTACAAGAATTAGACAAACAAGCAAGAACACAATAGATTTAACAATGAAAACAGTAAGTTATAGAGAAAGATGAAAGTTCTGCAAAAGAGAATATTTCATTCAATACATGCTTTGACTGCGCTGTAATTAGCAGCGGCTACAATTAGGTCATCTTCCTTATATAGGGAAGAATAACCTAATGCTGATGTCACTTGACAGTGACATCAACGTTATTAACAAACTACTGATAGAACACTAAACTACTGAAGATGTACAACAGCTGACATCTTCTTACAAAATGCTAAGTGTTTACCTATTACAAGTACTGAAAAGAAACTACTGAAAAGGTACAACGACTGAAGAAAAACTCTTCAGTCGTTTACAAACTACTAAACTATAACAGCTGAAGAACAAACTCTTCAGCTGTTGTACAAAGTACTGAAAAGGAAAATTACAAACTACTGAAAGAGAAAAACCATCACAACAACTGAAGACAAACTTCTTCAGCTGTTTTGACACTCTGAAGCTTCAGCACTTGGTCTTTAGACTTTGATCTTCAGATGTTTCATCAGCTGAT